>QEPC01005568.1:971278-1087364 GCA_003113815.1 Sphenodon punctatus | reverse complement strand
AAGTCATTACCTCCACCCATGAAACATCCTGTTTTATAAACTATTTTAAACCTCAATCTTGCAACCCATTTGTGCAACTCATGAGCTTACTCATATTTTCCTAAGCATTAACTAACAAGGTTAAAAGTTAAGCAGGGGAAAAGTTACCGGAAGACCAAATATGTCCAGGCCTTTATGTCCAAACTAAAGCCAATATGTTCAGACTATAGTCAATCTGTTAAACGTATCTCACATAGGTCAAAACTGAAGGTAACAGAATAGAAGCAACAAAGAACATGAAGTGAGAGCAAATATTTATGCACATTTTCTGTAATGAGGTGAAAGAACTTCTCTTAATTGATGGCTCCCCATAAATCTGGAGTGACTTATCAAGTAGGGTGCCTCAGGGCTCAGTCCTGGGCACTGTACTGTTCGACATCTTTATTAATGACTTGGATGAAGGAGTAGAGGGGATGCATATCAAATTTGCAAATGACACAAAATTGGGAGTGGTAGCTAACACCTTAGAAGACCGAAACAAGATTAAATATGATCTTGACATGCAGCTGCTAAAAAAGCTAATGCAATTTAGACTGTATTAACAGAAACACAGTGTCCAGGTCACGCGAAGTAGTAGTTCCACCCTTCTGCACTGGTCAGACCTCATCTAGAGTACTGTGTCCAGTTTTGGGAACCACATTTTAAGAAGGCCATTGACAAATTGGAACAGGTTCAGAAAAAAGCAACAAAAGATGGTCAAGGGACTGGAAACTAAGTCCTATGAGGAAAGATTGAAGGATCTGAGTATATTTAGTCTGGAGAAGAGAGGCCTAAGGGCAGACATGATAACTAGAGGTGGAACACCAGCGCAATTACCGGGTACCGGATTTACCAGATTCCGGTTTTCAAAAAAACGGATTCCAGGGATTAAATCCAGTATACCGGTACCGGATTTAGTCCATTGATTTCAATGGGGCACTGTCTCCATTGAAATCAATGGAATAAAAAAATTCCTCCTCCCTCCCAGGCTGCGCGGGTGGAAGGGGGGGACACCACCCACCCACCCTGCCCAGCCTGGATTTAAACAAAAAAATTCACCCTAAGTGTCCCCTACTGCGGCTCTGGGCCGCCGCCGGCAACCCAGAGCCAGCCCATCAGCACCAGCGGCCGTCCCAGCAGCAGCCGGTAAGTATTAAGTACGTGTACTGTATGATCCCTGGGGTGGGGTGGGGTTTAACACCCCCACCCCACCCCAGGGATCACCCTACTTCCAAGTTCCCACCCAGGGATCGTACCTTCCTTGAGCTCCGGCGGTCTGGAAGCTTCAGCGCCGGCTGTGGCTGCCGGCTTCAGACGCTAGTAGGCCTTCCAGGGAAACCAATGCGCTCAAATTACAAGAAAGCAGATTTCAGCTGGACGTTAAGAAGAACTTCCTAATGAGAAGAGCTGGTTGACAGTGGAACAGACTGCCTAGGGCGGTGGTAGGCTCTCCTTTGTTGAAGCTTTTCAAACAGAGGCTGGACAGCCATCCATCAGGGGTGCTGTAGCTGTGGGTTTCCTTCACTGAGCAGGGGGTTGAACTACATGACTTCTGGGGTCCCTATGATTGTATTATTCTAATTTGGCCTACATATATCCAAACAACAGTAGGAAAAACAGTCATCTGGAATTAGTTTAATGTCTTCTTTATTCAGATTTTGGTTAAAAACATACATGACATGAGCACACTGTGGCCTGCTTTGGCCCAGACATCACCTGCACGTGTATGCACACTCTGCCAGATGTTGACTTGGGATTGCCTTGGGCCGTATCACTGGCCAGCCCAGACTATGACCTTGGAAAGTTCTGAAGTAAAAACCAGGCCACAGCGAACTATCACATCTGTTTCTGGGCTGTCATACTGTGTTGGAGTTTCCATGACTGGATGTCATTGGCTGTCATGGCTACCTGACATGTCATGGGGGCAGCCAGCCACACGTTTGTGGTTCTTCCCACCCTCCCCAGGCCATGCGGGTGGTAGGACGACGCCCCCAACCACAGGCACATTTGTTTGGTGGCCCAGACCATATCCGCCGCTGTTTTCCTCCCCGGGTCAGACCACCCCCCGCTGCCTCATGTGTGTTTCTTCCATTTGTTTCAAAAACTGGTAGTAGTGTTCAATCACCTAATAACATTTTACATAAGTTCCTTCCTTTGGGTATGGTATGTGCACCACCACTTATAAAAGACCATACTGAAATTCATCAGTGCCCTTATATGGAGGATTTAAAGTATAAGCATAACAGCACCTTCCGGCTTATTTTATCTACTTTTTGAGCCAAATCTTGCAGCCCAGATTCCTATAGATCTAGACATAAAGTCATTTTGTGCTAAATTCTGACCAACTGTGTGTGGTCTTTTACTAAGGTGAATGGAAGTTATAAATTTGTATCCAAGAACAGAATTTGACATTGCATGTCTGGAAAGACAGCACTGCTTACTTCATTGGGTGGAACAAATCTATTTTTAGCCCTGCATAGCTAATACAGCTATGGAAGACTGAGGGTATTTTCAAACGTGACGGCTTTTCAGCCATCACACTTTGCTCCTGCCCGAGGTGAGAGCCCTCACCCCGGGCAAGAGTAACAAATGTTCCAGCGCCCGGGGCTGGGTCCGCACGGCCCTGCCCCCCATGCTCCTCAGTGCATCCCTGCCTCCTCCCTGATGGGTGGGTGCGGTGGCCTATGAGGCCGCCACACCCACCAGGAACTGCTCTGCCCACCGGCTGGTGTTAGGTGGAGCGGGCCATCAAACGTGATGGCCCGCTCTACCACGGTCCGGGGGTAGGCTTCTCCTGACCGTAGCAGGGCTTAATCCGGGATGTGCACTAGCAGGGAGTCCAGCGCACATCCCGAGTTAGCCCTGTCATGGTCCGGGGTTACCTCTGCTCCCACCCGTGGCAAACATCTGGTGAGCGGTGCAGGAGCAGATGTGACGCCACTGTCGGTGGCTACACTGGGGTAAGCGTGGCCATGGGTGGTGGTGTCGCGTCTGAAAGTACCTTGAGTGCTATTCTATTTTAATTCACTCATATTGTCATTTCTGGCTTCAAAATCTTGGAAGAAGGGAACTGTAAGAAGTAGAAAGAAGAGCTTGAATTAAATATCTCAGCAGTGGTAATTAGTAAAATCATGTTTTGATTTATACATTTAGTAGATCTGAAAGAAACATAAAAGATATTGAACCCTTTGGTGTGATTTAGTATCCTGATTATAACCATAGTTAATTAACATATTGCAGTTCCCAAACAGAAATGGAATTTAAGGTGCCAGTGGTCATATTGATCTACCTAAAACATATAAATGCTTTGTTGTTCGTTTCTTTTCCCCCCTCTCCTTCTTCAGGGAGGTCAAGATTTATCCTGCTGTCAGGTTCAATTTTTAAAAGTAATATACATAATGCATAACAGTGCTGCAGTTCATTTAATTTCAAGCTTTTTCTTAATTTACTGGTTGGTTGATCCGATGTTTTTTTCCAAAAAAATTTCCCTGGATCCTTTCTGAGGAAGATCGTGGGATGGAAAATGCTTTTAAGTATTTGTGTCAAAGCAGGATGGCAAGATAGGTTTCCATTTGCCTGGTGGGAGCACACATTCAGTTTGCATGATGTTTTATTTGCCTTGCAGAAGTTGACTTGGATTAGACACGACTTTTTGAAAGGTCATTTGGCCCGTTGCTAATAGACACACCATGCTTGTTCAATAATGGGTTATTTCTGTGTAGGTGGTAGACAGAGAAATGGGTCTAGCTGAAATACTTTGCCTTATACTTAACTTGAAGTGAGAAAAGATTGTTTATTATAACTTGGAAGAAGGCTACTGTGGGCAACAAGAATAGGAGAGGAGACAAAAAAAGGATTATATTCACATGATGTGCTATGTAACTCAAAAATGTGAATTATTCCACTATTGGTATATGTAATTTTTTATTTATTTTTTTGCATTTTCAAAGAAACCGAAAGTTGACAATGTGTTTTAAGTTGCTTGCTCCCCTTGATATGCTGAGATGAATGTTGGGGCTATTTTTTATACCTCCATCATGGAGAAGAGAGATGTAATACAAATGTTCAGGAGGTCAAAATCTGAATGATTTTGTCATGGGTATGTGTAATTATAGATTATTTTCTTTTGACTGCTTCTGTTCAATATTCATTGTCCTTCTCCAGTCTTTACTTTTTGAATTTCGTTTAGGCAACGTTTATTTTTTCATTTACTTAAATTTCTATTCCACCCATCCCACAAAAAGCAAACTCAAAGCAGGTTACTTTTTCTTCAAGTTATCTCATGATGAACAATAAAAATGGGAATCAGAAGACTGAGAATTTAGTATGAAACAGGTAGGTGCAGTTCAGTTAGTACCCACCTGTGAAATTAAAGCCACCTGTGTAGTCTCTCAGTACATGTTCTGCTCTGTGCTGGTCTGGATCCTGAGGCTGCCAACAGAAACATCTGGGAATTCTTGAAGCATAGAGATACTGTAGCTATGCATCCTGACATAGGGAGGAAGGCAGTTACAGGAGTCCTTTGATCTCATGATCCGTTTTGCTGGCTATAGCGCACGTTTGTACAGCAAATACAAAACTACTCTAACGCAGCTTCTTTAATTATAATTATTATAAGCCACAGTAGAATCAGGATGGAAAAAAAAAGAAGCACATAAAGTCAGAATCAAATGTCAAGGTTATCCAGCCACATCCAAATTCAGAAAGCATTACCATACCAACTCTACGGAGAGCTTTTAAACCTCTACCCAGCTTAATCCCAACCGAACTTGAATGGCCAGAGTCAGGGCTGGTCCTGCAAGAGGCAACACACTCAATTTCTTGCTGGGGGCAATTGGATTTGCCCTGGAACTGAACTGAATATGTGACGATAATGTGTTTTTTGCTGCTGGAAAGAGAGAGGATAACATGGTTATCTTACAGCGCATTGTTGCTGGAGGTTTTCTCTAGCTTATTGAGTGATAAGTCATAGCAGAGAAAACAAGTCATGTTAAATAGGAAACTGGGAAGAAAAATAGAGGCAAGAGATACTTGGGAAAGCAAAGGGATACATTCCATCATGGTATGAGTTCTGCGCACACTCATATGAAGATAGAACAGAAACGGATCTGAAGAATTAGTAGTGTCTCAAGAAATAAAAAGAATCCTGATACTGTTGTTTGATATGGTTAAGAGAGGTTGAAGAGGCCAGTTTAGGACTATTATTCTGCCTTCTGCTGTCCCTACTTTTTTTTCAAATAAACCTGATGACAAAACGGCGTATGTTTTCAGTAACATTATGTCGCATATATCTGAAAGACCACTTCCTTATTTCCTGTTGTGGCCTTTAAGGTCAGCTGGAAGTGCCCTCTTGCATGTACCATCTACCTGTCAAGTTTGTATAGGAAGGGCATGCGGGCAGGCATTCTTGGCGGCTGTCCCACAATTCCGTAACTCCCTTTCCCTGGAGATTTGTCTAAGTCCCAACCTGTGCATCTTCCAGATGCGTTGGAAAACTTTTCTGTTCAGCCTGGCATTTGGCTGACAGGGATAGGGGTTGGACAGATTTGGAATAGGAGATTTTAATTGGCTTTCTACCCTAAACCCCTTGGGACAGGGTGGGATAACATTTAAATAAATAAATAAATAAATAGTACCAATCAGTTCATCACCCTACCATAGCATAGGTTCTCTGAGAAACCTTTTAAAATATCTGAGAAAAAAATCTGAGAATATCTCTGAGAAATCTTTTAAAATATGAAACTTTAGCCAGATGGGAAAAGAGAGGGGGAAAGCTGTTAGTGGTCTCTGTCTCATCTGAGAAGCTCAGGGGCATTGAAATGATTCTTACTCTTGCATAGTACATTAGTATCTTTAAATTTTGACCCTGTTCTTTAACTATGATTCTTGACCTAATGATCTTGTATGTGCAATCTGAGTTTATTTCTTTACTTAACTTAATGCACTTAGAACTCAGTGAAGTTCTTTGACACACACCAGGGATTTGGGTTTAGTACACTAGAGTATTTGGGCCCTCATCAGTTTTTATACCTTCGGAATCTTTCAGAAAATCCTAAAATAAATAATGGCAAAATAGTGATTTAAAAACTAATTCCTAATACTAACCAGGCCTGGCTGCCTAGATGAGGAATAAGCTTCAATAAATGGGAGACAGACACAAAGCTTTTCACTATGAAGAGTAGTGAGGATGCAGAAATAGAAATAGGTTTTTCATTACATGAGGGGATTATTCTCAGCCCAGAATTGCCGAATATTCTGAGGACCGCAGCTGCACTTTCTGTCTGCCATTGTATTAGCCAATCATAGTAAAACAACGAAGCAGTGCCAGAAATGGCTATTTGTTCTCAGAAATACAGAAAAGTTACTTTCCTGTTCCTTAGCCTGAATTGCTATGTTTACTCTATAGTGTATGTCAAACTTCTACCCTTTTTGTAGCAAATAAGCTGTAAATTAATATACATTCTACTTGTGTGTTCCTTAAATGTGCACACAAAACTGGTGAGTTTCTCCTATTTATTTTCTTCTTCTTCTTCACTTCTACCACTTCGTATTCAGTTCTGGATTTTCCAAGTTGTCCGGTAGGCCAGAGTAGCTTAGAAACCCCCTGCTCCCCTACATTAGCTCATTGTGTCAATCCTCCTGAAAACAACAAAGCAAAACTGTTTATGAAAATAGCAAGAGTAGGTTTCCACCATGTGAATGTCCTAGAACAAGGGTGAAGAACCTCAGGCCCAGGGGCCAAATGCAACAGCAAGGCCCAGAAGTCAACAGCAAGATTTATGTGGCCCACAAACACTGAAAGGGTGAGATCAGGATAAAGAAGTAGAGATGAGGGCATGCACACAAGACTTGAACTGAAGCAGGTATTTAATTTAGTACCCACGGGTAATATCTGCATTTTCAGATACCGCATTTGGTACCGGATGTGTTACCTGGGTACCGATTGGGTACCTGGAAACCCCAAAAGTCAGTAACTTCCAGTACTGTCTTTTCGATTACCAATTGGTATATTGGGTCAGAAAACCAAAAAATCGGAATGGAAATTAAAAAAATCAGGAACAGAAGTCAATTTTCCAGGCTCACAAGTCGACTTTCCAGGACGGAAAATCAATAAATGTTGGAAGTAAAAAAATGGATAAGCAAGTTGAAAAATCGGTAATGGAAGTCGACATTCCAGGGCATCAGGTACCCGAATTGGGTTGAACTTGGTTACCAATCAGGTACTGGAAATTCATTGGGAGTCCCTTTTTGCGGGTACTAATTTCAGTTCTAATAGGGATATATCCGTGGCATAGATCCATGATCTAGACGCACCTTTTCTTGAGCACACCCCTTAAGCATCCCCGCTCCCAACATCTGTGTGGCCCTCAGTGCTTGTACTAATTATCAGTGACCCCCGGGATGGAAAAGGTTCCCCATCCCTGTCCTAGAACTTGGGTGTAGTGTAAAACTGAATCCAAATATTCCCTAGAGCCTTTCCTTCTTTAGTAAGTCAATACTTACTGGTGGCCTTGGTAGACGCGACCTCCGCCGGGAGATGGATGCAGGATGTTCAACATTTCTCATCCTGCTAGATGTCTCGGCCACTTTTGACACCGTGGACCATGGGCTGCTGTTGAGACGACTGCGTGACCGGGGGGGTCTGGACGGGACTGTTCTTGAATGGTTCCGTTCATTCCTCTCGGGGAGGAGCCAGCGGGTGGTGTTGGGGGAGGAAACATCGAGCCCCCGCGCCTTACCGTGTGGCGTTCCGCAGGGATCGATCTTGTCTCCATTATTATTTAACATCTATATGCAGCCCTTGGGGGAGGTCGTGAGAGGGTTCGGGGTGCGATGTCACCAGTATGCTGATGATACTCAGCTGTACCTCTCCTTTTCTACTGACCCAGACCCTGCTATCTCGGTGCTATCCCAATGTTTGGAGGCCGTGGCGGATTGGATGCGGCTGAGCAGACTGAAGCTCAACCCAGATAAGACGGAGGTGATGGTGGTGGGGAGGGCGAAGGGGGTGGTGGCCCCCCTGGTTGGGGGGGTTTGCCCCCCTGTAGCTCAGCAGGTCCGGAGTCTGGGGGTCATATTGGACGCAGACCTGCGGCTGGAGCGGCAGGTGGAGGCAGTCGCTAAGGCTGCCTTCCGCCAGCTTTATCTGGTACGTAGGCTGCGTCCGTATGTCTCCGGCCCGGACCTGGCCTCCCTCATCCATGCCTTCGTCACCTCGAGGCTCGACTACTGCAACGCGCTCTACGTGGGGCTTCCCTTGTTCTTGGTTCGGAGGCTGCAGCTGGTGCAGAATGCGGCGGCTCGTCTTCTTACGGGGACGGGCCGCCGGGAGCATATTACACCGGTGCTCCGAGCTCTGCACTGGCTGCCGATAGCGTGCCGAGCCAAGTTCAAGGTGCTGGTGATGGTTTATAAAGCCCTACACGGTCTCAGCCTCTCATACCTTAGGGACCGCCTCGCCCTCCACGCCCCAGAGCGGCTCCTGCGGTCTGCCGGGGGTGCCTTCCTGGAGGTCCCCCGTGTCAAGCGGGGGGCCATGATGGAGAGGGCATTCTCGGTGGTGGGACCGCGGCTGTGGAACTCCCTTCCGGAGGAAGCTCGCCTGGCCCCATGCCTATTAACATTTTGGCGAAATTGTAAGACCTGGCTGTTCGCCCAGGCCTTTGGGAGGGAGGGTGCGTAGGGTGGGGTTTTTTTAGTTCCCCCACCTATTTTTGGTTTTAGATGGTTTTTCTAGCTCTGTTTAATATTTTTATAATATTTATGATTATTTTTAATTGATTTTATTGTATTTTTAAATGCTGGAAGCCGCCCCGAGCTGCATGGCAGGAGGGGCGGGGTAAAAGTCTATAAAATAAATAAATAAATAAATAAAAAATAGATAAATAACAAACTAGATCAAAAGACTCCTGAATTTTGTTGTATTTTGATGCCAGATCCAAACTTCCACATTCTTTAACGTCAAGTGACACCAGTACATTTTAACCAGCATTTCATTGTACATGCACAATTACATGGAAAATGTTAGTCACTTTTGCAAGAGAGAATGGAAAGGTGGAATGTGAGGAAGTATTTTCCTTTAGATCATCTAACATGATTCTGATATCACTACATTTTACTATCTGTCCAAAGCAATTTTTAATGCCTAGGACTGATGGAACCAAGGGGTGTATTTCTAAACTTTGTTCTGAATGCAGGTTTGTGCTCTGTATGTCAGTGAGATTTACCCCACCCCACATCCTCTACACTATCATCTCACAATCACAGGCACCTTACTCCCTTCCACTCCCCTTTCCAGGCACCCTCTCAATGACTTGCCCCATTATACCACACCTACTCCCTTACAAATGCATATTTCTTCCCCCACCCCTCTCTGTCCTTACCCTCCCATGATGTAATGCTCCCCAGCCTCTGCATATAACCCCCCCGCGCCTCGCTTTGTTCAGTGTACAGCTTGGACTTGCCTGACGAAGGATCCTGTGAGGGCCAAAATCTTGACAAACCTCCACCAACCTAAGTTGGTCCAACAAAAGATATCTCTACACTCCTTTGTCTCTACGACCTGTATGTCAGTGTCATTCACTTTGGTGGCAGTTTCTTGGATTTGGTAATGGAGTGTTTTATTTTTATCAGGAAAGCCAGCAGAGGACAGTCTTCAAGTAGGTTGCTTACTGTTTTGATCAGAAGGCTGTAGAGAGTTTTTTCAAACTGTAATTCTTTTCCATATTGGCTAAATGAGTGGGACTAAAACACAGTGTATAAACTTGCGTGCACTTAAAGATGAAGCTGAAGGATTAAATCAGTGCTGGAGATTTTTAAAATTTTGTTTTAAAAAAGATGAGGCTTCATTTGCTTTCTTCTTTTGTGACTAAAAGCTGGGCATTTCTGAGTTTTCCCTCCTTATTAGAGGAAAACCTGTACTACCAGGGATTCTTTCCACACAGAGCCAACCCAGTCCTTTCAGCTAATATGAGTAGGCCGGTGGGACTTTCTCCACCTCTTTCTGCTGCAACATCATATAGTAAATAGAATTTGACCTTCCTTTATTCAGCTCTGCATGTAACTGCACTATCCTATATTTGAATTATCTGTTGCAAGCAAGCTCTGCTACCCCACAGATAACATCTGTGGAGAGAGTGAGCAAGCCCACTGAAATATCCCTGTGTTGACAGGAGTGTGATCTTTGTGAAGCTACCAGTCCCTTTGCAGACTCAGTGGGTGGAATTCTCCAAGATAGTCTTCAACCCTGACCTTGGTTTGCTGTAACAAATATCAGTGCAATTCATTCTGGAGGACAATGGTATATATAGAAGGATTATTGCTTCTTTTGAAGTGATGCGTAAATTGAATTTTTTGTTATGGCATAGTCTGTTATGGCATTACTCTGTAATAGCTTCACAAGTTTGAGACTAAATATATATAGGTCTTGCTGAAGCCTCTTCATGGTAGTTTTTATTTATTTATTTGTTTGTTTATTTAGCACCAGCAATGTACCTGGCCCTGTGCAATCATTAATCAGAGGGAGGTTAGGGGGTTCAATCTAGGATGGGCTATTGAGGGGAAACATGGTAGAGTGGAAGGGGAAGTAGTAGTATAAGACATGAAGCAGAAGGGAGAGACTTGTATTATCCATCTCAGACTCAGTAAAATGTTTAATGGGTATGTACAGGTCCAGCCTTAGAATTTGTGGGGCCTAGGCGTAACATAAAATGTGGGACCCTTTGTGATCCCACCCCTCCCCCGTAGCCTCACCCTCTCAAGGGCACCCTCTACAGGGACCTACAGGTGGTCATGTTTGGGACCTTACTGAGAGGGAGTGGGTGCGCCACACCCTGCCCTGCTGAAAACAGGGAGCACTGTAGAGTCCTCAGAAGTACAGGAAATAGTGGGGCCCAAGGCAGTCACCCTGTGGTAAAACCAACAATGGGTATGTAATTAATGACGATGCGTGGATGGTTCCATGCAAGTATTGCATCAATTATTTTTCTGTATTTCTATGTAAAGGGACACACTCAATTTAAAAATCAGGCTTGTGTTTAAAGTATCATCTAATATTATTATAAAATTTCCCCCCTCTATAGCATGCTGCCCTTGAGCGAGATTGTGAGAGGGTTTAGAGTTCAGTGTCATCAATATGCTGATGATGCTCAACTATACCTCTCGCTTTCATCTGACCCAGACCCGGCAGTCTCGGTGTTTACCCGGTGTCTGGCTGCAATGGGAGATTGGATGAGGGCGAGCCATCTGAAGCTGAATCCCGACAAGACAGAGGTGATGTTAGTAGGAAAGGGTGAGGGAGTGGTAGCCCCCATCGATGATGGGGTGCATCCCTCCCTTGTCCCTCAGGTTCGAAGCCTGGGAGTCCTCCTCGATTCACAGCTCCGCCTGAATGCCCATGTGGTGGATGTGGCGAGGAGTGCGTTCAGTCAATTACATCTAGTCCGACGTCTTTGGCCATATATCAGGCTTCGATCTTGCCAATATCATCCATGCATTCATCACCTCACGTTTGGACTACTGCAATGCAATCTACATGGGGCTACTCTTGGTAACGACCCGGAGACTGCAGTTGGTGCAGAATGTGGCGGCCCGTCTTCTGGTGGGGGCGGGTCGCCAGGATCATATAACATCGGTGCTCCATTCTCTGCACTGGCTGCCTATATCTTCTGGGTTCAATTCAAGATGTTGGTTATTACTTTTAAAGCTCTACATGGCTTGAGCCCCATTTACCTGTGGGACCACCTCACCCCTCGTGTCCTGGATCGGCCTCTGCATTCGGCTGGGAACACCCGCTTGGAGGTCCCCCAGGTTTCCTGAGGGGGCACGTTTGAGAGGGCGTTCTCAGTGGCCACGCTACGGTTATGGAACTCCCTCCTGGTAGAGGTCCGTTGCTCTCCGAATCTTCCCTCCTTCCGTCGACTGTGTAAAACCTTTGGTGAGGGGTGGGTGGGTAATGGGTGGGTTTTTAGTTGTATGTATGGGGTCTTTTTAGCGGGTCCGTGGTTGAGTTTTTAATTGATATTTTATGTATATGTTCTATATTTTAGTATTTTATATCATTTTATTGTTCACCGCCCTGAGCTGCCTGTAGGCAGGAGGGGGTGGTATAAAAATGCTGGCATAAATAAAATAAATGAATAAAATATTTTCTAACCATATTTCCCCCCTATTTTGGCTTGTTTGTTTTGCGAAATTGGCAGTGCTTTATTTATTTATTTATTAAAATTTATACCCTCATTGTGTGTGTACTGCAGCACCCCTTAGACCCCTTCATGCAAGAAACTATACCCCAACCTTTGCTTAAGGCTCAGGGCAGCTAACAGAAATAAAAATGCAGTGGAAAAAATGATAAGAAATACAATATAATACAGTAAAATCCCTACCCTCACCCCAAAAACCCACCCACCCCAATCCTCACCTGCCAAATGCTTTGCCAAAAAGGAAAGTTTTGCACTGCCTCCGGAATATGTTCAGGTTTGGGCTCTGTCAGACCTCCAGGGGAAGAGAGTTCCGTAATACTGGAGCAGCAACTGAGAACGCCTCTCTCCAGACCCTTGTCGTATAGACTAGATTGGCAGATGTTACCCACAAGAGGGTGCTCCCAGCCGACCACAGGGGTCGCAGTGAAGTATGGAAGGAGAGGCAGTCTTTCAGATATGTGGGGCCCAAGCTATTTAGGGCTTTAAAGGTCAAAACCAGCACCTTGAAATGTGCCTAGAAAGCTATAGTAAGCCAGTGCAGACTGTAGAGCCACACGTGTAATGTGTTCACAGAGACCCACCCCCGAAACGAGCCAGTTGTAGAAATTGTAATGTAGTGCACATAATCTCTGTTGTTGTCAGCACACAGTCTGTTTAAATTCATAAAATTGTACCCAATTTAGCTCTATACGACTGCATACCCTTCAATGTTGACAGAGAAAAATAGGTATGCTTCATGACACTTGTAATTTGCATAGATTTTAGGGCTGAAACGTGATTTCTTAAAAATCAGAAATCTTATTGAAATCCTGGTTCTCGATTCGTCTCTGGATGGATTAATGAGGTGCTAATGACCCCATTTGTCTGCTGAACTCAGTACAAACTTTACATTGCTGGAAAGACAGTACAAGATAGCAAACCCCGTTATTGTACCAGACAAAAAGGTACTGTTGGAGGTTATGGGATTTATATCTTCAAATACCTTGTTTGTATCACAGAGACCTGGCTGGACGATGAGTCAGGGCCTATTTTGGCTGACCTCATTGCAACTGGGTACTGTTGTGGATTTTTCTTTAGATCCACTGGGTTCAGGTGGGCTCACCAATTCGAGGCTGTACACAGAGTCTGGGTAATGAACATGAGTTTATTCAGCATACAACGCGTTGGGCAGACACCACAGAGGAGTGCTGCCCCCTTGGGACAGTTCAGCAAGCTTTTATACAAAAATGCAAAACCGTGCTTCGCACATGCGCATATACAGTTATATAGCTGGGTTTTTCCACTTGCCAACTCACCATGACCGTTCCTCTAATTTAAGACAGTACATTTGGTTACGCCCCTAGTTGCTCACGTTATCTGCTCCCTGCATTCCATTCTACTCCCAGGCCCATCCTGCTCATTCTTATCAGTAATGTTCCTTCTTGCTGACACATAGGCACATTTTATAACTGTTCTAGCTGGTTTTCTGTATTTTTCCACCTCAAGTCCCCCCTTTTGATGCCCCTTTAGATCATCCTAAAGGGCATCACCACCACCTAGTTCTAAGTTCCCATGGGCCTCTGAGGGGTTTCTTGGCCGGGGGCCGCCGAGGGGCTGTAAGAGTGGCGTAAGCTGGGCTGGGGTTTATGCTGACCATCTGTGTTACCTTTTTGGGGGAGCTAGAGGAACAACTGTTTGCAATGATCAGCCACAAGCATTTGTAAACACACAGGCATATAACAATAATTACAAGCAAAATAAAGACAGGTTGTAACATATGCAAAAGCCAAGAAGGGAGGCCCCAGCCACTAAACCATGAGTCCCAAGGGCTTGTTTCTTGTTTTATGCCCTCAACCAGGTCCCTAAGCTTCTTTAACCCTTGTTCATAGGTCTTAGTGTTGTTAGTGAGGTTAAAACAACACATGCCTTTAAATTATTTACAGCCGTGGCCCAACTTAAGCAGGGCATAGTCTAGAGCCAGCCTGTTTTGGAGTACGGCTGTGCGAATGGAGGCCTGTTTGGCTATTAGGGCAGAAATTAAGGTTGAAGTGGCATTAATTGATTTGGCAAGCGCACAGGCAATAGTGGAAGTCTTAGCATGCATGGCAATGGTGAGGCCGGGAACCCCCACGAGGGAGGTGGCCAGTGCAACAACAGTACCTTTAGATAGCAGATATATTTTAGGATTACAGTTCGCCGGGAGGCCGGTGGTGTTTTGTTTAGTTTTATGGTTGTGATGTGAGGGGCGTAACATCTGAACTGCCACGGCTGATGTTACTCGGCCCAAAGCACAGGGCCCCAAAGACATGTTTCCCAATAAGTATGTGTATGCCCGATGCCCACAAAGCAAGAACCACCCAGTGGGAAGGGCATAATCCGTGCTGGGGAACAGCGCGGTGCCCATACAGCAGCCCTTTTGTGCCGGGGTTAGGGTTCCATAGTGGGCAGCATTAAACCCTTTTGCCTTTATTTTATTGGCACACTGCTGAAGGGGACGGGAGTTATTACAAAGGGCCGAACAATTGGTGGAGCATGTATCAGGAACATGTACAACAGTGTGGTGGGTGCAGTTCAGGGGATCAGCAGCACCAATCCATGTGGTGGAGTCGGTCCTGTTGATGGAGAAACAGGTGTGGGCCGGGAGTGTAGTTTGTAGCCAAATGGCGTGGGGGCTCGAAGGTAGTCCTGAGCCATGAGACGGGTCCCAAAACCCATACAAGGAAGTTTTGGCCGTAATGTTGAAGGACAAGGCGCCTACCCATGGCCGGGGCAAGCATGGTTGATCGGCAGTATTACAGGTGACTGGGAGACCACAGAGGAGTGCTGCCCTCTTGGGACAGTTCAGCAAGCTTTTATACAAAAATGCAAAACCGTGCTTCGCACATGTGCATATACAGTTATATAGCTGGGTTTTTCCACTTGCCAACTCACCATGACCGTTTTTCTAATTTAAGACAGTACATTTGGTTACGCCCCTAGTTGCTCACGTTATTTGCTCCCTGCATTCCATTCTACTCCCAGGCCCATCCTGCTCATTCTTATCAGTAATGTTCCTTCTTGCTGACACATAGGCACATTTTATAACTGTTCTAGCTGGTTTTCTGTATTTTTCCACCTCAGTACTCTGTTCAGCATCAACCTAGGCTGGAGGGCTGGGATGGTTGCATAGCCATTGCTTTTCGGGAGAGTCTGCCTTTTAGGAGGTTTTTGGTGCAGACTGAGTCTGGAATGGAGGGTCCCCGTCTCATGGTTGATTTGGCCCAGGACAAACTTAGGATTCTGGTGATGTACCTTCCACTCCACTTCCCAGCAGAATCCCTATCCGCTCTAGCTACCATGGTCTCAAGGTTGGTCTGCAGTCTCCAAGACTTATTGTTCTGGGGGACTTCAAAATCCATGCTGAGGCCAGGTTGCATGGTGTGGAACTAGAGTTCATGGCCACCGTGACAACCATGGGCCTGTCCCAGGACATGATAGGCCCTACACATGAAGGGGGGCATGCTCTCGACTTTTTGTTCTGCAATGGCCTTGGGGCTGATGGTTGGGGGTGTTGTTAGTTTGCCCAACTTGTCATGGTTGGACCATTACCTACTGTGAGCTTCTCTCCCAGCATGCCTACCTGACCGTGAGAGGTAGTGAGAGCCTCCAAGGGGTGAGAGACCCATTAGGATGGTCCTCCCTTGGAGGCTGATGGATCCTTTTGGTTTCCAGGTGGCTCTAGGGGAGTTATCCGCAGACCTTAATGGCCACTCTGTTGATGCCCTTGTAGCCTCTTGGAGTTATTGGCTGTCTGGGGCTATTGATTGGGTGGCTCCCATGCATCCACTTCCTGCGTTTCGACACCAGAAATCTCCAGGGTTTACTGATGCTCTCAGGCAGTTGAAGTAGAAAGGGAGGTGCTTGGAATGACTGTGATGCCGTATTCATTATGAAGATGACTGATTGCAGCATAGGTTGTTTTTGAAGCACTATGCTGTGGCTGTGCGGGAAGCAAAGAAAAGTTTGTTTGCTACCATCATAGCATCTGCAAAATAACGTCTGGCGGAGCTTTTCCAGGTGGTGAGAGGTCTACTCAGTCAAGCCTATCTCCACCTGGACCTGGAGTCTTCCAGGGCCCACTTTGACATGTTTATAGCTTACTTCACAGACAAAATCGCTTGCATTGAACACCACTTCGACTCTGCCCTTTCGGGTACAGTACTGAAACCAGAGGTTCGGAATTCCCTTTCTGGTCAGTGTTTGTGGGATCATTTTTAATTGCTGATGCCCGCTGAGGCAGGAAATGTACTGGGATCTGTCCGGACCACGACTTGTGAACTAGACCTTTGCCCATCCTGGTTGGTTAAGGCCAGCAGGGAGCTGGAGAAGCCGGTGCTGGCCAGGGTTATAAATGCCTCCTTAGGGGAGTGCAGGTTGCCTGACTTGCTCAAGGAGGCGGTGGTCCAGCCACTTCTCAAGAAACCATCTCTTGTCATTGATTCCCCGGGGAGCTATTGACCTGTCTCTAAGCTTCCCTTCGTAGGGAAGGTTATTGAACGGGTGGTGGCCTGCCAGTTGTAGGCACATCTAGATCTGGACCCTCGTAGTCAAGCTTTTATCTGGGTTATGACACTGAAACTGAACTTGTAGCCTTGGTCGATGACCTACGACTGGAGCTGGATAGGGGGTGTTTGACCCTGCTGGTGCTACTCGATCTCTCAGCAGCTTTTGACACCGTGATCCATGAGATGCTGGTGACCCACATGCTGGACCTTGCTGTAGTGGAGAGGACAGTTTTACAGTGGTTCCATTCCGTCCTCAGTGCTCTCCCGGTGTCTGGCTGCTGTGGGGGACTAGATGAGGACTAGCAGATTGAAACTGAATCCTGATAAGACAGAGTTCATAGTTGGGGTCGGTGATCTGGGTGAGGGGGAATCCCTCGTTATTGACGAGGTTCGCCCAGTGCTTGCGCCTTATGTATGAAGTCTGGGGGTACTCCTGGATTCGCAGTTGCACATTGATATTCAGGTATTGGCTGTAACCAGGAGTACCTTTCTCCAGCTACATCTGCTGAGGTGTTTACATCCATATGTCTCGTATGCCTGTCTCGCCACCATCATCCATGCATTCGTTACCTCGAGGCTGGATTACTGTAATGTCCTCTATGTGGGTCTGCCCATGGTGATGGTCCAGAGACTACAGTTGGTGCAAAATGCGGCGACCTGCCTACTTATGGGGATGGGTCACCGGCAGCACATTACATCTGTGCTCCGAGCTCTGCCCTGGCTGCCTAGAGTCTTCCGGGCCCAATTCAAGGTGCTGGTTTTATTTATTTATTTATTTATTTTCATGATTTAATATTCCACCCCCCTCCTGTCCAATGACAGCTTGGGGCAGCTAACAATAAAACCATAAAATCCATAAATATAAACATATAAAATCTAGATAAAACAATTGAGGCACAAAAGTAAATACCTCCCCCCCTCAAAAAAAAATCCCCCCACCCACTACTCATCTCCTTCACCAAATGCCAGGCAAAACAGCCAAGTTTTATATTGTCTATGGAAGGAGGGAAGGTCTGGGGATAAATGGACCTCGGCTGGGAGAGAGTTCCACAGCCTTGGAGCGGCCACCCAGAACCCCCTCTCAAACATTGCAACCCGGGACACCTGGGGGATCTCAAGGAGGGTGCTCCTGGCCAACTGCAGGGGTCGATCCAGGGTCCGAGGGATGAGGTGATCTCGCAGGTAGGCGGCGTCCATGCCATGGGGCTTTAAAGGTAAGAACCAACACCTTGAATCGGTCCCGGATGTCTGCAGGCAGCCAGTGAAGAGAATGGAGCACTGGTGTTACGTGCTCATGGGCGACCCCTCCTCACAAGGAGGTGGACCACCACATTCTGCACCAGTTGCAACCTCCAGATTGTCACCAAGGGTAGCTCCACATAGAGTGCATTGCAGTAGTCTAATCTCGAGGTGATGAAGGCATGGATGACAGTGGCAAGATCAGAACCTGAGATATAAGGCCAAAGACAATGGATCAGATGTAATTTACAAAAAGCACTCCTCGCTACAGCAGCCACCTTGGCATCCAAGCAGAGCTGTCAGTTAATCCATCAGTCAATTTTATTAAGACACTAGCTTTTGCCATGGTCAGTAAAAACAAACATGTACAACAAAAACAGAAACATAGGTATTACAACCAATAACCCAGAAGGGATACAAACATATCAAAATGCAAGAGGAATGTGCACCAGACAGAAATCAGGAAAACAACTTTCAGAACCAAACTGGACAAGAGCTGCAAGTCATGGAGCACACCCAGACTCCGAACCTGAGAGACCAAAGAAGGACATACCCCATCAATTATGGAAGCCTACACCCACTCGCCCCTTCCCACCAACATCACCTCCGTCTTGTCAGGATTCAGCTTCAGACAGCTCACCCTCATCCAATCCCTCACCACTGCCAAGCACCTGATAAACACTGAGACTGTAGGGCCTGGGTCAGCTAAAGCTGGGTGTCATCAGCATACTGATGGCACCGAACATCAAACCCTCTCATGATCTCACCCAAAGGCTGCATGTACACGTTGAACAGGAGAGGGGACAGAATTAATCCCTGCGGAACTCTGTGAGATCCCAGAGAGATGAAGAATAGTCCCCCAGTACCACTCACTGAGTTTTTCTGGCCAGGAAAAAGCAGAACCATTCAAGAACAATCCCACCTACCTCGGCATGGTCCCGCAGGCAAGTCACCAACATCTCAAGGTCAACAGTGTCAAAAGCCTCTGATAGAATATCTAACAAAATCAGAAGAGTCGGCCGACCTTGGGTCTAACTCATGGCGCAGTTTGTCGACCAAGGCCACAACCGCAGTCTCAGTGTCATGACCCGGACGAAAGCCAGACTCTGAGGGATCCAGGAAACCGACATGGTCCAAATGTCCCTGCAGCTGCTGGGCCACCACCCATTCAATAACCTTCCCTAAAAAGGGAAGGTTAGAGACTAGACAATAGCTGGCCAGGGAGTCAACATCAGGAGATGGCTTCTTGAGCAAAGGTCACACCACAGCCTCCTTAAGGCACCCCTGAAGCTTGCTGTCACAAATGGAGGTATTGACAATTCCCGCCAGCATCAGCAATAAAATTGACCTATAAAGCCCTTAACGGCCTGGGCCTCAGCTATCTGAGAGATCACTTCACTTGCTCCTGTGGTCATCGGAGGGTGCCCTCCTGGAGGTTCCCCAGTATCATCGGTGGGAACCGACAGGTGGGTGTTCTTGGCGGCCACACCAGCACCGTGGAGCTCGCTCCCGGTAGGTGTCTGTCTCAGCCCAACTCTCCTTGTTTTTTTGACACCAGTGTAAAATGTGGCTCTTCTGCCAGGCATTAGGTGGAGGGGATGGCTGTGGGGTGGTTTAGGGGTGGGTGGCCGGTGGGTTTTTCTATATATCTTTTGCACACTGCTGTTTTTTTTGTATTGATTTTTATCTTGATTATTTTATGTACTTTATTACTGTTTTATTGTGTTTATTGATTAACGTGAGCCACCTCAAGCTGCCAGAGGAAGGATGGGGTGGGATATAAATACATCAAATAAATAAATAAACAAATAAATATTGGATCTAATATCCAGCTTCCATCTCAAGACCAGAAAAGGCCATAGACTCCTCCCTGTGTCTCTCTGAGCAGGTCACTTCGATCTAGAGTTTGAGAAGAGCTCTAGGCATATGCTTAGCACCAGAATGAAAGATTTTCAGACGTGCTCAGCACACAGAAGCTCCTATTCTGTCAGTAAAGACAGATTTTCAAGACAAAAGCTTTTCAAAGGTCTGACCAATTACTTCGGTTCCTAAAAGGGCCCACTGAACACTTTTAAAAATCTGGGTTTAATTTAGGATATTGAAGTCTTGGAAAATTCTGGCCTCAGTCTCTCTGTGTTTTGTCATGTTCCACAAGTCCATATCTGCCACCAACAAAGGGCACTTCCACATGCTGGTACCGAAACCCTCAAATACTACATGCCGCAATTCCACTTCTATGAAATGTTGTACGCCATTACCTCACAGTGTTGCTAGGATTAAAGACTGTGAGAGCCTCACATACTACAGCCTTGGGAGCCATATAAGTACCTGAGGCAGACAGAGGGATAACTTTCATTGAAATCTTAATGAAGGCATTTTTTTTTAGTCAACTGTATTTCCTTAGATTATCTCTTAAATCCTTGGCTGCACAGGCAGCTTCTGTCAGGCACATCTAGGGATGATATCTTCAGACCACATTTTATTGTATTTACTTCCTTTGATTTATCAAATAGGAAAGCACTTATAGCTCTAGGCATTTCTACATTAATTAAAAATAACTTGATATGAAATCCAATCCCGATGTGCTATAAACTTTTAGTGTAATGTTTCTCTTCCTGTTTAAAAAAAAATCCCTTTCCTTATTGGGAGTGAAACAAACTACCTAGGTCAAATGTTTTATTATGAAGTTAATTTTTTTCCCTTGATAAAATAGCTGCTGTGATCAAAATTAAATATGGAGCCATGCTGTTTGTGATTAATCCTAGCAGCAAAAAGGGGGCCTGATTTTTAAATATATTTTTGTCATACACAAAAGTAACATTAAACAATTTAATTGCATTTGCAAGGATTGATTCGAAAGAAAAAATATATTTTCAATGTAAAATGTAGAATGAAGATTTGGGACGCAAGGACTTGTTTTAAGGGATATCCTGAATCAGAGTCTGTAATACTAATCAGTTATTTAGCTGTTTCTGTGGGACCATAAGCGCTCTGTGCTTCATCTCCTCACCTTTGATCTGGAGATTATAATATTTTCCCATGTCACAAAATTATTGTGAAGATAAACACAGTCAAGATTGCAAGAACTCAGAGATTATTTGGCAACAAAGGGCCACATTGTGCCTAAAATAGCATCTGCGTTGGGAATAGAGTTAAATCTTTGAGTCCACTGAAGTTATTTATTTATTTATTTAAATTTATACCCTGCCCTTCCCCGAATGCAAAACACAGGGGGAAAAAAGATAAAAATACAGTGCATTACAATAAAATCCGTAACCCCCCCGCCTCATGCACTCCATCCCCTATCCCCACCTGCCAAATGCTTCGCCAAAAATGAAAGTTTTGCACTGCCTCCTGAAAATCCTCAGGCTCTGGCTCTGAACTCCAGGGGGAAGGGAGTTCCATAATACTGGTGCAGCAATTGAGAACGCCTCTCTGCAGGCCGTTGTCGTATTGACAAGACTGACAGGCGGTGCTACAGCTGAACGATAATCCCTTTTCATGCCGTGGACCAAGATCTATTAAAAAAAAAAGAAGAAGAAAAAAGAACTGTGCATGGGCTAAAATTTGATCTCAAGATTCTCATGTTTCTCGATGAGAATCACGGTTGTCAGCTCATTCTGACAAATGAGAACGAGCCAAGAATCAGCTTTGTCTTGACTGCATTCTTGTTGAGAAACACAAGGAAAAACCCAGAAAAAAAGAGGAAAGAACGGCGCATGCGCAAAATGGTGGGTGGGGGGCATTCTGCGCATGTGTGGCCCTTTTCCAAAATGGCAGCCGCACTTCCAGTGCCATTTTGGAAATGGGCCACACATGCGCAGAACACCCCCGGTGGCCATTTCGCACGTGCACAAGTCTTTCCTTTTTTTTGTCTGGGTTTTTCTTCGTGTTTCTCAACAAGAATGCAATCAACACAAAGCTGATTCTTGACTCACTCTTGTTTGCCAGAACAAGCCGACAACCATGTTTCTCAGCGAGAAACATGAGAATCTCAAGATCGAATTACAGTCCTAGGTGGTTTACCCACAAGAGGGCCCTCCTGGCTCACAGTGGAGCATGAAAGGAGAGGAAGTCTTTCAGATATGTGGTACCCACGCTTATTTAGGGCTTTAAAGGTCAAAAACAGCACCTTGAATGGTGCCTGGAAAGCGCCAGTGCAGACTATAGAGCACAGGTGTAATGTGCTCATGGCAACCCACCCCCAAAAGTAGCCAGGCCACTGCATTTTGTATCCGCTGCAGTTGCAAACAGTCAACAAGGGTAGCCCAACATAGAGCGCGCTGCAATTGTCTAGCCATGAGGTAATGAAACCATTGATGATGGTGGCCAGATCTGAATCAGAAAGAAAGGGCTGCAACCTTCTCACCAGATGAAGTCTTAGACCTAAAAAGTATTACAATTTCTTTTTAGAATAAAAGGTAGCAGTGACTGTTTCGTATCATTATTCTTCGTAGTCTGATTCTTACTGTTCCTACCCATCAGTGATAAAATCATGACTTTCATGACACGCAGTGTTGGCTTGCATCTCTCTTACTGTGCTACTCACATAAAGTACAACAGTATTCTAATACTGTCAGAAAATACATATATTATTTTTGTACCATAGATAGTATTAGTCAACATGCTTATCTGTTTATATTAATTTTAACACCCCGGATATTAGGAGAGCATCACTTTTCAGATTACTAAATAGTATAAATACAGAGGTGCATTTGAAATTTTGATAAGGACTGAAGGGGTTTGTAGTGCACACACCGACCTTCAGAAGTCCCACCTGCTGATGCTTCCCACTCTGCCTTTCCCTTCCCAACCCCTGGTGGGGACACAGAATCTCCTCCATTTCCCTACTTCTGTTCACCCCTTTCCTTGTGCTGTTAGGCTCCTGTTCTGCAAAGGAGAGCGGTAGTGGCATGGTATTCTCTGCTCTGTGGCTGCGCCGCGGCTGTGGAACTCCCTCCCACCAGAGGTCCGTTTGACCACCAACCTCCTCTCTTTCCATAGACAGTGTAATACCTGGGTGTTCCGCCATGCCTTCCCCGAGGGAGATGGGGTGGGTGGGTTGGGTTAAGGAGGAGTAGGGGGTGAATTGTTTTTATTGTGGAATTTTAATTGTATTTGTTATCTGTTTAAAACTTGTTTTTAACATGTTGTTAGCGCCCCGAGATGCTTTTAGCAAGAGGGGGCAGCATACAAATTTTATTTAAATAAAATAAAATAAATAAATAAGGAGCCCGAGCCATGGTACCTGCTGCTGTCCTCCCAACTCTCCTCTGACTCTAGCTGCTACCTCTTTCACCTTGCTATTGCTACTTCTGCTCTGCTACTCTCCCTTCTTCCCTCCCTTCTCTCCCCCTCCTCCCTTTGCTGTTGGGTGCTGTCATGTTTCTCGTTGGTGCAGGAGGATGGAGGAGAGTACTAGTGCGGTGCCTCCTCCTGCCTGTGTATAACAGATGGGTAGAGTGCAGTTGTGTGTAGCTAGGCTGGAATGAGCCCTGTCAGAGAGGACTGAATGAGCTTCCCTTCCTCCCATTGGCAGGGGACACAGCTGCACCAGGTAGTCCACCCCCACCCCGGCTCATGGGCCCTTTTGCAGCTGCACTACCACCTGTCCCTATTATAGCTCCACCCTTGGTTCCTCCTGGCAGCTTGGAGAAGAGAGGGAATTGGAGACACGCTTCCAGTGCAGGGTGTCGGAATACATTTGCTTCACTTTATGCTTCATGTCACTCTTGGACAAAAATCTCTTCTGTTGTCTCTCATAACTTTATGTAAGTTTTAATTTTCTCAAAAAAATGCACCATGCAACAGCAGCACGTTTTAATCTCCTATCGAGGGTATGTGAGAGAGCTGAAAATTTTAAAATACCAACTGTCAATGTGAAGCTTTTCAGTGTAGCATTTTTATAGTCGCCAGCAGAGGAAAAGAGAGCTTCTCTGAGCTCCACTCACCCTTCAGGTTATGTTGCAGGTTGTTGGTTTGTTTTTTATGGGAAACATAGCTTTCAGTGAAAGGAAGGGAGGATTATTAGTAACGTTTAGTGCTTGCATTGGAAAAAATCCAAATCAGTAGCATGACTGAATGTTGTGCATTTCCGACATTTACTTAGAGGCTTGTGTGAAATGAAGTTGATGAAGTCCAGCAGCCTGTGAAACAAGTGTCTACATCACACAAATACTGAGACCACAATAGGCATGAACTGGTGCTACTGTTGGTCATTTCTATAGAACGGTTACATGCTGGGGGAGTCCTGGAGACTGATCTACTCTCCTTGTACATACATACATACGTAAGTTTATTATGGCACAGGCTTTCACCATGGCCCCAAAGTAAAAAATTATAATACAACATACTTCTATGAATCCATAGACTCTATACACAACGGATTAATAAACCAAATCCCGAATCATGTAAGTGCATAACATAATCAGTTAACATAAAATATTTAAATATCAAAACGGTAATAAAAATATATCCAGTGAACCCAAGGATGTAAAAAAAATCCCAGATCGCCTAAAACACAAATATCACTATACCTACGGCAGCTACAGTACCTCGAACGGAGGGATGGTTAAGGCGTACATTTTTCACAAAAGATGACACAACAAAAGGGAGATGAGAATTTGTTGATACACAATATCCTCCAACCCCACATAAGCTAGAAGACCATTTGGGGCATAAATTGTGTTTACATTTACTATAAAGCCCCTTTTCAGAGCTCGAACAGTGTAAAATGGTGTTTGCGTAACTGGGAACCATTTCCATTCCGTTGGATATTGTGTCACCTGACCACTAGGGATAACTACAACCAGAAGACATACTGTTAAAGATGATGGTCTGTTACTGTGCTCGTTGTTGTATGGCATTTAGCATCATACTAGTTAAGACATGCTCGAACGCGGTGCTGTTTTGCAGAGTATCCAGCTGCGAGGGAATGTACGAGGATGAGAATGGAGGGATGCTTGCAAGTTGCAATGCTGTACCTGTTCTGTTCTGTTAATAAATAGAGAACTTTGTTCTCCAAGGCTATCAATCCAGCATCATTTAAAAATAAAGCAATTTGAAATAGGATCAAATATGGCAGAAGCCACTCTAGCAATAGTAGTTTAGTACTTTATACATAAATTATATGCTGAAGTGAAGAAGACAGCTATCATCCTGTTATGATACAACTTAACTTCATCAGATCAACTTAGTAAAGAGAATTCTGTGTAGAAACGCCAGCAATTTTACCTGTCCATTCTTAGTGGTTTCAGGAGAGAGGCAGTGCCAGCGAGAGTGTACTCTCTGCGTCTTGGTGGATCCTTTAGGGCCTAGGTTCTCAAACTGGGGGGACAGGACCCCTAGGGGGTGTGGGGGAGGTATTCTGGGAGGGCACAAGAAGGATACCAGCTGACAAACACCTATCTCCACGCTCTCACTGAGCTAGGGGAAACTCCAAAATAACGGGGTGACAAAGAGGAGAGAAAAGGGAAGCAATGGGGAAGGTCAGTAAGGGGAGAGGAAGAGATGTATGTATGTGTGTGCGCACATTAGGGCAAAGGGGCCACAGCAACCACAGACATGCGGAATGGGGGGTGCAGTTTAAAATAATTTGAGAATCACTGCTTTAAGGTGCCACCATTTCCCACCCCCGCCGATCTCTATGCCAGACATCTTAAAGAGAACCTGCCTACTTTTCTTTTACAGATGTTGATGTTTTCCCCCCAGTGGTTTCCCAGCAGTGGTTGTGTCCTCAGGGTGTTAACAAACTAGATGATAGCCCACTGCAGTCCAGGTTCTGGCTGTGGAGCCCCCACTCTGATAGTATGTCCAACCTAATAAACAGACAGCCCCCTGAGTGTATATCATGCACTTTCATGCAGTCCCCTCTTGCGGCGCCAGTGAGAGCAAAAGCAAAGAGGGGCAAGAAGTGGTTGCTGCTTGGATGCTCTAGGATTTCCACCCATGACTCTATGGTGCTGGCGGACCTGTAGAAGTGGAGGCGCTCCACATAATCTAATTGACGGGACATGGACACATGAGTGCACATTAGCCTGCATTCATTCTCTGAGACCCCCAGTGAGTGGGGACTGCGGGTCTGGTAGTTGGAGGCCAAGTAGCTGGTGGGGGCAAACACCTAATAACCAGGCAGGTAGACACCCACCTGGTGTGGGCTAATGTGCACTATTATCCCATAGAAAGGTGTAGAAATAGTGAGTCAATACCGTTGTCTCCAGTAGGTGACATAACTTGTTAGATCACTGCAGAGAACCTTTGTTGGATGCTGCTGAAGGATGAACAGAAAGAGAGAGTCATGAACCTGGCAAGTCTATTTTCTTGTGGTGTGGAACAGTCTACTTAACAGTGTCTCCAAACAATTATTTTCTCGATGTTGAACTAATTGCTTTCCCATGCCAATAATGGGATATAGCCAGAATGGAGAGAGCTCAGTATTGCTTATTACAGTTCCCCCTACCGAAGTTTCCTTTCCAGAGCTGCAAGTATATTGAGGCTATTACTCTGTAGTTGTATCACTGGATGATACCCAGACCTTCATCCAAGGTTTTTTAAGACAGCTCCTTGTGAACACTTACATCTAAGTCATTGTGTTTCAACTTACTGGTAACAAAACATTGCACATTTCTTCCTCACTTCCTTTGCACCTGGTGCAGTATTTTGAATCAACCTTGGAGTGACTGACTCTCATGCAAGTTTGACAGAGATCTGAAAAGTCTTTTTTTTCCTCTCCTCTTGAGTTTCCCAGAAGGCACTCTCAAAACTCTAGATGTTAGGAAGCAGTGTACCAGAACTGTTCTCTGTTGAAAAGACATGAACCATCCTTATGGTAGAAAACATTATTATGGAAAGAATTCATTTTAAGTGATGCAGTATAATTAACATCGTAATATGCATTAATTACAAAAAGCATTATAATTGACTTGCTATAATGAAAAGCAAACTCTGTCTTGATAGCAATTATTGTACAATAACAGACATTGTGCATGAATTCTATGTCCAGAGTTCATTAAGATACTGTGGGTGCATCACTGGGTGCAGCCACACGAGATGTTACCACAATTTGGGCAGTCTTACTCCACATTGGTCAGTCTTGCTGCACAGGCTCTCCCCTCCCCCAGATCAGCTGTTGGGCAGCGTGCATTCACTACCAGGGCACCCCTCTCTCTGATAGGCTGTTAGGCAGGTGAGAGGAGCACATGCAGCCCCCCCTCCCCCTGATCAGCTGGTAGGTGGATGGGGACAGCACGCTCCTCTGGGCTTGATCCTTGGACCCCACCTCGCGGCAGGGCTGCGTATGCTCCAACGCATTCTTGGTAGCTGCCCCAGTGCTCAGGAACTCCCTCAGAGGTCCATCTGAGTCTGGACCTGAGTATCTTCTGGAGGCGGTGTAAAACCTTTCTTTTTGTTAAAGCATTTGGCAAGCGGGGATAAGAAGAGAGATTAGGTGGGAGGTTGTTGGAGCATGGGTTGGGTTTGGGGGGAGATTGTGTTTTAAATGTTTTTATATTGTATTTTATATTTTTTGTAAGCTGCCCTGAGCCTTTGGGGAAGGCTGGGATATAAATGCGGATAAATAAATATGCTGACCACCCGGCAAGCAGCCAGTCAACCCACTTTGGGCACTGTTATCCCACTTTGGGCAAAGTTACTATGCACTGTGTCCCTGGCCTTTTCCAGCAGACATACTGCGTAGCAGCTGCTATCTTGCGCCTACCAGCAATATGTTGCACAAATTGGGTTAACGTCTTGTGTGGTTGTCCCCATGGGTACAGGCACACAAACTCAGCTGTGATTGATCCCTGCATGCCTTGGGGCAGGAAATTACAGCTGCCAGACCTCAGAGCCGGTGAGGAGAGCAGGGCACACATTCCACTCCCTAGGGGGAAATTGGGCTGGCGGCTCACTGTTGGCGGTCCTGCCACGCCCTGGGATGGGCCAGACGCATGGGTACCTGGCCCTGCCGCACCCATCATCCACGTGAGTGTCTGCTCCACAGCTGTGGCACTCCCCCCCCCCCCCACACAAAAAAAGGCTTGCTTGTTGTCACATTATGAAACATCACAACACTCTCAAAAAGTCAGGGCACACGTCAGAAAGGGGGCAGAGCAAACCCCATCTGTGAGCCCAAGGCATAAGCTTAGTGATGCCCCCACTTCTCGGTGACTTCCCTTTAAAGGGAAAAAAAAAGTGACTTGACCCGGGTCCAGTTTGACCAACCAGCCAATCAGGGAATTCTTTGACCCCTAAGTGTTTCCACAGTGCAAAAAACCACAGGACACAAGTTGTGTGAAGACCGATTGCTGGAAGAGCACCTGAAGCTCGGAATTGCGAGAGGGGTTAGGCTGAGCAGAATCTTATAAACAGATGTAAAGGAAGTTCATGATGCTTTCTTTGATAACATACTGGTCACCAGTTGCAACCTACTAATTACTTTGTTTTTTTTTTTACCTTCTCACCTTGTTGTTTGTTTTATAGTGCTCCAGACATGGAGACAAACCTTTTAATACTTCTCCATCTGTAATATTTAGCTTGCAGTGAAGAGGGAACGAAAAATATTCATAGAGTGATCTTACATGTAATCCTATCTTACTTTTTCTCCATGCTAGTCTTCTGTATAGTGTCAGCGATTTCGTTCTACCAAGAGTAATGCTGCTATGTCTGCCTGATAATTGTTCAGATATCTTTTCAATTACTGCATTTGACAGTGTTTGTGACAGGCATGTCATATGTAAGAATACATAACAAAAGATGTGTTTAAAGTATTTTGTTACGTGTCTGCTGCATCCCTATTTACATTTACTGAATCAGCAACCCTCTTGCTCCCTCTCTGGTGTTTATCATACATGTTTCTGGCTTAGATTATTGCAGAAATGTACTCTATAAATTCCAGTCTGTTTTCTATGTTACCTTCGGAAATGAGGATATTTTGGTATTCCTTAGAAATTTGTTTAGAATACCTAAAAGTGGGTAGTGTAATTTTTCTACAAGAACTACTCAAAATGGGGGAAATGGCATAGGCCCAAATCTGACTGAGGAAAAATTTAAGGATTTAATTTGATGAAACATTTAATTCCCCCCCCCCCCAAAAAAAACAACAACTTGGAATTAGGATTACCACCTTCCCCAAGGCTTTGATCTGAAGGGGGGTGGACTTCCTCACTTCTGTGCAATGTGACCATGCCGCCTTTGAAATGTTGTGAAGTCATAACACTCTGAAGAGGACAGGACCATGGGCACTTTCCCATTTGCAGGAACGTGACCTTACAAGGCTGTGGGTGAAAACGCATTTGCAAATCATGCATTTTCCCGCACTTGTGAAGGCACTAATCCGCATAATTGCTGCTGTAACGTACATGTACACAACTGCTTGACAGTGCTGCGAAATCCAGCTCTGTCAAGTGGCCTTGTAAATGCGCATAACAGTGACATGTATGCGAATTAGTGCCTTCAGGTGTGTGGGGAAATGCGCACAATTTGCACGTGCGTTTTCACCTGCAGTCTTGTAAAGTCACATTCCCGCAAATGGGAAAGCGCATTATGTC
This sequence comes from Sphenodon punctatus, assembly GCA_003113815.1. Taxonomy (NCBI): domain Eukaryota; kingdom Metazoa; phylum Chordata; class Lepidosauria; order Sphenodontia; family Sphenodontidae; genus Sphenodon; species Sphenodon punctatus. Next base: position 1,057,841 of record QEPC01005568.1, on the reverse strand, counting down.
AAAAAGCAGGGGAAGCGGGAGATTTTTCATCCCACCCCTTTCTGATGTGGCTTCACCCCTGTTGTCCCCTGAAACCTCCATTTTTGCAGGATATTCAGGTGCCTCTGGAATTACCCAAAGAAACGATGGCTTCACCCGGAGATGACGGTGTTGTATACAGCTCATTGCTAGTTATCAGTTTGTTTTTAGTTTATAAGTTTGTCCTCTTGAGAATCCTGCAAAGAAGAAAGACAAAATGGCAAAGACTTTGTATGGGGCTTTGAAATAAAGATCCCTGTTGTTGTTCTTGTTATAGCCTGTCTCCAGTGTCTTGCATGAAGGAGGCATAATACAAAAGACGGATTAAAACCTGGAGACCCTTGTGGAGTGATAACTCTATTTGAAATGGGAATAAAGCAGTTGTTTGATGGACAGAAATCCTATCCATTAGAATACTCCACTTGGACCACATCAGTTTTCTTGATCCCTCACAGTCTGGCTTTCGTCCGGGCTATGGCACTGAAACTGCGCTTTTGGTCTTGGTTGATGACCTTGGTTGGGAGCTGGATTAGAGCCAATCTACTTTACTAATCATGTTAAATCTGTCTGCTACCTTTGACATGGCTGATTATGAGATGTTGGTGGCCCACTTGCAGCACCAGGCCAGGGTGGGTGGAATTGTTCTTGAATGGTTTTGGTCTTTCGTGTCCGGGAGGACCCAGTGAGTGGTTCTGGGGGACCATTCTTCATCTTCCCGGGACCTCACGTGGAGTTCTATTCTATTCTGTCCCCTCTCTTGTTCAACGTGTACATGCAGCATTTGGGGGAGGTCGTGAGAGTGTTTGATGTTCAGTGTCATCAATATGCTGAGGACACCCATCTTTACCTCTCTTTTTCATCTGATCCAGGTCCTGCAGTCTCAGTGCTGACTCCGTGTCTGGCAGCTGTGGGGGACTGGATGAGAGCGAGCCGTCTGAAATTGAATCCTGACAAGACGGAGGTGATGTTAGTGGGAGGGGCAGTGGAGTTGGTGACTCCCATCATTGATGGGGCCCACCCCTCCCTGACCCCCCAGGTTCGGAGTCCGGGGGTGCTCCTATACTTACGGCTTCGCATAAATGCTCAGGTGATGGCAGTGGCGAGGAGCGCCTTTTGTCAATTACATCTGATGCCTCACCTTTGGCCATATATCTCAGACTCTGACCTGGCCACTATCAACCATACCTTCGTCACCTCAAGACTGCAGTATTGCAACGCACTCTACATGGGGCTGCCCTTGGTAATGGTTCAGAGACTGCAGCTGGTGCAGAACGCAGCGGCCCGATGGGGCACCGGGAGCATATAACACCGGTGCTCTGTTCATTGCACTGGATGCCTGTAGTCTTCCGGGCCCAATTCAAGGTGTTGCTACTGAACTATAAAGTCTTATATGGTCTGGGCCCCATATACCTGTGGGACCGCCTCATTCCCCAGGTCCTGAATCAGCCCCTGTGGTCTGCCAGGTGCACCATCCTTAAAGTCCCCCAGATATCCCGGGTGACACAAACATAGGCCGCTTTTAGAGCAGGTTGCTGTTGCGGGACCTGCTTGCGCGGTATTTCAAAGTCCCGCGAGGTGGGATTACACGAGACGCCCAGCGGGGATCAAGCGCATGAAAGGCAGTTGCGCGTTCTTTGCCAACTGCAAATTACATACCTTACAATCGAGGTATGTAATTCACGGTCGGTAAAGAATGCGCGACCGCCTTTCATGCACTTAATCCCACCGGGCATCTTGTGTAATCCCACCTCGCGGAACTTTGAGATACTGCGCGAGCGGGTCCCGCGACAGCGACCCGTACGTCTAAAAGCAGCCATAGTGAGGTCTGTTATTGCCCTGATGCTACAATATTCTACCGAGAGCAATTTGCACAGGAGAAAGAATTGGTTATGGAAGGGTCTACGTGTGAGCCCTTGGAAATCTTTCTCAGCAACCCTGACTCCCATGAATAGGCCCGCTGACATTGGGTGAAAACAAACATGACGCTAACCACCCTTTAACCACCCTTGGTGGTCATTTATACATGTTTCAGGGCTGCATAGGGCACCAATACAGCCCTGCAACATGCATAAATAACCACCAAGGGTGGTTAAAGGGTGGTTAGCGTCATGTCTGTTTTCACCCATTGTTGAAACCACACATGTGAGCAAAGGTTTGCAGGATCACTCTGTGAAATCTAAGATCCTTAAGACTTGTTAGTTGCTAAGATACAAGCTGAAAGGTGGGCCTTATTAATATTATTTTTACATGGTTGAACTTTTTTTTTTTAAAGCATTGCTTGGATCTATGTAGATCAGTAGGCTTTATCTCAGGCTGTTCTGAACCAGAATTGCTTTTTAAAAATAGCGGGCCTGCTTCACTCTTTACTTCATTGTGCAAGCTCTCTTCTCACACCAGTATTACTCCATTGAAATGAATAGGGTTAAACCATTTAATCGGTCCTTCTATCTTTTAATGAAATTGTCTTTTATTCTCTCTGCCATCTCCTGCACCAAAAAGAGCAATTAAATTATAATAAGTAACTGGGGGGGGGAGGGGGGGAACTAGGGTAGTAAGACTGATCTAAAACATTTATGTGTTCAGAATTGTCTCACAAGCATATTTTTTTCTACTCTGTATTTAAAAATTGATAATGTGGGGAAAGAAACCTGCTGAGTTATAAAACCATTTCCCCCCCACCCCCTCTTGTAATAGTGTCATCTGCTGGTAGATCGTTATTAAACTTAAGGTTTGAATCTGTAAGTGACCTTGACCAAAACATGTTATCATAGATTTGCATGTGTGTCTCGAAGGCCAAACTCATTTTTAGGGATAGAAATATTACAAAAGGGCCCTTTTTGAAACTGGAGCATCTGGTATTTTGCAGTAGCTATATTGTGATTCCCACCCCCACCCCCCTTCTTCTTAATGGATAACTTGGTTGCAAATTCTGCTCACATAACAAAGAAACCGTAGACATGGTAAATCAATTCAGACTGAAGTTGGGTTGACCTAGGACTCTGGTTCTTCTGTGTGGCTCCACCACTTGCAAACTATCCTGGGGTACCTGGGCCACCAGTCTCCTGGCGTCCGCAATCTTTTATTGGTCTGGCTTTAGGAATAATATATGGTCTGCTGGTTTTCCTTTCACTGAAGCCGTTTCATGTCATCAGAATGACATTGCTTTGTTATGCATACCACCTCTTGCAAGCAGACACGCTATTCCTTCCTTGCAGGGTGGGGGTGGAACGTCTGCAGCCTGCACATTGTACCTGCTCTGTGCAGCATGGAATGCCCTTCACTCACCCTGCGTGTAGCACACATGCTGCAGTCATGCTGTGTAAATAATGTATTTCTGTAAAGAATAGATTGTCAAAGCAAAAATGGAAAAAAAAAACTTTCCACAGGCTCGTGTTTTCTTCTACAATTTAAGTTGTAAATATTTCTATTAATATTTACAACTTAATACGGCTGTCTGGCCCAGGATTCATTCCCGGACCGTTGTTGACTTATTTACAACTGACCTCGCGTTAAGCAGCATCAAACCCAGACCAGGGGCCCTCCAGTCATCAACCACTTCACTACCCGCTGTTTAGCATCTGTGGGGGACTGGATGAGGGTGAACATCTGAAGCTGAACCACAACAAGGTGAAGGTGATGCTGGTGAGAAGGGCTGCGGGGGTGGTGGCACCCGTCATTGATGGGGTATGCTCCCCGTGGGTTCCTCAGGTCTGTCGTCTGGGGCTGCTCCTGGACTCAAGGCTCCATCTGGATGGAGGTGGCAGCTGTGATGAAGGGAGCATTTCAGCAACTACTTCTGGTGCGTCACCTTAAGCCGTATGTCTTAGATGTGAATCTAGCCACCATCATCCATACTTCCATCACCTCAATATTGGACTATTGCAGTGCGCGCTATGTGGGGCTACCCATGGTGACGGTCAGGAGTCTGCAGCTGGTGCAGAACGCGGCGACTCGTCTCCTTACGGGGACGGGCCACCGTGAGCACATCACACCAGCACTTCATTCTTTGCACTGGCTGCCTATAGTCTTCTGGGCCCCACTTATCCGCAGGACCGCCTCACCCCTCGGGCCCTAATCGGTTCCTGCGGTCAGCCGGGAACACCTCCCTCGGAGTCCCCTGGGTATCTTGGGTGGTGATGATGAGGAGGGTGTTCTCAGTGGTTGCACGGACCTCTCAGTGGAGGTCCACCTGACCCCAGGCCTCTCCTCTTTCCAAAGACAGTGTAAGACCTGGCTGTTCAGCAAGGGAGACAGGTGATGGCTGGAGGGTTTCTGCCTGGGGTTTATTTATTACTGATTTTATATTGTTGTTGTGCTTTTATATTTATCGATGAATTTATATTATTATATATGTTTTTTTGTTATGTGGTGAGCTGCCCTGAACTGCTGTAGCAGGAGGGGGTGACTAAGAAATGGAAAGAAATAAAATAACTAAAATAAATAATAACAACTTTATTGGGCTTTGCAGAGTGCAACTGCAAAGAGGTGGAAAAAACAAACAAAAGATTAGGTAGCATACCTCTGCTGAAAACTCATATTTCAAGTACTTGGTATTTCCTACTAGATAAATACTTACCATCTGATGTCTTGTGAGGTCACGTTCCCACACATGGGAAAGCACTCATGGTCCTGTCCTCTTCAGAGTGTCTGGACATCACAACATTTCAAAGGGGGCGTGGTCACATTGGATGTCTTTAAAGAGCTCTTGCCAAAAGATCATTCTTCTGAATCAGAGGTTTGGATGCTAACCCAGCTTTGTTTCACTTGTGTACTGGCATATGTAGCAAACAGTTTTGGGAGAAAATGTCTGTCTTTAAAGTCTCAGTATTTGTTATGAAATACCAAGACTCCATAGGTAGATGGGTTGCAATACTTGTCAGGTCAGCAATGTAGATTATTCTAAACTAGGTGGTACCTTGTGCTTCATGAAGCCCACTACAAAGGAGTACTGGAAAACAAATCCTCTATGTCAGCCCAGACTCACACAGCACACTGCTAGCCTCCATCTTGGATATCAACCCAGCTCTGTTCCTGTGCTGAGCATTCTCAGTGCAGGCCCTGGAGTGTTGTTGACATGGCTGTAGGACTTGGCGAGGGTGCGCATGACCACTCTTGAGTGGTTCCTCTTATTCCTGGATGGGAAAACCCAGAGAATGGTGATGGGTGGTGGCTCAACATCCCCCTGGGAGCTCTCTTGTGGGGTCCTGCAGGGTTCCATCTTGTCCCCGCTCCTGTTCAATATGTATCTGAGGCCCCTGGGTGGGATTGCTGGGAGATTCGGACTGAAGTGCCATCAGTATGCTGATAACAGTGGCCAAGTCAGAATCTGATAAAAAAAGGCTGAAGCCTTCTCACAAAATGAATTTGGTAAAAAGCATTTCTGGCCACCGCCGCAAGCTGGTCATAAATGGATCCAAGAGCACCCCAAGGCTGCGAACCTGAGTGACCAAAGGAGGCTCGACCTCATAAATAACAGGGGTCCCTACATTCCCACGGTCACACGGCCGGCCAGTCATCATCACCTCAGTCTTGTCTGGATTCCGTTGAGTGAGATAGAGTTGGGTGTCATCAGCATACCTTTTGGAAGAGATGTAAGACCTTTTTGTTTGACCAAGCATTTGGCAGGCTGGGATAGGGTTGGGTGGGATGGTGTGTAGGGATTGGGTGGCAGCAAACATAACGAGAATAGTTACAGCATTTTACTCCTCTCCCTTTAAATTACTATAAAAAACACTTTTCAAACATCAAAAATATGAAAACATACTAAGAGGTAGGGGTCAACTGCCATGACCCTCAGGCAATTGCAAAGGATTCTTCTGCCTTTTTTCCCCCTCACATAATTGCCTACTACTACAAATCTAGTCTCTCTCTGGGTTTGGGAGTTTGGCTGAAACAGTGCAATGGAACCTCCTGTGGTTGCTGACCAGCTGCGTGTGCAGGAAGCCATGCTAGGGCTGCATTCTCACCTGCAGCGGCGGTGGTGGCGGCAGCGGCAGCGGGCGGGGCGAGGGAAGATGCGGCAGCGCCGAGGAGCTGGCCAACAGGAAAAGAGCCGGTGTGAATGGGGATCTGCTGCAGCTTCTCTCGCGCATGGCAGGGCAGGATTTTGCACCCTGACATGCGTGAGAGAAGCCACGGCAGATCCCCGTTCGCACCGGCTCTTTTCCCGTCGACCGGCCCCTCCGCGCTGCCGCGTCTTCCCTCGCCACTCTCTCTGCCGCCACCACAGGTGAGAATACAGCCTGATACTGCAACTGGTTGTTACAGGGTCTGCAGCATTTTTACTTCTGGATGTAGCAACTGGGTGGTCTAAAAGCTCTGTGATACCAGGTATCTGCCCATCTGAATGAGGATCCATGGCAGGTAATTCCTCGGGATACTGCAGACAAACCTGATTATGATGTCTGCGGATACACTTCCCACCTGATAACTCAATCACCCAAGAAAGTGGACCAGTTTGTGCTATGGTGCAACCTGATAGCCACACTGGCTGTCACTTCAGGGGCCTGAAAGATGCATTTCTCTTTCTTAAGACGAGAGAGATCAGGGGAGGTTTGGGGAGGTGTGTGTGTGTGTGTGTGTGTGTGTGTGTGTGTGTGTGTGTGTGAGAGAGAGAGGTGTGTTTGGGTAGGCTGTGAGTGTGTGTGAGCTACAATATAAGCAATACAATTGCAAGCAATTGCAATACAGTATAAGCAATACAAACAACCAAGGCAATAGTTTCACAAGTTTAATATTTCCAAATACCACTTCAAGACATTTAAATTCACTTTAAATTTAAGTAAAATTCAACTCCTTCGCAATACTAAGTGGAAACCTACAATAATGCAACTTATCTTGACATTATAGGTGCAAATAGTATTATTTATTATTGAAGACTATTTCCATAGGAAACCACACTTCTGTACAGAGAATACAGGAAACAAAATATTGCAGAACGGAGGCTGCAGCCAGAGCCTTAGACTGACAGCCCTGTCAGGGACCACCTCCCTGCCCTCAGTCGTCTGACTCGAGCGGGGAACATGCAGGTGGGAGGGGTCAAGACCACCCACCCTGCCCAGGTCTCTGCCCCACTGCCAGCCAAAACACCCACCTGCCCGTCATCCAAGCACGTTCATCCGGCACAAGACTGTGGGGTTGAAACCATAGACCAAAGCGGAGGAGCCGGCCGACGGGAAAAGAGCCGGTGCGAACGGGGATCTGCCGTGGCTTCTCTCACGCATGTCAGGGTGCAAAATCCTGCCCTGCCATGCGCGAGAGAAGCTGCGCATTCCTCCAACTGGGAACTATAGGGTTTCAAACCGCCTGGATGAGCGGTGAGTGGGTGGGGTGTTTTGGCAAGTGGTGAGGCAGAGACCCGAGGTGGGTGGGTGGCCTTGGTACCTCCTGCCTGTATGATCCCCGCTGGATCTAGCCACCTGAGGGGCAGGGAAGCGGGATCCACCGGAGCTGTCATTGAAAGGCTCTGGCTGCAGCCTCCGTGGAGAGGCCATCAGAGCACCCCTTCTCTCCACCCCCTTTTATGCTAATCTCCTGCTCACTGGGCCCAGTAAGTGGAGGTGAGTGAATGGAATTAGGAGGAAGAAGAGGGTGGGAGGGCTGAGCAGGGGCTAAGGAAAATGAAGAAGAGGATGGGGGGATGAAAGGGAGCTAGACAGAAGGAGGAGAGGGGGAAGGGGGACTATGGGGATGTCAGGAAACAGTGGCTGGAATGACAGGAGGAAGGCGGTATAATGACAAAGTTCCCCTTGGAAAAAGTACTTCACAAAACTGAAAGGATCATATGAAAACCAGTCGTCCCATTCCACCACGTTCCTGCCTCTTGGATGTTCCACTGGCTCTTTCTGACCTCCCTGAAATTCTACCAGAACCACAGTACGTGAGACTGTACAATGTCTTTACTGCTTAAACGGCATGGAAGGTAAGGCTGGAGCCTTAACTTACAATTTCCATGATTTTGTCACATGATTGAATTTGTATCGCCTTAACTTTTTCCTTAAACCGACAGGTTTTTTATTTGTGAATCATCAATACTACAGACCAGTCTGTCACGCAGCATAGCATTTAATGTATCTCCAAAACAAAAGTGCTCGGCTAAACGACATAGTTCTGCTACAATAACTGCCACAGACATCCCTGGTTGGTGGGAGAGAATGTTAAATTTAAAGCGCTGCACTATTTCTGATGGCCTGGAGTTGTGATGGAGAGTCAGAACATTAACCTGTTCATGAAAAGATTTAGTACTGGGTTTTTCAGGTGGCATTAAATGTCTTATTAAACCAGGTGTGTTTGCTCCACCAACACTGGATAAAATGGCATGTTTGTTGGTATCATCCTCTATATCGTTTGCAATTAAATACCGAGAGAGTCTCTCTGCATACTGAATCCAGCCCTCCTGCTCTGCATTAAAGTATTTTATTGCTCCATAAGCAGCCACTTTCCTTCCAATAAGGGAGCGTCTTTTTTTTCTACTTACACCATGTGAAAGGCGTGCTGGCTGCTGTTTATAGTTTACCTGCTTCGTCACCAGTGTAATAGATTGAAGCTAGGGCTGATACAAGCTTCTTGGATTCTCCCTTTTCTCGATGAGAATCGGGGTTCTTGGCTCTTTCTTGTAAATGAGAACTAGCTGAGAATTGCCCTAACTCCCGCCAAGAAAACGGAGAATCTTGCCCTTCCCCCACACTGGTTAAAGCACAACAATATTGTACTCACCAGGTTGCTTCTCTCCCTGTCCGGGGCTGCTCCAGGACTCCTCTCCACTTCTCCGCAGGGGCAGGTGATGAGATGAGTTCATTGAGGAGGCAGCCACCTCACAGCAAACAAAAAACCCAACATACCCCCCCCCCCTCCCCGACGCATGCACCGGGGCTGTTCTCTGCATGTGAAGAAGCCCTTTTCCAAAATGGCACCGGCAGTGTCGTCACCATTTGGGAAAAGAGCAGCCAGTCTGCCATGCGCAAATGGGGCACTGCCGTGGTGGCCATTTTGCACAGGCGCAAACCGTTGGGTTTTTTCATTTGCTCAAGATTCTTGCAAGATCTTGGTAACATTTCTAGATTCTCATGAGAATCTTGCAAGAACCAGAAATGGTCTCAGTCCAGGCCTAATTGAAACCCACTACAAAGTACTACTGGAAAACAAATCCTTTATTTCAGCCCATGCTCACACAGCACACTGATAGCCTCCATCTTGGGTATCACACCTAGCTCTGTCCCTGTGCTTAACATTCTCAGTGCAAGCCCTTGGGCTTATAACAATACACATTGGCCACCAGGTGGCAGCAAGAGATGTGCACCAGGGACCCATGTCATCATTGTTTTTCATTTTTGTTATTTAAATCTTTCTTTTTCATTTTCATAAATATCAAAATTTCATTTTTGTTTTTGCTTTTGTTTTTGCTTTTGTTTTTGATTTCCTTTGGTTTCAGTGGTAAACACATTTTTGGCTGTAACCTTTTTGTTATTCGTTATATTTGGATGACACTTGGGGAGACTGTACCTCCAGTGGAAGGCATTATTTGTACCAAACTTCGAAAAGATTGGATAAAGGAATACAATTCTATAAGCAGTTGAATTATGTTATTTTCAAACATCTGCATATACATTCCTGGCTGTAATTTCTTTGTCTCCCATCTAATGTGGATGAAGCTTGGTAGGATTATACCCCTCCTCAAGATTACTAACTATGCCAACTTTCAGAAGGATTAGATAAAGGGTCCTGGTGGTATAAGTAATTAACTTATAAATGTATGTCTGACTGTAACATCTTTGTAGTCCAACCAGTGTACATGAATTTTAGCAGGACTGTATCTCACACCTTCAGGATCATCTCTGCCAAATATTGGAAACGTGATGAAGGGCAACAATTTTATAAGCCTCCACATCATATGCAGAGAATGAGCCTATGCCAGGGATTCTCTTACGTGTCACTGTGGTATAAAATCTGTTTGTGATGCCAATTGACCAGTAGAAATGTCAACCAGATAGCCTCATTCTGTGCTGTGACCATCCTAACCTCTCTCTCCCACTTATTACTGGGACGTTGGAAGCATCTGTTTAGGAAAGAGCCAATAGAGATTCTCTTATGTCCCCTGTCACAGTGCTGCAGGATGTGATTATGATGACAATTGGCTGGCCTGGATGTGTAGATCATGTCTCCTGATTTCTGTGATGCTATCCCCAAAGTTCCAGTTATGTCCCTTCCGTGCCTGCCTCAGGGCCGCCCCTATGCCCACTTCGAAGCCCCCACCGATTGGTCCTGTAAAGCTAAAAGCATGCAGTAATTGGCCAGTGAATGTGTCTGTCAGTCTCTTGGGTTGTTCCCCATCCTCCCCCTGCCATGCCAGGTGCCGGCCTCTGACTGGCACTGCATGTGCTCCTATTTATCTGAATAATGGTCTTCAAGGGGATAACTTCTATTGCTTATAGAATTGGGACCCTTTATCAAATTGTCCTGTAGTTTGGCAGAGATGACAGGGAAGGTGTCGGATACATTCCTGCCAAATGTCTTGTAAACAGGATGGAATATAAAAATGTTACTCCTGGAAATGCATTTTCAGGTTAATGTCTTATAACATCAGGAACCTTTGTCCAGTCTTTCTGAAATTGGCCAGATTGGTAATCTTGGGAAGGGACATAGTATTCCCAGGTTTCATACAAATTGGATGGAAGATATAGAAGTTGTAGCCAGGAATGTGTATGCAGTTTTTCTTAAAATCACACTTTCCAATTGCTTATAAAATCGGTTCCCTTTATCCAATGTTTCCAAAGTCTGATACACGTAGTGCCGTCCATTGGGGGTACAATTTCCCCAAGTTTCATCAGAATTGAATAAGAAATAAAAAAGTTACAGCCAGAAATACATTTTTCAGTGTTTTCCCACTATTTCGAAAACTAAAATTCATTTTTGTTTTCATTATTATTATTTTTCTTTTTCGTCATTACAATAATGAAAAAGAAAATGTAAATTTTTGTTTTCATTATCATAATAACGAAAACAAATTGCACACCTCTAGTGGCAGCAAACATAATCAGAATAGTTACAACATTACACTTCACCCTGATGGGGTATTTGGAATAAGACCATAAAAGAGTGTGTGTTGCAGGGTTTCTTGGTTCCTGCGTAAAATAAGAGATTGGGTTCTGTATCCAGAAAAACTTTGTTTCCAGACTCTTCTTACTTGTCTTCAGCTTTTCAGGCCTCAGAAAGGTGGGAGCTCCATGCTGTACTTGTGAGGCTATGCAGGCTGCTAGGCAGATAGAAAGGAAGGAATGGGGAAAAGTAAAAACTACCCTTGGTTGAAGCATGCTGGATCTAAGCTAGAGCAGGTTGACACTGGAGTCATGGTGTAGAGTTGGTTAAAACAAGGGCTGTGTGTTCAGATTTTGAGAAGACATTAATATATTTTTAAAATATGCTGTTTTCAGGCTTTGGCTCTAGAATTTAGCACAATTAATGCAGTGCTAAATTCAGCTTGGTTTTCCACCAGGAAACCATTTTGATTGTCATGCTCCAAAAGGACACATTTTTTTAATTGCATGGAACCATCATGGGTGTTCCCGCCAGCATGCAAATGACATGGGGAGTGAAAGTGAACAGGGGAGTAGGGAGCGTGGGTAGAGGGCATCACTCCTTCAGCTATTTAAGAACCAGTGAATTCTCAGAAGCTAATTCCCGGTTCCATCCCCAGCTGAGCATGCCCCGTGTGCTCAGAGTTCAGCAGAACTGTCTGAAGCCATTCAGCTTGATCCTGCATGTGGGCCACCCATGCTGTCTGCCGCTTGGGCTCTGCTTGGCCCCTGGAGCTTCTAGGAAAGGAGAGAAGGAGGAGTAGCAGCAGCAGTATTTTTCTGGGTGTAAAGGGTACTATATGAATGTACGGTGGTAATATGTGTGAAAAAAGAATTGTACTAAAAGTATTCTGAAAAGGAAGACATATTGGGTATTTTCGCACGGACATGAGGGTACTTAACCGAGCTGCCCTTTTGCAGGATCGTGCAGGATAGAAATGTTTCGAAATAAATAAAGATAACCCCTGAGCAACTCCAGGGGTGCACCCCGTGTCTGCCCACTTGCAGCCCCACCTAGGTTCATTTTAAATGGACCCAGAAGCCCGCACAGCACCTTCTCTCCCCCACACAACATAGTTGTGGGACGCTCTGGACTCCCGCCTGCAACTCCATGGTGTTGCCTGGAGCATCCCCCGGCTGAGAGCGGAACTGCAGCCGCTGTCCTCCAAGCAGACAGGCAGCAGCTCCGCCTCAGGCCGGTGCCCCGAGTTTGGACTAACCGCTCCGCTGGCGGTGCTCCTGTATGTTCCAGAGCGCCGCCGGCGGGGCTGCCCTAGAACAGGGACAGCCTGCCTCTCCTCTGCTCCGCCTGCACATCTGGTAGGCCGCCTTTAAATGGACGGCCCGCCATGGGGGTGAGGCGAGGAAGAGGCACGGTTGATGTCTGTGTGAAAACACTCCTTGCAGCAATCTTGCCACTGGAAACTCTCCTTTGCTGATGTTGTCATCATTTCATAAAACACTCAAGAATAGGGTTGCCATATAAGCAAGTTTTTCCAGGACACTTATGAAAAATACATGTTGCAGGGCCTGCTTTGGCACCTAAGGCAGAGAACTGGCCTGAGGTGCCAATGCAGGCCCTGCAACATGTATTTTTCATTTTTAAAAATTGCTTATATGGCAACCCTACTCAAGAGGTTTCTCTTTTGCTAATTTTTTCTAGCGTCAGAAACATTGGTTAATTCTTATATGCTTTGTAAATCGCCCCCTTTTAAGAATCTGTGCTGCACCTGCTTTTTTCCCCACCCGTTGACCTACACTAGCATTAGTGGTAAAACAGATTTTGCCATTAACTTTGGGAAAAAAACACCATGTGTCCTTTAATAAAAATGGAATTCTTCTTCCTCACCAAGGCTGTTCTAGGGTCAGGACTAAAAGCCATGCAAACCTTTCTTGCTAATTCATGAGCAAGCAGAGTTTGTGTAGCAGGCTTTATTCATAAGCGTCTGTCCTGACAGTGAAATCTCCCATCCTCTCACCTGTTTTCTACAAATGTGAACTTGGAAAGCCAGCTGTAGATGGTATCGGGACTTTTACCGATCTCAGGCCTTGGGCAAATTCATTTGAATTGCTTTGAAACTGCATATTCAAAATTCAATAAACTATGACAGTTTGATGGTACAGCTGCAGCATATCCCCTCCAGCTGGGTAAGCTGAGATGATTTCAAGGCCCTGGACTAGCAAAGCCTGGGTGTGAGATAGAGATTATACAGATAGCTGCCAGAGAGGCAGTTTTGGCAGCTCTGCTGTTACACTCTTCTCTGCCAGTTGATTTGTGGAGCAACAGTGGCTTTCATTTTAAGTGGTGTCCCTTGCTGGCCCTCCTAGACAGAGATTTGTTGGTCCAATAGTGGCCGCCGGCCAGTGGGAGAGGATTGCCTCTAGGGTAAATGGATGGGGTGCAGGAAAAACAATAAAATCACAGCACTCCAGTTGCTTTTAAAGTAACTGGCCATCCTGAGTGCCTTGATACAGATCCAAAGCGATCCGCTCAGTAGGCCGGTTTTGTTAAATTGCATGCAGAAATCATAATTTGCCCTGCGGCAAACACCCTTGCTTTTGTGCATAGAAGGCAGTCATGTGATCTCAAATGAAATTTGCATAGTGCTTTACTGAGAAAGCTAATGTCAATCATTGTCCCGTTTGTGCATATCAAACCCTTGGTGCTTTAAGCCCATGTAAGTACACAGGAGCACATTCTTTTTTATTACCTACCCTGTGCTGTTTTACTACATATAATGCAATCCATTGCACTTTCAGATCTTCTCTATATATACCCGTTGTACACTGGATGCAATATTACAAATATATATTAAAATTATGAAGCATAAAATATGTTGACTACTGGATGCCAAACTTCAGAGGCTTCCACTATTAAATAGGGAAAACATACCCCTGATGTGCCGCACGCCCTTAGCTTCCAAATCACTTCTTTTTCACCAGCCCAGAACTTTCTCTCTTGACCATTTCTCTCGTGGGACTAGCCGTGAGAGTGTCAGAAGCTGAACCCTGACACCACCCCAGCAGGGTGCTGAAAGCTGAGAGAATCCGAGCATACATGTAGGGACATTATTTGAGCACCACATCATTGGACCGTGCAGACAGTCCCCAGCTACACAAAGGGCTACCATGAAATTTAATTTAGGATTTTACAGGCACATTTTGAATTGGAAATCTCAGTAATAACTTTCCCTTTGCTCAGCCTTTTAACTGTGAAATTCAGTTGGGGAGTTTCGAAGCAGCAGGTAATGTCACAGCACTCTAGAGGGATTTTGCCAGAATTCTGTTAAAGTGCTTGCAAGTGTCATTTCCATATTTAACTAATTTCAGTTTTTAATTAGCTCCATGTGAAAAACGAGAGTTCATGCTGAGCGAAGCTGTCAGCACAGACTCTTGTCTCCTTCCTAGCCTCTCAGGACAATTATGGGGAAAACTAGTGGATCCTGCAACAAGTGTAAGCACTAGCAGGCATGACTCAAGTCTTTGTATTGGTCCTTGACAGTAAGTTGCAACGTTGGATACAGCTCAACAAAATGGGGAAGAGAGTGATTCTGAAAATATTTCAAATATGGTTTCAGTGTATACGAAGAATAAAGTCACATTTTAGACATGGCCCAGAACCAGAGCATCCAGCAGAATACATTCTACAGCATTTCCTTCTTACACCTCTGCGATATCGTATAGTCAGTTATATTTTTTTATAACATTCACTCATCATTCCAACCTAATTATTTATTACAGGGAATAATCTTGAACTGGGCATGATAATGCACCTTAGTAAGCACAGCAGGGAAGCAGACTTTTTTCATGGCACGTTTTGCAGTCTAGTGATAATGGTGCTCAAATAGCATCCTTACATGGATGCCCTGATTATTTCACCTGGAGGCACAGTGTCACTTGTGCCCAGATCCTGAGATTCACAGGACTAGAAATGCTCAAGAGAGAAGTTCCATGCCTAAGTCCAAACAGTGCACTGTCCTGGAGGTTTCTGCTTGACTTTATGCATGTGTTCCCCTATAAAAAGATAAATAATGTTTTTTTAAAATTTTATAACGCAGTGTAGGGATGGAGATTTGTTAATCCTGCATATGAACTGACCTGTACCACAAGAGACATGCATGAAAATGGAATCTAATCTAATCTATATATCTATCTATCTATCTACACACACACACAATCCCCCCATATAAAATATTGAGAGCTACAGTTTTTCTGAATTTAATTTGCATAACATCCATGTTAATAGAATGGGTTGCTTTTAAAAAGAAGGATTTATTAGAACACCCAAATTGTGTTAAATGGAAAATTAGTAACAAACTCTCTGTTGCTGCTAGCACAGACCTTTAAGAGATATCTTGGAGATTTTTATTTATAGAGATGAGTGACATTTGAAATACTCGCATTTTCAGTTTAAATACGTGTTCCAGGGAAATACTGGCACAGTGCATTTCACTTACCAGTGACATGATTAGTATGGACAGCTACTTATAGTAGACAGAAACAGGTTTCCTGTATTAGACTATAAAACCAAATACATCTTACACAAATTAAAACAAATGGAAGAAACCTTCAGCTATAATAGACACTTTCTGGACATTTGGGGGTATTGCTAATATTTTGAAGGGAAAAAATGAAGCCACTGAGGAAACTTGTCAGATATAGAAGCTAAACAGAGGAGCATCCAATTATTTTTCTTTAAAATTACTGAGGATCAGCTTGGTAAACCTGCTTTTGATGTTAGGCAAATACTCCAAAGGAGAATAAATCTACATTTTTTCCCCTGCAGAACACTCCCAATAACAGTTGTCTGTTCTTCTTGTTTAAAAGCTTCAAAAATAGCTTCCAATGCAGATTTCTATGTTGAAGAAACTGGAGTATCTATGATTTTCAGTAGTCAACTTCCTCCTCTGCCCTCTTCCACAAAATGTGCCTTGAGTGCAAATTTAGATAAATAATCAGTAGAGAAACTGAAATGCTGTGAAAGATTTTGAATGCTTTCTAATTTCTATAATATATACTATTTTCCTTCCCTTTGATTTCAACAAATGAATGTCAAAATGAATTATATAGAACCACCTACTGTTCTCATTTGGTCCTTGAGCTAAAGATTGGCTACTGAATGTTTGAACAAACAAACAAACAAAAAGGAGCAGTCGTCATAGGGTATTTTCAGACGTTACGAGATCATGCTCAACCACAGTGAACTACGGTCAATCCCGCAGCGGGGCCAAAGTGCCCTGAACGTCTGTTCGGCGGCCGCCAGATGTTCACCACAGTCAATACCCACATGGGGTCAAATTCAACCATGCTTCCGGAGCTCCCCCCCGGACCATCTCCGAAAGCGTGGTCAAAGAGATTCACAGTGGGAAACAATAAAAAGTAATGTCTGGACGGCAGTCACTGGCCGGAATCAATCAAAATTATTCTCAGCCAGGGACAAAGCACACAGCGTCGCTGCCAGGCAACCAGCAACAACACAGGCCACAGAGGGAGATATAAAGGGCACACGGCAGCAGCCGGGACAAGCCGCCCCGGCACCTTTCGGGTGCTTTGACCACAGCCTGGGATTGGTGTAACGTCTGCTGCGCTGCCCCGGGCCGTGGTCTGCCGGTCCGATTCCCTGCCGTGGTCCCTCTCCTGTCACATCTATTCGGGGCTTTTATTGACTGCGGGGGATGGTTGAACGGTTCACCACCGCTGGGAATCCACTGTGGTGACTCTGGACCACGTAACGTCTGAAATCACCCATAGTCAACATTACTGTAACTTCCTCCTACCATGGCTAGTGGGTTTTTAATCACCCTTTAATTTTATTATATTATTTATTTGATGTTATCTTAAGACACTGTTTTATCATCTGTTTTATAGTTTCCTTGTGAGAAAATGGTGGCACTGTTCAATGAAGGATACAACTCAATCATATATTATTTTCATAGTAAGTAATATTTGCATCCATCAGAAGGTATGGCAGAGAGAAGATAAAATACCCAAACCTAATAAAAAAGACAAACTAGAGATATAGAATCATAGAAATCTAGAGCTGGAAATGCCCTCAGAGGTCATCCATCTAGTCCAACCCCCTGCTCAGTGCAGGAAATGCACAACTACAGCATCCCTGACAAATGGCCCTCCAGCCTCTGTTTGAAAACCTTCAGCGGAGAGCCCACTACTGCCCTAGACAGTCTGTTCCACTGTCGAACAGCTCTTACTGTTAGGAAGTTCTTCCTAATGTTTAGTCGAAATCGGCTTTCTTGTCATGTGAGCCCATTGATTCTAGTCTTGCCCTCAGGAGCAAGAGAGAACAAGTTTGCTCCATCTTCTATATGACAGTCCTTCAGATATTTGGAGATGGATATCCTATCTCCCCTTAGTCTTCTCTTCTCCAGGCTAAACATACCCAGCTCCTTCAACCTGTCCTTATAGGTCTTGGCTTCCAGACCCCTGACCATCTTTGTCACTCTCCTGTGAACCTGTTCCAATTTATCAGTGTCCTTAAAATGCAGTCCCCAGAAGTGGACACAGTACTCCAGATGAGGACTGACCAGGTGAACTATAAACATCTATAGTTTGTGCATGTATATAATGTAATTTATATAAGGATATATATGCAACGTATGTTTAAAAAGTATTTATTTTTTGGACGGGCCTACAGAAGTCGTTTGTAAAGCCACTGCTCATATGTAAGAAAATTCTCCAATTTCTCCCAGCTAATAGCACTGAAATCTGCACACCGTATCAGACCTTTCACTTTATTTATTTATTTATTTTCCTTTTTTGTGTGTGTCTAGTTCTATAATTCATTTAATTCATTCTGACATTGGCAAAAGTACACTAAAATTCAGTGGAGTAACAACAGTCCAAAATTTGGGGAGACATTGGGTGTTAGCAAATGAGACGCTGTCCCACTTTGCCCAGCTCTGTCCCACCTGGGCCAGTGCCGAACCCTCCTGTCTGTTTTGGGCCCGCCAGATGCGGGCCTGGTTCAGTCCACTGGTTTGGAAATGTCGGCCTCCCGGAACGAATTGAGCCCACGGTCCAAGTGCGCTAGAGCTGGATGAACCGGACAGGTGTGTCTGTTTTTGCATCCACCCGGCCTGCCGGGGAGCCGCAGCATGCGGCAGAGCCGGCCAGCCACACGTTATTCCCCACCCACCCACCCCTAGCCAGGTCATGCTGGGGGAACATTCAGTTCCATCCCCTGACCTGACCCCTGGGCGTGCAACCACAGCAGCGGCTGCATGTATGTTTTTGTCCAACTTTGTTTCCTTGCTCTCAAAAGGCCTTATCGAGCCCTTCCTCTCTTTTTAAAAAACTGACTTTGCAATGTCATTTACACACATATAACATCACTTCTTCTAAAACAGGGGTGAGGAACCATTTTGATTCAAGATAATTCAAGGCTGCACTGTGATATTGAATATGGCCAGAGAGCCACCCCTCCAACCCATCCTGTTTCTGGGTCAACACAGCTCCCTCTGCCCCAGGAGCTGGGGGAAGGGGCAATCACTGGTAAAGGGGCTGTTGGATCTTAAGGGAGCAGAGCGGAGCAGAGTGTGGCACTCGAGGAGGCAAGGAGGAAGGACCCAACGTGCATGCCATGGAATGTCTATTTGCAGGGCCTGTCCCACAGCCCGTCAGAGCTGCCAGGTGTGTTTGCCAGGCCCATCGCTCATGCCTCCTGGCATACTGCTTCGTGCTTCACCCCAGCCTGGACCTGATAAGATCCTTGCCTCCCAGTGTGCAGATCACTTTTGTCCTGTCTGCTGTGCATCCTCTTGGCTAGCTTCAGTGTAGCCTGCCTGAGAGATTGTGGGCCACGCAAAAAGGAAGGTGGTCTAATGGGAGCCAGGAGGAAGATTGATGGGCTAGACAGAAAGTCACCTGTGGGCTGGAGGTTCTCAACTCTGATATAAGTCATACCTCACCCCCTAAATTTCAGATTTCCTTTTCAAAGCTCTACTATTGAGTTGCAATTGACTGATGTTCAGCCATGATAGTAGTGAATAGCTGTTTGCATAGAATTCAGCAGCAGCAGCGTAGCTAGGTTGCTAAGCCTCAGGACAACCATGTTTAGAGTTCTAGGTTCTATTGTTCATTTTGCCATAGTATCATCTATCCCATAGCTTGTTTAGAGAATTAGAAAAACAGCCCCTTATTCCGTAACTTGCAGAACATGATGTTGGTTGAAGGGGGAAAGACGAGGTATATTGGAAGTGCAAGATTCTAATGTGCCAACACCTGCACCACTGCTTGGCAAACATTCCCTAAGTTTATAGATCTGAGCTGGTGTCTCACTGTAATGCAACCATAGACCTTCGTAGGAAAGGTACCAGAAATGGGAGGCACTGCCATGTGCGTTTGAAACTGGAAGGGGTAGGAAGAGAGGATGGAAGGACATGTCTTCTCAGACCATCTGCCCCCATGCTTGCATCTATGCTGAAAATCATATGTTTGCTTGCAACATTTATTTATTTATTTATAATTTATATCCTGCTCCTCCTGCCCACAGGGCAGCCCGGGGCAGTGAACAACAATCAATAAAACAATTTAAAAAATTAATTTTAAAATACAATATGCAGGGAAACCCCACCCCCATCCCTACCCCTCGCCAAAAGCCTGACTGGACAGCCAGGTCTTGCATACGTGCCGAAATAGCAGGACAGTGGGAGCCAACCGAGCCGCCTCCGGGAGCAAATTCCACAGCACGGGCAGCCATCAAAAAAGATCTAACATTGGTGGCCACCAACCTCACCCCGGGAACCTCCAAAGGCTCCCACGGACAATCTCAAGGGTTGCACGGGCACATGGGGAGTGGGGTGGTCCCACAGATAAGCAGGGCCCAGGCCATGAAGGGCTTTAAAGGTTAAAACCAGCAACTTGAACCTGGCCCGGTGCTTTATAGGCAGCCAGTGCGGAGCTCAGAGCACTGGTGTCATGTGCTCCCTGCAACCTGCCCCCGTAAGGAGACGGGTCGTGGCATTCTGCATCAGCTGCAGCCTCGAGACCAGCTTCTCAGGCAGCCCCACGTAGAGCGCGTTGCAGTAATCCTCGAGGTGATGAAGGCATGGATGACAGTGGCGAAGTCATAGTCTGAGAGGTATGGCCAAAGCTGCCAGACAAGATGTAACTTCCGAAACGCACTCCCCACCACAGCCACAATCTGAGATTCCAGGCTGAGCTGCGAATCGAGGAGCACACCCAGACTCCGCACTTGAGAGACCATGGGAGGGCGAACCCCCCCAACAAGAGGAGATTCAACCACCCCCAGGTCCTCCAAGCCCTCGCCCACCAACATCACCTCCATCTTGTCAGGATTCAATTGCAGATGGCTCAACCTCATCCAAGCCCCCAAAGCTGACAGGCACTGGGAAAATAAGGAGACTGCATGGCCTGTGTTGATGGAAAAGGAGAGGTAGAGCTGAGTGTCATCAGCATACTGATGACACTGCATGCCCTGAAACCCCCTCACAATCTCCCCTAACGGCTGCATATAGATGTTAAACAAGAGGGGGGACAGAATGGCACCCTGCGTGACTCCACACCTGAGGTCCCGGGGGGAAGACATACACTCCCCCAAGACCACCCGGTGAGTTCTCCCGGCCAGGAACAAATTAAACCAGTCCAAGTCTGTCCCACCAATCCCGACACGGTCCCATAGGCGAGTCACCAACACCTCATGATTGACTGTGTCAAATGCAGCAGAAAGGTCTAGCAGGACCAGTAAGGTCTGACGACCCTGGTCCAATGCCAAACGGAGATCGTCCACCAAGGCCGCCTACGTACCATACCCAGGCCGAAACCCAGACTGGGAGGGATCAAGGAAACCGGTGTGGTCCAGATGTTCCTGGAGCTGCTGTGCCACAGCCCGTTCAATAAACTTCCCTAAAAAGGGAAGGTTAGAGACCAGCCGATAACTGGCAGGAGCATCAGCGTCAAGAGATGGTTTCTTGAGCATGGGCCTAACCACAACCCCCCTTCAGGCACCCTGCCCTCCCGAAGGGAGGCACTAACCACCCCAGCCAGCAACGGACGTAACATCTTCTGGCTAGCTTTCAATAGCCAGGATGGGCAAGGATCTTGCTCACAAGTAGTGGCATGAACAGATCCCAACAAGGACTCCACATCGGCAGGCGCTACCATCTGAAACTGATACCACAAAACAGGACAGGGCGGGACATCCATAGTCCCAAGATGATCCTCTGCAATAACTGCGGTACCGAAATCGTGGCGGATGCGAGCGATCTTATCTACAAAGCACTCGATAAACTAGTCACAGCAGTCACTGGATTGCTCCAGGTCCAAGTGGAGGGAGGCAGGACTGACCAAACCTTTCACCACCTGGAAAAGCTCCGCTGGACGTGACTTTGCAGATGCAATAAGGGCAGCAAAGAACTGCTTCTTTGCTGCCTGCACCGCCACAGCATAGGCCTTTAAATTGCTCTTATGCTGCGATCGATCTTACTGGTCGCGAGTCCAGTGCCACCGTCGCTCTAACCGCCTGCTCTCCTGCTTCAAACACCGCAGGCCCTCAGTAAACCAAGGAGACCTGCGGGAGACTCAGGAGGGCAGCGGATGCCTGGGAGCCACTCTGTCAATGGTCTCAGTCAACAAGGTGTTCCAGAAGACCACGAGATCATCAACAGAGTGGGTGTCAAGGTCCAGGGGAAACTCCCCCAGAGCATTCCGGAACCGATCCGGTTCCATAAGCCTCCGGGGGCGGACCGATCTAATAGGTCCTGCACCCTGTCGGGGGCTAACATGCGCCAGGATGCACGCCTTAAGGAGGTAATGGTCAGACCATAACAAAGGCTCTACCCCCCTCTACATTGCATCGCCTCCCCTCACTGTAGGATAACCGATGCTAAGATGCAGACATGGATTAAAAAAGGAAAGCATCCCATTTCCATTTTTTCTGTTGCTATAAAAAAAAAAGTAGGCTTTGAAAACTTGCTAACAGCCAGGTTGGTATAAGATTAAAATGACTGAACCTGTACAAATAAGCTCATTGTGGGAGACAGTTGAAAGGAATTTGCATAACGCAAAAGAAAAAAAGAAAAGTAAATTTGGTGCAAACATAAATAAAAATTAACTTGACGTGCTTTTAAAACAGTGTTGGTTGGTACTATGTACATAGAGATGAACTAGTTATGTAACTGACATCTATGGCAAAGCTTAGTTATATAAAGATGCTTTTCATATAAGGCTGTGCACCTTTGTTCCTGCATACATATCCCATCTTTGGATCAAAACATCACCCACCCACCTACTCTAAAACATTCATGGCTGTCCTACATGAATTAGAATGGATCGAATTCGGCCTAAATGGATACTATATATATTCTGTACTTTTTGCCTTTTATTTTCTATTACATTATCTGGTTCATGAGTAAAGATACCTACTTAGATATATATATGAGCTAAAATATGCATGAAATTTCCAAATTGAATTAGAATCTAGGGGGAGGGAGAAATGTACATTTCCTCCTCTTTGGGGGTGGGGGAGAAGGGGGAGTGGTGTTTTAATCTTTGTAATCACAGGAGAGCCTTCAAATCCAAAACACTAATTCACGTATGGACTAAAATCTACCATCATTATCAAACACTTAAGGTATTAACGTAACATTGCCATGTTAGCATTTTTACAGCTAATGTTTGATTTCATCCAAAGAATAATCTTGATATAAAAGATCACTTTGTGATTGAAAACGATATTCAGCAAGCATAATGTCTAGGCTGCTGTGTTTGTATGCATTTGGCGGTTACTGCTTGGAATATTGTGTGCAGTTCTGGTCACCCCATCTCAAAAAAGACATAGATGAACTAGAAAAGGTACAGAGAAGGGCAACGAGAATGATAAAGGATATGGAAAGGCTTCCGTACAAAAAGAGGCGTGACAAACTGGGTCTCTTCAGCTTAAAAAAGAGAAGACTGAGAGGGGACGTGATAGAGGTTTATAAAATCTTGAGTGGTGTGGAACGAGTAGATAAGGAACTATCTACTCCCCCCTCCAGTGTCGGGGACAGCACATTCATATCAAATGAGATAACATCGAACTGTTAACATCCCAAACTTTTGTGTCGGACAAACATTTCTGTATCAAACAATAAAATTTAATTTTCTATGTTAAACTAGTCATATTCAGATCAATCATATGTATATTTTTAAACTGTGATGTAATTGGGGTATATTATACCCCATTAGCAGATTAATATAGAAGGTTTTTATAGGCGGAGCGGGGTTAAGCTTCAAAAATGGGTCTAATTCTTTTTGAATTGGCGTCTAACCATTCTTTTTTCCTTCTCAGAACTCCATATTTAGAACCACTGGTTCTAAATTCACCTGGGTCATAGAATGTTCATCTGCAAAAGTGTGCTGCAGTTCTTAGAGATTCCTACTATGTTTACTTTTTCTAACAAAACCCTTTTAAAATATTCTATGCTTTTTCCCACCATATAGTCAGTGTCATTCCTGGTGAGAACAGTCAGAGGTGACTGTTAGCAGTGAAACTAACCAGAAGCATGGGAAAAAATAGTTCTTTGTTTATAGGAGATGTAGATCCTAGGTCCTGGGTGTACCAGGGATTACAGAAGGAAGTGTGCAAACCTCTGATATATCCCATGGCACATGGAGCAAAGCAGCTGAGGTCTGCCCATCCTATGGGGGCTTAAGATACCAAAAGCTGTTAGAATGCACAGCCAAAGAAGCTATGTTCCCTTCGCCCCATAAGGGTATTTTTAGACGAGACAAAAAAGGCAGCTGATCCTTAAATCAGCCGCCTTACTTTGTTCTCGTCTAAATGCTTCACGCGGTTTGCAGCCGTGTCCTTCCGGTTTGTCTAAATGCTTCACGCGGTTTGCACCCGCGTCAGACCGGCCCTGCAATCCTTCCCCCTCAAATCCGCATCAGCGAGCTGCCGTCACGGTAGTGAGACGGCTTTTGCGCTGCTCGTTTAAAAGCGCCGTAAGTCTCAGAACAGGGTATCCATAGGCAGGTTCGCTTCAAATCTCAGAACACCCAATCTTCAGGTGTAGCAGCTTCATCAGACTGCTGTCTGGAAGGCTGCTGGGAGATGGGAGGGGTCTGGGTGCTTTCACCTTTCAGGATGCTACAGTCCCAAGCCCTGGAGAGCTGTCTTCTCCTCACCCCACCGTCCCTGTTATTGGCCCATTGCAACTTTGTGCCTCAGGGATCTCTCTCTTCCACACTTCATGTCAAACGGAACAAGATCAACCTGGGGCTTGGGTGGCCCAGGACTTAGAGTGGTTAATCTACCATGGCTTGCAGGGCCGCTAGCCTCTACACCACTGTATCAGAACACTTGATTCCACAACCAGTCAGTGAGTACCAAAGATCCCCCACCCAATGAACATTAGATGGGGAGGGGGGGATTAATCTTTGACGCACCCCTGCTGGTTGTGAAGGGAGAAAAATAACTTAATTAATAAGGAAGCAAAGCTAATATAAAGTTTAAAAAATCCATAGAATATTTATATCCTTAAATATAATACAGATGAGAAAAATATATTTTTTCAAATCTAAAATTAGAAAAAGTTACAAATCTTGAAACATAATAAAAATACTGAAAAATTACATATAAAATATATCTATCTATCTATCTATCTGTCTAAATCCCCACTACACTAAAAACTATGATGCAGCAGAAAAAATGACACAAAACATCATGACATGTGTGTATATATATATATATATATATAAAAAAAAGACTGAAGAGAGAGTATCTCACAAAAAACTGTACAGAATATAAACTAGGGTTGCTACAATCCACACACCTATAAGCCGAATGGAAATATAGGAGCCTCACCTACATGTACCCATTCTGTTACCCCCCCCCCCTCTGTTAAATGCCCCGTTTCTATTACCGCTACCCCGAGAATTCTGCTGTATTTAGGACTAATTGAAAGTTGCATGTGTGTGCTAGATACAGGATATGTGTGCATTGCATGCGTGCTATTCATGCACCATGCACATGCATCGCATGCACATAGTATGTGTGCATAGAACTTGGATCAGGGCCTTTGTTAGTAGTCACCATTAATTGTAGACGTTTTTCATCTGGTATAAGTTAAGGTTCCATAGATGTAGCTGAATTTTGAGAAACTTATTTGATGGCTGATATACATGTTGAACTGTAGAAATATACATAAGGTAGCAGAAAGTGAATAGTGTGTAAACCCCCTTGGCATGACAGTTTCCCTGCATGTTAAATACAAAATATTATTCTTGCTATTTATATTCACCCGGGTTCAACATTCGAAAAGGACTACAAAAGGTTGCAATCTGAATCTTAAGACTGCCAGAGGAGCGAGTTCATTTTATACAGTCTCAGGAATTGATTAATCTTGTGCCAATTTTCTGCTCTCTATACAATCTAGGGCCTGTCATGAGAATGGATGAATGGTGTGCCGCATTATGTTCCTCTTGCAAAGCCTTTGTCACGAGATTTCAGATTCTGAATGCAGCGTGCAATGCTGTTATCATTCTTGTGACAAAAATTGCATTTGGGAAGTGGCACAAAATCAAAACATTTCAGCGTGGAAGACTGAAAGGGGGAAGACAAAAAAGAATAAAATGGAAGTTCGTTCTCATTGCCGTCAGAATTGTAGATAGAGAACTAATGATGCTACAAGTTGTGACTATTGTTCCAGCTATCTTTAACTGTTCTTTCTTGTCGTGCTCCTAGGAATTTGAAGCCAGGTCTTCAGATCTTTTTTTTTCTTCTTTTTTCCCCCCACTGTAATTCCAAGTGTGTGTAAGCTTTTCAAGTATTTTGGAAGCAGAAAGACTGAAGTTGGACATAGAGGGGTAAATTTTCAAAGCATTGCATGGCAGATAGGCACACAAATCCCATTACTGCTAATGGGATTTATGGGCGTATCTTTTGTGCTCTGCTTTGAAAAGTCATTCCATTCAATTCACTGCAATACAGTCTAGAAGAGAAAAAAAATCACTGAATAAGTTTTGAGAAGGGTCTTACTTTTATTTATTTATTTAAAGAAACCTTCTTACATGTAAGCATTGAACATTATATGACTACTTCCATCTCCCTTAATGGACTCTGATAAATGTATCCAAAAAGAAATAATTAATAATTCTTATCAGAAACTCTGTTTTCCTTTGTGACTGATGCTTTTAAGAATTCACTGTTTTGTAAATCTGTTTGAAAACCATCATACTTATTGCTGTTATTAAATTTAAATAGCACCAACAATATGCTAAGAGGCAAGCTGCTTGTCCCAAACAGTTTATAGGCTGAAGTTTGGATATTAACAACCAGATTTTACCAGATAGTTACTCCTTCAAGTTGAGAGTGTCGTGGAATCACCCTTGTGCTTTAGGAAGGCACTTACCTCCTGTTAGCACAGAGCTTCCCAAACTGTATGTTGGCACCCCAAGTGAGATCAAACCATCTGCCAATGGGGGTCACAAACCCAACTTATATTTGATATACTTTATATATCTTTGTTGCTGTCTGAAGCCATGGGATTATTTTTAAGTTTCAAAATGGGATCACATAGATAAAAAGTTGGGAGCTGTTGCATTAGCACCTAGATATGCAGGTAGTCAGTAGCTGCTGTTTGTTCCCAAAGAATAGGGTAACTTCCTTCCCTCAGTAAGCTACATCCCCAAGAAGTACTCTGTGCTCTACTGTTGACTGGTATCCAAATTGTGAACTAGCAGGGAAGAGTCCATATATTCATCTGTTACTACAGTGCAGGGAGTGCAAGGAATAGGGCAACTCCGAGCATGAAAGGAACCTTCACCTGAGTTTGAGGATTCTTCACCTGAGTTTGAGGATTGGTATGGTGGTGATGGTGTAATTATTGTTGTTGTTGTTGTTGTTTTGTTTTCATTTATTTATATAGTGCAAGCAATGTACCGTACTACCTAGCAATGTACAGTCATTAATGAAAGGCAGGGCTCTGCCCCAAGGGGCTTACAATCTAGTAAATACAAGGGAGGGGAGACAGAAAGAGGGAAGCAGAGGGAGTACAGGGGATACTTTCAGACGTAGTGGGCCGCTAGGCCCACCACGCACTGGGTTCCATTTCAGATCCTGGTCAGGAATCAGGCCGGCCATCCTTTAGACGTGCCGGCCTGATTTGCACCGGGGATCAGGGAGAGGGCGGGGCTGCACAGCATGATGTGCGGCCGCACAGCCCCCCCCCCCCCCGCACTCCTGCGACCGGCTGCCCTCCGGGAGACGGACAGGCGCAGCGGCCAATCCAGACGCTGCACCCGATCCCATCCCGCAGTTGGGGCTACGATCCGGCCGCACTGAAGGCAACAGACGTAACCTTCGGCCCCTCCCGGATCGTGGCCAATCCAACCACAGTTGGGACCCGATCCCACCATGATTCTGGACCTCCGGGCGGCCGGAGGTCCAGAATCGTGGTAATTGAGATTCCTGCCAGGGATTCACTAAGGTGAACATCTGACGGGAACCCCAGCAGACGTAACGGGACCAATGGCCACTACAGGGGATTTACTGTGGTTGACCGTGGTATCATTACGCCTGAAATTACCCAGGGATACATTCATGAAGTTGGGAAATTGCAAGCATATGCTTAGCTTAGTTATTGGGGGGGGGGGGGGAGATTAATTAAGAAATTGGTCCTTGTGACTGACAGACAGACAGACAGACATGGAGAGAAACAAGATGCGTACGGAAATGCTAAGAAAATGGGGAGATTGTGTACCAATGAGAGCATGGGTCAAAAAAGGGATGAAAAAAGTGGTGGTACTATTCCAGGTTCCACCCATGTTAATTGCTAAAATGAAATGCCATTTACAGTAAATTATGCATATCTGCAACCTTCCACAAACACTTCTCTTCCTTGAGAATTGCAATACTTGAGTGTTGACATCTATATTATCATTAGCATGGCATCAAAGTAACACTTCACAGCGCAGTCCCCAAACTGCTGTGCTGGTGAGTTCATAGGGCCAGCACAAGCCCTGCAGTGCAAGGATCATGCTGTGAGATTAACACTGAGTTGGGCTCTTTGCACTATCAACATCTATCCATCTGGTACATTTGCTTCCTATTTTTATTGGATTATTTTGCAACAATGACAGATACAGACTTGTTATTTTGTTGTGGTGGTTTGGGGTTGGTTTTGGTTTTTGGGGAGGGAGGTTTGTGAAAGTTGGGGTTCTGTAGAAAAAGTTTGCAGCTGTGGATAATTGATTGTTATGGCAGCTTTTGACGCCTAGAAGAGTGCACAAAATGTTATCTTCATTCTAACTTGAGTCAACCAAAATGTCCATTTAAAAAGGACCACTCCACCTCCAGACAGGCAGTTGGCTCCGTGGTTCCTGAGTGGCTATGTGGGGTAGCATCTCGTTTGAAAACACACCTTAGTTGTTAAATAAAAAAGGGCTGAACGTGGTGTAATGCTTTAAATTTGAGTCCACATGTATTTTAATTTTGTTAAAGTGGTTAGTGGATGTTAAGTAAAAAAAAACAGTTGAGGACTAACAATTGTAAAAGAGATGCGTAACATCAGTTGTTATACATCAAACAGCATAATTAATAAGCAGATATGTTGTTTACATACAGCAGCGGTCATATTAAATTGAAGTCACATTATAGTTTCAGGAAATCTTATTTCAAAGTGTTCTGTGGGGAACAATCCTGCATTGGCAGGTGGAGGACTGGGTGGTGGCATAATATGGCCTTTCCTGTCTCTAATCCCTAGAACTTTATGAGAAATCATTGAAATGTTTTGGCTCAACAACGTCCTCGTAATTCTTATTCATCTAACCCTACAGCCTCTCTGCACAGCTATGCCAAAGCATTCCACCAACGAGATACATATAAACAGAAAATGTAACATCTTTCATTTGTGTCCTTGAACTGCTAACTCCTGTTTTCATTTACACACTCCTTCCAAAACCAGAACTGAGGTTGCTTCAATCTTTACTTTGTGTAGTACTTGTTTATTATTGTATGAAAACAACTTTCAACTTCAGACTGAGACTCTAGGTGGGACTGCAATAACCGAGGGTGTGAAAACTGCATTCCCAAACTGTAAAAACATCCTGAGGCTGAGATGCAAGGCCATCTAAGGATCCCACTGCCTCTAGGAAATGTTTTTCAGCATTAGAACCCATAAGTCTTCTGGGAAGGGTGTGTTTAAGCACTCTTTGGAGCCTCTGGACCGGTGAATGGGCTGTGGAGTGTATTGATGCTTCAGGGCACCCCATGACACATCTAGGGGTTAAAATGCCTCGAGGCTCTTTGGAAGGCATCAGGGCCGGTGGATATGCTGAGGAGCATGTTGATGCTTTGAGTCACTGGATGTGTAGATTCAGCAGAGAGAGCAGAAATGTGTAGTGTACAACTGTACAAATATGATTTCAGTTTAGGGGCTGGTGGCAAGACATATAATTTGGTGGCACCCAGAGTCCTAATGACAGCTCTAACCTACTCATGCCAGGCATTTCCCACTAGTATAATCCCCCCACCCCCATCTGAATGGGAAAAATAAGTGTTACAAATGACAACACTTCTGCAATACTTGTGATGAACCTTTCCCCATTATTATTGTTTATATGTAACAGCGCTCATTAAACTGTGATATCTGGAAGGAATCCTTCTGAATTTGAAACAGACTGTTTACTGTACTGCTTATGGAGAATAAAATGAAGAAAATGATTATACTGGGAATCTGAAAGGCTAGTCCTTGTAGTACAGGGATTATGTTGGAGTATGCAGTTACATCAGGGCTTGCTCTTGGAAGATATAGACATGGAGGAAGGAAGAGCCTCCACTGCATTCAGTTCTGACAAGACCCCTGCAGCTCAGTGGAGCTCCAAGCTATGGCCCTCGCCCCAGATGATTACAACCTTAAGGAGAAAATAAGAGGCCAATATTTTATGTTTATGAATTCTTGTTAACGGATTGAGTAAAAATGAAATCTACAGAGCACCACATTCTCTCTCTGATTGAGGTAGTGCTAACCTAACCGCTGATAAACAGTTTGGCTCCTAGATCTTGTATCTTTCAGGTCTGGTTCTCATTGACCTTTACACACCAAAGTTGTGTAAAGGAATCTTAATGTAAGTAAGAATCAAGGCCCTGGTGTTCAGCATCATCATCTGACTTTGAGACAATTGTCTCATTTGCCATTTAACAAGAGAAGTCAGATATTCTACTCCAGTTACATATTGACTGTACTGATCTTTAAAAAATCATCTGCTCCTTGCTTTGCTCTCTTTGTAAACACAGCATGTAGCTGGCGTTCGTGTTTACACAAGCAGAGGACAATGTCACTCTCCATATAACATCTAATACTTATTGATTGGTTTTGTCAGGTTTATCCATTGCCAACCACATTTGCGTGTGAATGTTTTTAGCAATGCCCCACAAAGCTGAACTGTGTGTCCTGTGCACCTGAAGGACACTATATTTGTTTCCAGAACTCTTCTCTATACTGTTGCTCAGTACTCGGTTACCTACGTGCCATGTTAGCAAAATCTTAATGTGATTCAATCCAGCCATGTTTGGACTCCCTGTTGTTTGTTTTCTTCATGAACATTGAGTGACCATTTTTAGTGGGAGTTTCACTGATTTATTCCACTCATCCAGGTGTTCATAAACCTCTCATCACTATAGTACTTCAGTACTCATATCTCTTTAAATGACTGATAGTCCAGGTAGAATCAAGCATAATGTCATCAGGCACTGCACAAGTTTTCCCCACACACCACCTCCACTGTCCCTCTGTCTTGACCTCCAGAACCCTTTTATTTCA
The DNA here is from genome assembly GCA_003113815.1 of Sphenodon punctatus. Lineage (NCBI taxonomy): Eukaryota > Metazoa > Chordata > Lepidosauria > Sphenodontia > Sphenodontidae > Sphenodon > Sphenodon punctatus. The sequence goes on along the minus strand of QEPC01005568.1, from coordinate 1,026,973 downwards.
GTCTTGGAGCTCTCTTGAGGAGAGACTGTCAGTTGTGATGAATTGTGCATTTGTTTTGTAATGTCGGCAAGCAACCACTAGGGACCAAAGTCACTTCACTTGTGGCCAGAGTCTCATTTGAACTTGGGCCACCAGAGGTAAACAGCTTGAACATTAACCCACTGTGTCCTCTGTAATCATCCATTTGTGAGAAATGTAAGTCAAATACAGCCGATTAATGCTATAGATAGGTTAAAGATGAGGTGATAAAGTGTATAAGTATCACACTTCCAAACTTAGTTGTGTTACTGTCACTTGTTAGGAATTAAATACGCATCTATATTTAAATTCTTTCCTTTTAAATCACTCTACCAGGAATTGATGGCTACGTTTCTTGTAGCTATCGGAGTATTTGAGTAAAATGCAAGGCTTCTTTCTTTTACAATGGTACAGCTGAGATGGGAATCTGGCACTGTGTTTCTAAACAGTTACCCGGCCTCAGAATGACCTTTATGCTTTACTAGTGTTGACAAGGAGGAGTATGTGAGTGATGAGGATAGCTATGCTGCATTATCACAGCTCTCTTGGTCAGTTATCAGATGTGTTGCAATTTGGAGACAGAGTTCAGCTATAAGGGCCTGCCGTGGGAATGAGCAGAAGTGTACGTCTGCAGGATCCCGCTGAACCCCACTGATGAGAGAGACTTCCGGCAGTGAAAGGGAAGTCAGGGCACTGACGTGTAAGACAAGCCCAAGGCTTGTATTTTTGTGTGTGCACAGTTTAGTCAGCAAATAGGTACAGCTGAATTTTTGAACCTGCAATTATCTCATTAGCTGCAGTATTTGCAAAAAGAAGAGAGACCAAAATCCACAATTTGCTCTTTCTAAAATGGTTTAGTTTTAGTGATTTTAAACCAAAATCTCATGATTTGGGGGGATGGGGTGTTTCTGACTCATCATGTTTGTATTATTCGGCTTGGCGATGCTGTATTCGTTTGTAAAGAGTCATAATTTATGGGGTGGGCCATGGCTCTAGGATGTATAAGGTCCCAAGTTCAATCCCTAGCATCTCAGATTCAGGATCTCTGGTAGAATGTCTGGGTGAGATCTCTGTTGGAGACCCTGGAGAGCTGAATGTGAAATCCTGCTGCCATGTCAGGTTGTGACAATACTTTGTTAACATATACCATTGGTCTAACTGAGTTAGGCAGCTCCTTAGAATAGACTATTTTTATTTATTTATTTATTTAATTCACTTTTACCCCACCTATTCTGCCTCCGGTAGCTCTAGCCATGAGCAGCCCCACATAGAGCGCATTACAGTAGTCTAGCCTCAAGATGACAAATACATGGATAACGGTGGCAAGATCGGAGTCCGAGAGATGGAGCTGCCGCACCAGATGTAATTAGCAGAATGCACTCCTGGCCGCAACCAGCACCTGGACAGCCATGCATAGCTGTGGGAGAAGTACACTAGTCCCTGGGCCGAACTCACTCTTTTTGTAAGTCAGTGGAAACTTGCATTGAAGGACGCGTGGGAAACCCTCTCTGTATCAACATGCGCTCAGCTCTCCCCAAAATTGGGAAAACAATTCTTGTATGTGCTCTCCTCCCATCGTGTTCCATGCTTCACCACCATTGCTTACATTTCTTCTTTTCCACCTGAACCTACAAGGAATTTAAATATAAATGCATATTTAATTCCTAACAAGTGACAGTAACAACAAGCCTAGAAGTGTGATACTTACCTACAGATACACTTGATCACCTCAGTGTGTAAGTTATAAGATATGTGGTGGGGAACAGTGATGGGGAGCACAACAGGAGTTTCATTTCTCCACCACCACCACCACAACCATCTTGAACTCATGATCCCACGCAGTTCTGTTCTTTTGTCTTGAAAACCTCACCCCTTACAGTTCCAAGCCTATGGGCTGGCAGGGACCCTCACTGCCTTGGGGACCTATGGCATTAGAAGTGCTGCATTCTCCTAACACTGCAGCTGGTGGAACTAGTGGACCGAGGTCCTGACCATGTCCCAGACTTTCCAGATGGGAATAGACTTCTGCTTATTCCTTTACTTCAGGTATTTTTGGAAGGACAGAGTCCTGGGCTGCCTCAAAGAGGGTGTGGTGAGGTCTCTGCTCAAGAAGCCATAGCTTGACGTTGACTCCCTTGCTAGCTATTGGGTGGTCTCTAACCTTCCCTTTTTAGGGGAAGGTTATTGAATTGGTGGTGGCTCAGCAGCTTTAGGGGCATCTGGACTGCATCAGTTTTCTGTATCCTTCACAGTCTGGCTTTCATCCGGGTTTTGGCACTGAGACTGCGCTTATGGCCTTGGTTGACGACCTTCGCTGGGAGTTGGACCACGGTCAGTCGACTATTGGTTTTATTAGATCTATCAGCTGCTTTTTACACTATTGACCATGAGATGTTGCTGATTCACTTGTGGGTCCATTCTGGGGTGGACAGAACTGTTCTTGAGTGGTTCCGCTCTTTCCTGGCCAGAAAAACTCAGTGAGTGGTGCTGGGGGACTTTCTTAATCTCCCTGGGACCTCACGTGTGGAGTTTCGCAAGGCTCCATTCTGTCCCCCTCTCCTTTTCAATGTGTATATGAAGCTTTTGGGGGAGGTCGTGAGAGATTTTGGTGTCATCAATATGCTGATGACACCAACTTTACCTCTCGTTTTCAGCCGACCCAGACCTGGCAGTCTTGGTGCTCACTTGTTGTTTGGTGGCTGTGGGCAATTAGATGTGGGTGAGCAGTCTGAAACTGAATCCCAACAAGACAGAGGTGATGCTGGCGGAGGGAGGGCTGGGGGTCAGAGGCCTCCATCATTGATGGGGTTTGCCCCTTCGTGGTCCTTCAGATTCGTAGTTTGGTGGTGCTCCTCAATTCGCAGCTCCACTTGGATGCTCAGGCGATGGCTGTGGCAAGGAGCACATTTTACCAGTTACATCTGGTACAGTGACTTCGGTTATATATTTTTTATTGTTTTTATTTTATTAAAACATTTGATATCCCGCCATCTTTCCAAAAGCAGCTTGGGGCGGCTTACAATGTATACAAATATAAAAAATATACATATAAAAATACATAAAACAACATAAACATAAAACATCTAAAAAAGAGGGAGAAGAGGAAAAAANAAAATATACATATAAAAATACATAAAACAACATAAACATAAAACATCTAAAAAAGAGGGAGAAGAGGAAAAAAGGGGGGGAAACTCCCCCCCCCCCCGGAAAGAGAGGAAGGAGGAAAAAATACCCCACCCTTACCACCCCCCATAAAAATAAAAACCCACCCCCATCCATCTGCCCCGCCAAAGGCCTGGCAGAACAACCAGGTCTTGCATTGCTGTTGAAACGAGGAGAGGCCCAGGACCACCCAGGCCTCTACTGGGAGGGAGCTCTGCAGCCTCCACACTGCCACCGAGAACATCCTCTCCATAGTGGACCCCTGGGATATCTGGGGGACATCAAGAAGGGCACTTCCGGTCGACCACAGGGGCCGATCCAGAGCATGGGGAGTGAGGCATTCCCACAGATATATGGGGCCCAAGCCATATAGGACTTTATAGGTAAGAACCAGCACCCTGAATCAGGCTCAGAAGATTATAAGCAGCTAGTGTAGAGAACAGAGCACTGGTATAATATGCTCCCGACGGACCATCACATTCTGCACCAGCTGCAGTCTCTGAACCGTCACCATGGGCAGCCCCACGTAGAGCACGTTACAATAGTCCAGTCTTGAAGTGATGAAAGCGTGAATGATAGTGCACAGGTCAGAGTCTGAGATGTACAGCAAAAGCCATCGCACCAGGTGTAATTGGCAGAATGCACTCCTCGCCATAGCTCCAACCTGGGCATCTAGATGAAACTGCGCATCAAGGAGCACTCCCAGACACTGAACCTGGGGAAACAGTGACGGGGGACGCCACACACACTACCTTCCCCGCTAGCATCACCTCTGTCTTGTCAGGATTCAACTTCAGTTAGCTCGCCCTCATCCAGTCCCCCACAGCTGTCAGACATCGTGTAAACACTGAGACTGTAGGGCCTGGGTCGGATGAAAAAGCGAGATAGAGTTGAGTGTCATCAGCATATTGATGACAACAAACTCCAGAGCTCCTCACAACCTCGCCCAGTGGCTGCATATACATGTTGAACAGGAGAGGGGACAGAATGGAACCCTGCGGGACTCCACACAAGAGGTCCCAGAGAGATGAAAAATGATCCCCGATCACCACTTGCTGAGTTCTTCCGGCCAGGAATGAGTGGAACCATTCAAGAACAGTCCCACCCACTCCAGCATGGTCCTGCAGGCAAGTCACCAACATCTCATGGTCAATCTCATGGTCAAGCAGCTGACAGATCAAATAGAATCAGCAGGGTTGAGCGACCCTGATCTAATTCATGGCAGAGGTCGTCAACCAAAGCCACAAGCGCAGTCTCAGTGCCATAGCCCGGACGAAAGCCGGACTGTGAGGGATCTAGAAAACAGAGCCACTCCAGATGCTCCTGCAACTGCCGAGCCACTACCCATTCAATAACCTTCCCTAAAAAGGGAAGGTTACAGACAGGTCGATAACTGGTGAGGGAGTCAACGTCCAAAGATGTTATTTTGAGCAGGGGTCACACCACCGCCTCTTTAAGACAGCTCGGCACCCTGCCCTCCCTATGAGAGGCATTCACCATCCCCTCCAGCAATGGCCCCAGCACCTCCCGGCTGGCCTTAACCAGCCAGGACGAGCACGGGTCCAGTTCACAAGAGGTGGCTCTGACCGTCCCAATAACATCCTCCACATCAGCGGGCAAGACCCACTGAAACCAATCCCACAAAGTTGGACAAGGTGGGGCTTCCATAATCTCTGGTTCTCCTATTGTAATAAGTACAGAGTCAAAGTTGTGGTGAATGCTAGCGATTTTATCAGCAAAGTAATAAACAAACATGTCACAGCAGGCACTGGACGGTTCCAATTCCAGGTGGAGGGAGGTTGAACCAACTAGTCCCCTCACCACCCGGAAACGTTCCACTGGACGAGATTTCTATGATGCTATGAGGGCCGCAATGAACTCCTTCTTTGCTGCCCGCGCAGCCACGCCATATGCTCGCAAACTGGCTCTATGTCGCAATCTGTCGGCTTCAGCATGAGAACGGAGCCACCGTTGCTCTAACCGCTGTCCTTCTTGCTTCAGCAACCACAGATCCTCAGTGAACCAGGGAAGCCTACCGTGCCGACGAGTAGGGAGCAAACGCCTAGGAGCTGTCCGGTTGATGGCCTCAGTCAGCAAGATGCTCCAAATAGCAATGAAGTCATTGAGCGTCCGGTCATCAAGATCAGAGGTTAATTTCCTCCAGAGCATTCTGGAACCTCTCCAGTTCAATTAGTCTCCGGGAATGAACCAACCAAACTGGTTTCACACCCCTCATGGGGCAGACAGGCCCCGGGAGACAGGCCCATAGGAGTTAATGATCTGTCCATGACAAGGGCATCTAGAAAATATCTCAGATTTCAACCTGACTGCTATCATCCATGCCGTCATCACTTCAAGATTGGCCTACTGTAACGCACTCTACATGGGGGTTACCTTGACGTTTTGGAGGCTTCAGCTTGTGCAAAATGTAGCGGCCCGTCTTCTTACAGGGATGGGTTGCTGTGAGTATATAACACCTGTACTTCGCTCGCTGCACTGGCTGCCTATAGTCTTCCAGGCCCGATTCAGAGTGTTGATGCTTACCTATAAAGCCCTATACAGTCTGGTCCCCACTTTGGACTGCCTCATGCCCCAAGTTTTGGAGTGACCCCTGATGTCCACTGATGACGCCCTCCTTGAGATCCCCTGATTTTCTCGGGTAACAACAATGCAGAGGGTGTTCTTGGTGGCCACCCCAAGACTGTGGAACACTCTCCCGGTGGAGGTCCACCTGTCCCCGGACCTTGCTTCTTTCCATAGGAAATGTAAGAACTGGCTGTTTCACCAGGTGTTTGGTGAGGGAGACGGGGAGTGGGTGGGCTGGGTTGGTGGGGGACGGGGTTTTTTTTTGTGTCCTCAAGAGTGTTGTATTTATTTTGTGCTTGAATCTTATATTGTTGTTTTATATTTTATCTTTCAAACTTGTAAGCTGCCCCGAGCTGCTATTGGCATGATGGGGCGGGGTATCAAATGCTGAAAAATAAAGAATAAATAACAATACAAAACATTCATCACGTGAATGTACCCGCTTGAAGCCTTCTCATGCAGGAAAAAATAAAAGCAGTGGCATAGCAATAGCGGGAGCACTTAGCCTGGGCCCACACGAGTAGAGGGGACTGTCTCATTGTCTTCTCTTCCTACGCCATCCTGTGTCTTCAGCCACCACATTCCCAGGAAATGAGAAAGTCCTTTTTTTTTACTGTCTCCTCCCCTGAGTTGGGCATGGTGTCTACAGCTGGCATTTGAGTGGGGCTGGGGCTGAGCTGCTCCCACCATGAACGCTTTCTCCCGCACCTACCTGTGTGAGTGCATTCCATCTGTGTGCAAAATCCTGCTTGTATGAAATTCCATGTGCAGCTTTCAATCCTGGTACTCGCTTGCTTGCTTGAGTCCCCCCTAGTTAATAGTACGGGGCCCATATATGTGACTGATCCCTTGTCAGGCCACTGGATTGCAGCCCCTTACTCTCAGTTGCCTGGCAGCACTCCACATTACCTAGGTCGATCTTCCCAGGCCCAGCTCTTGGATGACTTCCCTTCTTGTAGTCTTCATGATGGTGCTCAGTATTTACCAGGAGCCTCTTTTTCCCTACTAGAAGCACATCACAACTTTAAGTATAGACGTATACATGGCTGTTACATGTGAAAGGTCATCCTCTTCTTCATAAGGAAGCTCAGCTGACAAGCTGTGCAAGATCTGTTAAAACGAGCTCTAGAGCTGAGCAGCAGACCTTATTAATCAAATCATGGTATACTTGGAAGCAGATTTGTCTTAATACCCGATTAATAAGATTCTTTTTAAATAAACTCCTTCTTTGAGTTTACCAGTAATTATAAATTAGCAACTCTAATTCTCTTGGAAGGACCAACTATTAGTTAGGATTTTCTTATCTCTGGGTTTTAAAATGCCTCTTACTTGAAGCATTAGACATTCATTTCTTCCAGTAAGTGCCCTACATTTAAAGTAACAGTCGTAAAAGAAAATTGAGGTGCTATTTTGAAAAGAAATGTTCTCCGAAGTGATAGATACTATGAATGTGAATGCTGCCCTACCTAGCACACTCCCACACAGGGGCTGTACATTTCATTCAGTTTCTCCTTCACTTTTTTTCTGAAGGGGAAAGAATCTTGTGCCACTCGGCTCAACCTCTAGGAATTGCTATCGGCAAATGTCAAGGATGATTCACTCAACAGTCTTGTATTTCTTTGCTGCCATTGGGCCTTGCCCAGGCCCTCTGGTAGCCAAGCTCCTGAAAGCTCACAGCACAGAAGATGCACCCACACAAGTCAGTACTGGCTTTGACCATATTCACTTTCATCTGGTTGGCCCACAGGTTAAATGGGGAGACAATGGGTCAAACAACACGGGCCTGTTCTGGCCGACTATGGCCGGCCTGGGCTTGGGACTCACAATCACGTGAGTTTCCAGGCCACCAGATATGGGCCTGCTGCTGCCACTGCCCCAGGTAGGTGGCTGGCCCAGATGTGGTCTCCTGGAAGATCCCAGCCCACAGTCTGGGCCAACATGGTAGGACAACATGGGACATAGCGGGCCCACTCATCTGTTTTCACTGCCATCCCCCACGGCCAGCAGACATGGCTGCCTGTGATTGGCTGTCATGTCTGCCCATCGTGGCGGGGGTGTGGGAAGCTTGGGGCTTGTGTGGGTGGAGCCACAGAGCCACACTTTTGTTCTCTTCTCCCGCTGGGGGTGGGACTTGGCAGGGCTCATTGGCCGACGGGATCAGGCGCACCTCCGTTCAGTGCCTCAACCTGACCCAACCAGGGGCGCCTCCGGTCTCCCCAGGCTGTGTAGCCGGTGTACTGGCTGCATGTCTGATTTCACCCCATGTTGTAAAGAATATTTCTTCCCCTATAGCATACTCCCAGATATTCTCAGAGAAGTTTTCATTGGGTTGGGAAAAAGGGGCAAACATGCCAAAGCCAGCAGTCACATTTTAGACAGACCCAGGGAAGTATGAAGCCCTGTGATATTAAAAAATTAACCTGAATTTGAAATTGTCTTATAATTGATACTGTGTTCAGAGATAATAGCATTTACTAAGCATTGTTAATCACATTTCCTGTGATAAATTGTTTCTCTCATCCATCCATATGTCAAATCTCTGAGTCTTTTATTATGCAGATCTTAGAATGTGCTGGAGATCTAGCTTAACCGGGTCCTGTCAGTTGGTTTGTGGCCATGTTAAGCCTGCTCTAGATGCGTGTCCTTGGGTGCAGAGGATTCGCCAGTCTCACTGAGGTGTGACACAGCAGAATTGGGCAATGAAATAAAATCCATAATTACAAATTTGGGGGGAGCCGCCCACAAAAAGTGGCCAGCTTCTCTTACTGTCCCACAATAACAGCTAACTGACAGTGCTGTCCTTGGTGCTATGTATATTTTCCAAATGTCTTCATTCAGGATGATGAAAAGACAGATAAGTAAATAGAAGCTGCCTTGTGGCGACTCTGAACATAGAAAAGAAACAAGCCACACAACTATTCTGCAGGAAAATCATGGATGTGTGTACGTATGCAGATAACTTCGGTGCAGGGAAAACAGGTGTAAAAGTCTATAATCCAGCATCTGAGGCATATCTATCTGTGTTACTTGTATGTCTCCTCTTCCCCTAATAAAGGAGAGCCTCACAAACTTTATTGCATTTCTGCTTCCAATACTTTTCCTGAGTCTATAGTTCTGACTTGTTACGTGCCGGAGAGAGGGCCCTTTGTGGCCCAAAAGCTTGCACAATCTCACCAACCACAGTTGGTCCAACTGTAGATGCCACCTGAACTACTATGTCTCCATCTCCATGGGATGGGCCATGACTCAGGTGGAAGAGTGCATGCTTTGCATGTATAAGATCCCAGGTTCAATCTCCGGCATCTCCAATTTGGGATCTCTGGTAGCACATCTGAGTGAGGCCTCTGCCGGGGATCCTGGAGGGTCTCGGGTAGCATACCTGGGTGAGGCCTCTGCCAGAGACCCTGGAGAGACAGATTTGAAACCCTGCTACCGTGTCAGGTTGTGAGAATACTGGGCTAAGATGGACCATTGTTTTGACTCAGTTAGGCAGCTCCCTATATCCTTATATATCCTATATCTCTCACAATACTTGTATGAGATATGGAAGAACTGTAGTCCCAATCTTACATATAGGGAGCTGTAGCACAGGGAGATAAAGGCTGTTTTTAAATGGGGGGGGGGCAGGTCCGCACAAGCACTTCCAGTGCTCTAGCAAGTGACAAATGAGTGTGCGCTTGCTGTGCACAACCATCCATCCACCCGCCAGCCAGCCAGCCATTCCCCCACACAGTGCAACCTGGGATTTTCAAGGTTGCACTGTGCAGGGAGGTGGGGGTGCATGGGCTGCAGGAGTGCGCACCCACCCAGCCCCACTTTTGCAAAGACACTACCACGCATGTCCACTGGGTGGACCTGCGTGGTATCGTCTCATGTAAAAACGGCCCAAGTGATTTCCCCAAAGTCATACGAGGAGCCTGTGGCAAAACAGGGAGTTAAAACTGGGTCCCTAGAGTCCTAGGTTAGTCTTCAGACCACTGGATAATCCTTCCTAGTACAGTTCTTATGTCTTTGCCAAAAAGACTAAGACCAAGAATCAGGAGATGGAAAATATGTACTGTGGTAATGCACAGTTGAGACTGGGCTCAATCCCAAAGCCCGCATACATCGCGCTTAACTACACACACAAAACCGCACATATCCCTATAGCCGTCCCATTGTGCCGTGCTGAAACCGCACGTGCATATATGCGCGCAGCTTCTGGGATCAGGCTCACCGAATGTAAAATAAAAGCTGTTGACAAAGTCAATTTGCACATATGAAAATAAACCCTAACGCTAATGCAAAATAATTGTGTGGCGGTCTGGGGGGAGGAGGGGCAAACTTGTGTGGGATTAATCGTGAGTCATGAATGGTAACCCCAGTATGATTTCAAATTTTAGGAAGTATCACACTTCCTATACCTTTTTGAGTTGTTGTTATACAATGATAAGAAAGTCTAATTTTGAGGAACGTTTTCTCCACTTTCTCCTTAAGTTGGAAAGGAAAGACTTGATGCGGATATTCATAAAGGTGCACTTCACTCTCACCCTCTTTCTGGTTCAAAGGGGATTATATCACATTTTGTTATTTGCAGTATATGGTAACTAAAGAAATATAAACCAGGTCAATGTGAGACTTGCTTTTCAGGACATTAGTTTGTCACTGAGACAAGCTGTTTTTACTTTAAATCTCACTGAAAGGACTCTAATTGAAAATGGCTACTACCCCTCCCCTTGACATTTTAATCTATGTATTGTATATTTATTTTTCATTACTTTCTCTTTCTTGCAGCAATGCATCTGCTTGGGCTAAACTGGCAGCTACAACCAGCAGATGGACATACCTTTAACAATGGGATAAGGACTGGATTGCCAGGGACTGAGGACGTAGCAACAATGCCATCTGGAGGCAAAGGTGAGGTTACAGCTGCATCTTTTTCAGACAGTTAAAGCAAACTTGTGTTACATGATACACTTTTAAATCTTGGTTTTTAATAACCACATTTCACCTGACTTTTTTTCAAAATATTCATTTGTAGCCTGTTTTCAGTGTTGCTGTTGCTTCCTACATTCTGCTGCAGTAATTCTGTGCTGGCTGTTTGAATGGGGTAACCACTGTCATGCCTTCCCTAACTGCAAGAATTTTTTTAAATATTTTTTTTTAAAAGATAGATCTTGAAATCCAAATTCCTAAAGAAAAAAAACACCTCCAGGGGTGTGTGTATAGCATCACTAATATAGGCTTTTGTGGTTGACACTCCATTCTGTGGGACGGCATGAGTATCTCTGGGAAAACAGCAAAGCCTAGGCACAGCATTAAGGGACTGTTGTCTTTAGGCGATGAGGAGAGAATGTGGGCTTACTGAAGGGACAAGACCTCACACTCTTGTCCTTACTAAGAGAAAACTCTTTTGAAGTCACTGGGATTCCTGCCTAAATAAGGTCAGCAGAGCTTGGTCCCTAAGCCTCCCCTTTTTATCAGTAAAGGCAATATTCCTGCCACTATTCTTCAAGAGAAAATAGATGCCAATTAACAGTTCTTAAGATCTTCAGGGAAATGTATAAAGCATGATAATATTAGAGGTTCCAAGCTTCTTTGCCTACAGTTGATTTGAACACAGGTGCACAGTTCTTCTGAAAAATCAGGACCTAATTTCTTTTCTGGTTTTCTGTGCTGGTTTATGCTCCATGCCTGTCCATCTTCGCAGAGTTAATCCGCATTTTTGGAACTGGCTGCAGAGATCTGGGGACAGGTATTTGGCCGGGCCAGATCTCCGTGCTCCATTCTGACTGCTCCCCCAGTGGAGCACCATTTTGTGCATGTGCACTCAAAAAGATGGTTTTTGTGCAAAGAGCATTTTCTTTAGTGCACATGAGCAAAATGGTGCTGTGCTGGGGGAGGGGAAATGGGAACTGCCTTCCTGGCTCTCGGTACAACAGCAGGGATCTTGTTCAATGCACGTTCTGTCAGACCTGGATCAGAGCAGTGGGGGTTCCATTGGAAACGGAATCCACAGCAGAAATCTGCTTCAGCTCGTAACTGAAATATTTGTTTAGGTGGGAACCTGATGATCTTATTGGTTTTGTCTTTTTTGTAGGAAATGGGTTAAATTTTAATAAAACCTTTGAAAAACATTACACGTAGATATATATCTTTACACCATGAAATAGCAGGAATAGCACAAATACAGTGGATACCAGGAAGACAGGACCTGGTAGCAGAGACTAGCATGAAAGGTTCTCCCTCTTTTTTCTCTCCATTCAGTTAATTTAGAGTTAATATTGCCATGCCAGCGGTTTTTAGGAGAGCCTCTGGCAGCTTTTCACACACCAGCCGTTGCAGCTGTAGCCTCCCTGACTGTGCAGAGTGACCTTTTGTAAGTGACGTGACTCAGGATGAAGCCAGTCGTTTCAAAACACCGGCCGTCCAAACTCTCTGAATGAAAACGACCATCTAAACCGAAGCTGCCCCCAGTGCAGTTAACAGGCCCTTTAAAGATAATGGGGGCGATCCCATGCCCTGTGCACGCTGCGCATACGCATATGCATACAAACCGCACGCATCTCCATAGGGATTGCATTGTGCCACGTGGATCCCGTGCGGGACCTGCACGAATCCTATGCGGATCCTGCTTGGGATTGTGGCCAGTGCCACTGTGGGCAGGAGGAGGGGGCTAGATTAGCTTTTAAAAAACATATATGAAATACCTGCTTATCTTTTATGCAGGGAAGAATGGAAAACATCAATAAGTTGGAATTTGAATTGGAATAAAAGTTGATTAAATAGGCAAGGCCACGTGTAAATCAGTGCAGATCCATTGGTAACTTCATTTGTGGTATGCTGATGCGGTGGCCTGTAAAGTGATTGTGAAGAAATGATTAAAACGCCTATTCGGACAACACTATTTTACAACAGGTAGTCACACAAACCCACATCGTGAATGTTGTATGAAATCTTTGCTATTTCCTGTGCTTTTCGTTGATCTCTTGTTCTCTGCCACCGAATGCAAGGAGTGGGTCTAAAGTTGCTACCTCTCTGGCTTCTCTGCCTGAAAACTCTGATTTTTTATTTTTTTACTCATAGTTATTTAGACTCCAGGGGAAAACCCATTTTCTCTGGATCAGCCAGGAGTATTCCCAGTAATTTGAAGAAACTGGAGCTTTCAAAGGCAGCAGGGGTGGCCACATAAGGGATGGGGTTAGGTCAGAAAGGGGTGTGATTGCCCCTTTGCCTCTCCCCTTTCTGTTGTGGCTGTGCCCCTGAGGAGCATCATGACCTCCTGATGCTTTATAAGGGAGGGAATCATACTAGAAAGGGGGGTGGGGGGTGGCAGCCCCTTTTCTCTGCCCTGCCGACAAGGCTCAACCGGGGGGAGCTGGTAACCCTAGGTGGTCCATTAGAATTCCGAGGAGCCAGCAGCTGTGTGAATGCCTTACTACAGTACCCAGCAAGCAAACGGAACACGTGGTGAGCTGCAAGAGGAAAGGGTGTGGTGTGAATGAGCCCTTACAGGGAGAACAACAGAATGCAGGGCATATTCACACAGCAGGGAAGCCTATGTCTGCTTCCTGCACGGACAGTGCTGTGTGAGGAAGGCTTGTGCAACAAGCAAACTCACTCTGCCCAACTTGTCCCCATGGGGGAAACCAACAAGGGCTGGGCGCTGTTTTGGTTTCCCCCACTGAGAGAGGACTGTGTGAATCCCCCTCACCCCTAGGCAGTAACAGGCCCTGATCCTAAACACACACATGAATAAGACATATTATTAATTTCAGACGTGAGAGTAGCGCCATCTGCAGTGCCATCCTGTCTGAACTGGCCCACCAGATGTTTCCCCGGGCCGGATCAGGGGTTTCCCTGGGCCGTGACAGTTTTTAGCCCAGGCTGTGACTTGTGCCTATCGCTGAGTCTAAGTGCTGTAGCAGCCCAGGGAAGCCATCTCCGGACCAGTGCAGAACAGGCTGTCACGTGTGATGGCCCTCTCTACCTCACCATGGTCTGGGGCCGGGGCTGTTCTGGGTGGGTGCAGCAGCCTCATAGATGGCTGCGCCTGCCTGTGAGGGAAGAGGGCAGGTTGCGCTTAACAGCGTGTGGGGCAGGGCCGTGTGAAATCATCTCCGCACGTCGCCCCACCGTCTCCCCGCCCCCTCCCTGGCATGGGCCCCAACACGTCTGTTCAGTGGTCGGGCCAGATCCTGCCCGGGATGAGGAACCTCTACAGGCTGTGGCTAGTTTTTATGTGGCCCCTCCTGAATCTGGCCTCTGGAGTCTAGTCCCTGTCATCAAGCACTGAAAAGACTGAGCTCAGGGTAAGGAAGAGGAGATGAGGGCAGGCACAAAAGGAACAGGGATGGATCGGTGGCACTGATCAATGAACTGGACCCTCCTCTTCCTGAGCACACTCCTTATCCACCTCCATACCAACGTATATGCGGCTCTCAGAGCTTTTACTAATTTTCAAAGTGGCCCCTGGGAGGGGAGGATAGAAGGTTCCCCATCCACAGTCTACAGATACATGAAGAGAATAAACACCATTGAGGAAGAAGAATTATTCAGAGGAGTAACAGGCAATGTAATTAGGAGTTAATGGAATGAAATTAAGGAAGGGAAAATATTGGCTGGATTTCAGGAAATACTTCATGACACTGAGGTCTGCTAATGTGTAGATCAGTCTCCCAAGGGAATGTGGGGAACTTGGAACAATTAAAACTAGACTAGACAAAAAAGTAATAACTGCACACTAGGGGAAAACAGTCCTTGCCTTGGTAGAGAAGCAAGCTAGATGACCTAATCGCCCTTTTTCATTTTTTGAGTCTCTGCCAAGAATATCTTATGTTTTAAAGGTACTTGGGATATTACACACATCTCACTAAAATGGCTGACCTGCCTTGTGCCATTTGCTTCATAACTGACAGAACATAATGTAAAAATCAACTTAAATCAGCCCTTCCTAAACAGGTGATGGCTTAGATAACCAAATCCCAATATATACATTTTAAAAAAACAAAAAACCCACTTCTCATTCATTTGTGCCCTTCAAGCATATCCTTCCTAGTGTTACCTGACTAGCACCACAAGACTATGCTGTGCAGTATACAAACCTAAAGGGAAAGGCAGCTTTAGTTTACAAATTGAATGCCAACGGGTGGGGTGAAGTAGTAGTATCTCCATTCACAGATGCCCAGAAATTGGGTTTTTAACTGTGGGAGCCTGTTCTAGAGCTTCCCTTCTCTGGTGGTTTCTTCTAACTTCCAGTCTAAATGTATTCACAGCCAGTTTATATCCATTTATTCCTGTCCCCGTATTTATCTTTAGATTAAACAAAAACTTCTCATACTGTTGTATTCACCCTTCTGATCATGTCATCTTTTGCTCAGCTAAATAGACCAGTTTTTTGTGTTTTTTTTTAAAAATCATCATCATAAAATAAGTTCTCTATTCCTTTTTTAATATTTCTGGCCATAACTAACCACTGTAGACATGAGAGGATAATTTTGCCATAAATGAATTAGGGCAACACAAAAATGTAGACATGGGCACAAGCTGCAGGTGTTTGGTCCCATTAAATGGACCAAAATTTTGGTTGAGTTTGAATCCAAGCTGTTCGCTTCACATTTGGCCATATTGAGACATGAACTAGATCTGGATCTATCTCTGAGTGAATGGATCAGAGCACATGGTCTTTAATCAAAAACGGATCATAGTTAATTAAAAATAAAAAGCATAAGCAAGTTTGAGTTAGACATAATTAAATGATAGATTCTCTTGTTATGAGAATACATTAGTGGCCTGCCAGAGCAGTGCAACCTTTTTTTCCTAACAATGGTTAGGTTTCCTAACAATGGTTCCTATGGTTAGCACTCCAAAACAAACAAGCAAACACAAAAAAAACCCCACAGAGCTGTGTTTGAAGCTCAGCCAAAATTTAAGGTTGCTGTTGTGGCCAAAGCTTCTGAATTAAACTGGGCTTGGATATGAGTGGCTCTGGCCCAATCTTTCCTCTCTAAAACATGATCAATGTGAAATATTGGCATACGTTTGGTGAAATTTTGCAGTTTTAAGACAACCAGGTTTTTGAATTGGTTCTATTTGGAACTCAGTTGAATTCAGAATGGGGACATGAGTCTTTGAGCACTGAAACTAAAGAAAATGTCTACCTAGAGTAACCTACCAATACCCACATCCCTTCAAGGATATTTCAGACAATCAAAATATAAGAGCAATAAGTTAAATACCTGCCCCCATTCCCACTACATAGTGCTGTATTTAATCATTTGCTTTGGTCATCTTTAATCAAGATACTCAGTGTTTTGCCAGGGAGGATAAATCTTATTAAGTAAGTACTGGGTATTAAGTAAGCTGCAGGAGACGAAAATGCAAGCAAGCAAACACAATACTGTAGAGTGAATGAATGCCATGGACAGTTGCACACAGATGGAGGTTTTAAAACCTGGTCTTTGGGAATACCCCGACCGGGGGTCGATTGTGACCGTGTAACACGTATGATTTCATTTGTTGACAACAAATAGAACGACAGCAAACTGAATAGAAACTGTTTTGGTAGTTTTTATAATTAAATGATAACCTGGTTAGCCATGTTACACCAACAGGAACGGAGAGGAGCTGAAGAAATCACTCTCAGCATATTGTGTACTTTTTCTTGGTTAAACATGATGAACTTGTAAAATTTAATTACATCTTCACTGAAATGATTTGCTTTATACATCTGAGAAAGAACGATCCTCAAAATATCCCACCTACTAGAGCTGGGGAAGAAGTTCAGACTTTTAAATAGATCAAAGTGCTAATAGAAGGAAAATGCCTACAAGATAATTTTGCGGAAAGACCTTGGGCAGAGGATTGCCTTGTGAGTTCCTTTTCATAGGCCCTTTACAAACAGGCCGGCGGTGCAGGCGGGATGGGTGGAGGCCACAGCAGCTGTGTGGCCCGTTGCACGGGCACACGCCCATCTCCACCCACCTCCACTGATCTCCACGCATGGAGGCATCTCCGTTTTCTCCAGTGCCTCCATGCGTGAGAGATCGGTAGAGATGAGTGGCGCATGAGAGCATGCACGCACCCCCACCCATCTCCACTGGCGGTCGCACAGGTGCCCCCCCCCTCACCCACCCAGCCGCCCACATGGGCGTGTGAAAAGGGCCACATTTAGGCCTTTTTCACATGAGACACACACACGCATGCCCACCCAGGTCCACTGCATGGACATGAGTGGGTGCCTCCCATGTGAATGCAACGGTGTGTGGGTGGGCGTGCATGCATGCACGCTTCTGCAACTCACCCACCTCCACCCATCGCCCACACGCGGAGCAATTGGCTAAAACGGCGGTTGCTTGGTGAGTGGAGATGGGCATGCGTCTATGTACTCACATGCCACACACCAGCGTGCGCACAAATCCATCCCTCCACCCCCTGCAGCTGCGGCCTGTTTAAAAAGGGCCTTTCAAAGGGGCCCCTCATGGCAGAAACATGAATGTCCCTCCTGGCTGAATCATAAAGCTCTTACTTCACAAGGCTCTTAAAGCAGACAGACTAGGGAATCTGCCCTGGCCCGAGCTTCCGGACCATGTAGGTGCAGACTCTCTTGCACTTCTCTTTGCTGAAATCACAGTTAGCACAGACTTTGTTATTTTTTGTGTTGCTTTGGAGGATGGTGTACTTCCCCTTGTTCCTTCCTTTGGACATTGAATCTGAGGGCTTTCTTACCATAAACAATTAGATTCACCTACAGGGGTTTCCTCCATGTTTAGAAGCAGAGGATAAGATCCAGCTCCTATTTTATACAGCTCTCTAAATCTTGCCAAAATGCAGAGCATGGTGAACTTGGAAATGTTGCTTCCTCACCAAATGAAAACACAAGACTGATCATTACAGTAGCATGTGCTGTTTCACTGGAGTCCAACCTCTGAAAGATGCACACCCTCCCCACCCATTTCCGTAGCTTACATTATAGCACACCTCCATCTCAGCAAACGTCTTTGGAAAATTTAGACTTTCCAGTTAGAGTTTAATGCGTTATTTTATAGAAGTTTTAATAAAGGGGTGAAGAAGCTACAAGATACAGCTGCTTTGGACCAATATTTCTGCTGAAAAGACATGTGCAGCAAAATGTGTTTTTAAATAAAATGAAAATTGATATTTCCCCCTTTTAACCGTTATGTAGCAGATTAGATTTAAAAAGAGATAGAAAGATAAAGGAAAGCTAAAATATAAAGAAGTTTCTCATCAACAGTTATAGTATTTACTGCTTGGACTTAATGGATGTACAGAGTACAACTAGGAACTAGCTTAACATTGGGCACTGTTAGTACAAAATTAATGATACTTGCTTTTGGCGAGGGGTAGGGGTGGGGTGGAGGGTGGGGTTTTTCCCCACATATTGTAATTTTAAATAGTTTAATTTTTTAATTTTTTTATTGAATGTTGTTCGCTGCCCCGGGCTGCCCTGGAGGCAGGAGGGGCGGAATATACATTTTAAATAAATAAATAAAAAATAATTGGTCTTAAAATTTAAATTTACAGTCGTCTTTATTCTAAAGGCAACGTTTTCTATACCACACCACACAGTGGGCCATATTTATTTCCTTTTAAGTGCAGGGAGAAGTGTTGCAAAATCTCTGATATTTGGTTGTGGTATCTTTTGCCATATTTTGACTTTTTTGGCAATCATTGTAATGTCAGGACATGTGTGTATGTACTCCTGCAGAAGTGGCCTATAGACCCAACACCTCAATTTGGAAGATAATAGGTAAGAAGAGTTTGCCTTATGCTTTTTGCCACGTCTGCAGGAGTTACCTAGCTAGCCTTGGAATTTTCAGACCACGGTATTCCCCTAACTGTCACCTATCTCTGGGCACCATTTGAAACCCAGTGTGCTACTGAGGAAGGCGGAAGCCGAAACGTTTAGCTCCAGCTTACACACACACACGCAAATCGGGGCATTGGGGATTTTTGAACCCATGCACGCCTCTGTTTTGGATAAACTAAGACGTTTAGCCTTCAGAGCTGTCAAACTGTCATCCTCAATGAGCACTAAAATCTAGTTTAAAAATGCAGATAAAACAAAACAGTAATTTAACTGGGTAAATAATACACCTTTAAAAATGAATAACTGTTTTGTAGTCGATAACAAGCTTATATTTACAGGTGCTTAAGTACATGTTTGGCTGAGAGATTGGAAAGAATCCCCTGGGTAAGAAGTAGAAATATGCATTTAAAACTGTCTCTCCTGTAAAGAAAGAAAAAGAAAAGAAAATTACAGTCAAAAAGTAGTTAAATATCTGTGAGATAAATAGGCATGTGCCCAGAAAGCCACTCAAAGCATCATTAATCCACACCGTTAGGATTTATTTGTTCACAGTGGCACAAGTTCTTCAGGTTAGCGGTACTTTTAGGTTTCCTCCTGGCTTCTGTCAGTTTGTGTCACATCCATAACTTTACTTAAATACTGCTGATGGCTTCCGATATGAGCTGCAGTGGTCCATCAAAATTGATACAAATCTAAAAATAGAAGCGGGGGGGCAGTGAGTCAGAGGGAGAGATGCACTCACTGCATTAGGGGAGGTGAAGACCAAAAGGAGCTACACTATTTACTTAGAAATTCTCTGGAGTCTATGGAAGAGGCAAGTTGTTTTTAAGTGGGGCCATTAGTGCAAAATATGCTATTGCAGATATAGAATGGATATAAAGTTTGGAATGACACTGCACTGTGCTCTTAGTTCTAGAAGTAAAGTAAACTTGATGAATCCTTAGTGAACCAGCCAGAGGAAGGTACAATAATCTGCCCACTCGTTCCTTCAGCATTCATTTGTGATGGCCGTACATTTACTTTTGAAATGCAGTGTTTATTGAGGGAAGAAAAGAACCCGTAAGGGCCAAAGTGGTGGATGAATCATCTGAGGAATAACAACCATAATAGTATTAGTAATAAAGAAAAAATGTCTACCAATTTCGATCGAAGAATTTCAAAGCACTTTTCATAAAATTCTGAATTAAATCTTATAGTACCCATTATACAGATGGGGACCTGAGGTACACAGAAATTGAGAGCCTCATCAGATCACACAAGAAGGCTGAAGCAAATCAGAAACAAAACCCCAACTTTATCTCTCCCATTTCTGTGACTTTTCCACAAAATTATATTAATTTGGCAGTGGAAATAAAAAGCCATATTGTAGAGGCTTCACCTTTATGAAATTAACATCTATTTGCATTAGTGGTAATGAATGGAATGTACTGCTTTTGCACAAATATCCCATATTTACGCAGATATGTTGGAAATACCAGTAATAATCATTTGCTGCACCTGCTGTGGTTATTGTGCTGGAACATAACCTCAAGGGATTTCAAAGCTTTGATTGCTTGCTGTGCTGAAACATTAACGGGGACGTTGGCTGGCTACATTTGGAAGTTGGCAAATGCAAAACTTTACTGTAGCAAAATTAAAGCATTTTCTTTTTTCTTTTTTTTTTTTAAAAAGAGAGTTACTTCAGCATTAAGATATAGTGGCAATCAGAATATAGCCACCTGTCTATAAGAATATCTTTAAACCAGAAATGGAGACTTAACCCAGCATACTGGGCACATAACAGAAGGGATCTGAATATGGCGAGTGGGAGTGGGCGGACTGCAGAAACAAGTTGGTCATTTTTAGATGGGACCCCCACGGACCCGGGCGCCCGGCTGAAGGTGGCATTGGTGGAGGCATGTTCCCGCAACCCATGCACCATCCACCCAAGCTCTTGCATGCAGCATCCCGGGTTTTTCCCGGTTGCTTCGCACAGATACATGAAGGGGCAGTGCCCAGGTGCGGGCACACACTGATCTCACACCCGTCCGCCCCCATGTGAAGACCCCTCATGCACCAGAAGTGCGTGGCAGCACACATGTACCCACAACCCAGGCTAGTCAATCTAAAACAGCTGGAGTCCCTAGGAGAGATCCAACCCCTTTTTTCTGGTCAATGGTCAAAGAGGCACTTGTGGGCTCCAGTGACCAGTGGTGTCTGCAACTAGACTTTGGGTCGTCTTGAAGTGTTAGGGGGGAAAACGAGGTGTGTCATTGCTGGAGTCCATCCCTTTAAACCTCCTCTCCCAAAAATATTTAGAGAGAAGCCCTTCTGGTCTGTGAATTTTCAGTGTTACATCCTTGAAGGCGCAGGGTTGGATCACACTGAGATGCCTTAAATGTGCTGCTGTTCTGTATCTCTTTATTACATTACTTGATGCAGAATTCACCATTCTCATTTGAAAACCCAAAGCACAGTTTTCTAGATAGAATGCTGAAATAAAAAAGAGGCTAAGGCTAAATTCAGCCAAAAGTCTTAAAACTAGCACCTCAGTGGGAGGCTTGTCCTTTATTAGTGGTAGTAATTAAATCTTCTTGCAAAGTTACAACTTAAGGGAATATAGACTCAGCAGACTAGGAAGCAAGTGTTATTAGCAAAAGTCATTGATGATTCCAAACCATAATTATTTTCTATCATTTATGGTGTTGTCTGTGAGCTGTGTTAATAGACAATGAAGCAATAATGTGCAGGAGAGGCTGCACTTCTTTCAGTTCAAGTGAATGCTGAGTGAGCTGCACTAGATGCAGAATGAATGGAAATGTGGTGTAATAACTGAGGCAATATTCAGAATTCAGTTTTATTTGCTGTGAATAAAAATATGTGATGCAGAATAATCTCTAAAGCAGATTTATGCAGAAGAGCTTTCTAACTTCTGTTAAGTTTTAAAGGTATTCTAATGGGGGTTCATTTTTTATAGCTTGTTTTGTGGCATAATTTTATTGTTTTCCATTTTTTAGTTTAGATGAAATATAGTAACATTTTTAAAACTGATTAGCAGCTAATGCCTGTATGGATCAGTGTCATTTTTTTATCATATTTCCTGTTTAACTGGTTGAAATATTAGATACCTGTTACTGAAATGTGCAATATCTCTAAATTTATGTGAGCACTCTTCCATAGAGTTACAGAATCTGACTGCGCTAGAAAATTGATCAGTAAAATATTGCCTTTAAAAACCTGCAGATATAATCTTAGAACATGTAACGAACCACATGAAACTATTATTTCCCAAGTGTCTTCTTTACAGGTGAAGTTACAGCTCCCTTATACATAGTATTCCCCTGCACTTGGGTGCAGAGTGAAGAAAAAAATGTGTCAAATCTCAGAAGTGGATCCCATCACTGGACAGAGGCTGGTGGAGATTTCATACCCCAGTGACCATATTTCACTGTATAGCCATAAACATTTGGTCATCAATTAAATTTGTGAAAGTAACATGCCTTATTTGGAACCTATTCCAATAGGAAAGCTTCCCATTGACTTCATTAGGGTTTGGATCTAGTCTTTTAGATGCTTGTGAAAAAATAAAATTGGGGAAACATGAATTAGTTTTCTCTGTGATATGAGTCAGGGCAGTTGGAAGACATGCGGGTCCATGAAGTGCTTCCACCCTCATTACTCATGTCTCCCACCATGTTCAATTTAGAATAGTTGTGTGGTGTTTCCTGGAAAGGATGCAGGAGCACTGGCCGCTGAGCACAGCTGCTAATGAAAGTGACAGTTTTGGAGGAGACATTTTCAGATATGGTATATTAAGGACAACAAAGCTTCAGCTTCGTAGGTCACTTGATAATTTGAAATAAACAGAAGAGTAGATGTAGTTAATAGGTATTTAATTATCTGCTTGCAATAGAATACTTACAGTGAGGCAAATTTTAAGAGATTGGAGTAAGTCCATCTTTTGTTAGTGTGGCTTGAAGCATAATTGTGATCTATGGATAGCATTACAAAGGCAAAAAGGTCACTGGGTGATTTCAGACATTACGAGATCACGCTCAACCACAGTGAACCACGGTCAATTCCGCGGCGGGACCAAAGCGCCCTGAATGTCTGTTCGGCGGCCGCCAGATGTTCAACACAGTCAATACCCACAAAATCAACCACACTTCCAGAGCTCCCCGCAGGACCATCTCCGAAAGCATGGTCAAAGAGATTCCCAATGGGAAACAAAAAAAAGTAATGTCTGAACGGCAACCACCAGCTGGAACCAATGACAATGATTCCCAGCTGGGGACAAAGCACGCAGCGTCGCTGCCAGGCAACCAGCAACAACACAGACTGGGGAGGGAGATTTAAAGGGCAAACAACAGCAGCCGGGACAAGCCGCCCTGGCACCTTCCGGGTGCTTTGACCACGGCCCGGCCCGGGATTGGCATAATGTCTGTTGCGCTGCCCTGGGCCGTGGTCCGGTGGTCCAGTTCCCTGCCGTGGTCTCGGTCCCATCATGTCTGTTCGGGGCTTTCCTTGACCACAGGGGGTGGTTGATCCGTTCACCCCTGCCGGGAGTCCACTGTGGTGAATCGGGACCGCGTATTGTCTGAAATCACCCACTGTCTCCCATTAACAGTCAGTTGACGTTATTCACCTGAATGCTGTTTTTTTTTTCCCTTTGGAAATCTACCACTTCCCACCTTTCACCCTCATTCCATTCCTCTCCCCCTTCTTTTCTTCCTAGTTCTCCTCCACGTCTTCTCCTGCCTCCCTGAATGAAATCTTCTCCCTCCTCTTCAGGTCGAAGCCCTCCATATGCCACCTTGACTGTATCCCTTAACTGCTATCTCCCACATTATTGCCCTTCTGAGTTACACATCATCAACCTCTTCTGCTTCTGCTTTCCAGCATCCCATTCTCTCTCTTGTTGTTAAAAAAAATCCACTTGAGACTCCTTCATCTCCTCCAACTATTGCCCTATCTCTCTCCCCCACCCCCTTTGCTTCCAAGCTCTTTGAACAAGCTCAGCTGTCTACATCCTCTGTCTTGACTTCCTCTCTTCCAGTTCCTCCCTCGGTCCCCTTAAATCTGGCTTCTGTCCTCTCCATTCTATTGAGAACACTCTTGTGGAAATCTCCAGCATCTTCCTTCGAGCCCAGTGTAAGGACTGTTCCATCCTTGTCCTGATCAACCTCTGGGCTGCTTTTGACGCTGTGTCGACCATGTCTGCCTCCTTGGTTCTCTTCACTCCTACAGTATCCAGGGCTTCATTCTGTCTTTCTAACCGTCCTTCATTGGGTAATTTCAGACGTTACGATACCACGGTCAACCATGGCGAACCCCCCGTGGTGGCTGTGGTACTGTAACATCTGTTGGGTCCAAAAGAGATTCCCGCCAGATGTTCACCCCCAGTGGGAATCTCTTTGACCACGCTTTTGGAGCTCCGGCCGCCCGGACTCCGATCTGGCCACTGTCATCCATGCATTTGTCATCTCAAGGTTAGACTACTGTAATGTGCTCTATGCGGGGCTGCCCATGGTGCTAGTTTGGAAGTTGCAGCTAGTGCAGAATATCACAGCCCGTCTGCTTACAGGGATGGGTCACCGAGAGCACATTATGCCGGTGCTCTGGGCTCTGCAATGGCTGTCTATAGATAGGTCAGGGTTCTATCTATCTGAGGAACCACCTCACTTTCTGGGCCCCTGGGTGGCTCCTGCAGTCATCAGGGGGCACCCTCCTGGAGATTCCCCATTACAGACGGGTGAGGACCAACAGGCGGGCATTCTCGACGGCCACTCCAGTGCTGTGGATGTGGAAATCTCTCCCGGTGGAGGTCTGTCTCAGCCCAAACCTTGTGTTCTGCTGTCAGTGTACAACCTGGTTCTTCTGCCAGGCATTTCGTGGGAGGGAGGGTTAAGGGTTGGGTTGGGTGGAAGGATTTTTGTTATTTTGTTGACTGTACACTATCTGTATTTTTATTTTTTTATCTTGATTGTTTATATTATTGTTTGTACTGTTGTTTATTTCATATTTTTATATTGTATTTTTATGGTGCTTTTGTAAACTGCCCCGAGCTGTCTAAGGCAGGAGGGGCAGGGTAGAAATGTATGGGGGGAAAAAATAAAATTTGGCCCTTCCTTAACAGTTCCACTGTCAGGACTCTAGTCCATGCTTTAGTCATCTCTTGCCTTGACTACTGCAACCTCCTGCTTACTGACTTTCCTTACTGTCAGCTTGACTCCCTCACTGTTGTTCAACATGCAGCTGCCAAGCTCATCATCCTCATCTGCTGTTTTGATCATGATCAACCCCTACTCTCCTCCCTCCGCTGGTTCCCTCTCCCCCTTTACATCCAATACATACTTCTTGTCCTTGTCTTCAAGGCTCTTTATAGCCTTGCTTCTCACTCAACCCAGAGTCTCCTGCTCCCTAAACCATTCTTCGTTGATCATGCTGCCCCATATGCCTGGAACTTCCTCCCAGAACACATATGATCTTCCTCCTGTCAAATCCCTACTGCAAACCTACCTCTTCCTTCAGGCTTTCCATAGCTCCTCACCCCCACAGATTCCTTGTTTGTGCTTCTCCTTGTACTATCTCATCTTTCTTCTCCCTATAAGAGGAGATTCTCCTTCTCCTTTTATAACTAAGCTAAGCATTCACACCTGCAAATTCTGTGAATACATCTATGGGTGTATTCACCCATAGAGGGCCACGGTTCTATGTTTTGGCACACTTTGCCATGCGTGGGACCATGGCCCACCATCACGCTTGAATGCACCTGCCAGATGTTAGCGCAGGCCATTATCCAGTCGGTGGTGGCGTTAGTTCAGACTGTGACTCAGGACCATTCCCAAGTCACAGCCTGGGCTTAGCGCCACCACCGACCAGGGAAGGGCTGCCCAACCAGGTGTAGAGCAGGCTATCACAGATGAAGGCCCACTGTACTTACCCCTGTCTGGAAAAGCAGCCCTTCTGGGCAGCCATAGCAGATGTCATAGGGCACCATGACTGCCCATCAGGGGCAGGGCTGCACAGCCCATTCCATGTAACATGGGAGCGGGGACATGCGGATGCATGCCTATGCATCTCCCTGTCTCCTTTCCTCCCTGGTGCGGCCACCATAATGTTTGTTTGGTAGCCGGGCTGAGTCCCAGACCGAGTGACAGCTCTGGCCACTGCCTGGGGCACAAGGGGCAGTCCATGGTGACAGCAAGAGCCGTCATGTCAGAAAGCATCCAATATTTTTCCCTGCCCCCCACCCCCACCGTGTCCACTCTAGATTCTTATCCCTTCCGAGTTTGGATCTATCTGTCTCTAATCATGGCTGATCAGCACCAGCCACGTTGCTGGTGCTATTAAAATAAATGATCATTCTTAGAAGTGATGGCTAGAAACGAAGACTGCTAGGTTTATTTCCCAGTTCTTCCACTGATTCTGTGTAATACTAGGCACGTTGCAAATCGTTCTTGCACTGAGTTTCTACATCTATACAATGAGGATGATAATGCTTGAATTCGAGTGTTGCGAGATGGAACTCACTGATGTGTGCAAAGGACTTTGAGATCCTCATGTGAAAGTGCTAAGTACTACTGCAATGAAATGCAGTTCTTCTGAATGTGCAGTAGTTGTTTCTTCAGGATGTTGTGTCATTCAGGGACAGCTACGTCGGCACATTGCATGACATTATGTTAATCCTTTTTTCTCCATTTGCAGCC
Source organism: Sphenodon punctatus (assembly GCA_003113815.1). Lineage (NCBI taxonomy): Eukaryota > Metazoa > Chordata > Lepidosauria > Sphenodontia > Sphenodontidae > Sphenodon > Sphenodon punctatus. Next base: position 1,000,708 of record QEPC01005568.1, on the reverse strand, counting down.
CACATGCTCTTTTAGTTTCCTCTGCTTTTTCTTTTGTGCCCTGATATTGCTAAAGACCCATTAACCGAGAAAATTCAAAAAGACACGGCTTATTAAAAACTGCCACTTAAAGATTAACAATTCCCAGTCAATGCATTCTCTCACCATTTAAAGACATTGCCAGTAGAATATGTTAAGAGGTTTTTCATTACATGCAAGTGTAAGTACCAGGAGCATGGGTAATTTGGAATTGAAAATTGAAACCATGTTGTAGTGGCTATTACCATTAAAAACAATGAAGACAGAGTAGGTGTTTTGGAATTTACCTGCTGGGATTATGCTCAGTTCTCTACTACACCATTATCTCCTCCCTGAAAGCACTGTCTGCAGAAGCTGACATTTGGCAAAACTGACCCTGGACTGCTGGAAATTGATTCACTTCTAGATCTTCAAGCATCCTTCCCAGTCATGCCTTCTTAAATTTAAATTACAGGTTGGCAGAAAGCACTAGCAAAAGGGTATTCTTATAGAAGACATTGGTACCACGTATTTCTCTTCACATATTCTCTTATCACAACCATCTATACTTAACCATAACAACGGTATCAAAGATAGGTAAGATCCAACTATGTACTGACTGAACAGTTACTCTCTTTGATTCTCTAGCCTTCATTTTATATATTTAAATAGCTTAAAAGTGTATATGTCACCATGGCATCATATGCAAAAATAAATTTGATATCCTACACAAAAATCTGCAAGAATGAGTACTGCATCATGCTCTTTCTCTGCGGAAAGGGTGGCATAGAAATATAAATTAAATAAATAAATACATTTCAGACATTCCCCCTGCATGCAATTGCGCAGATCTTCCAGTACAAAGATTCTGTTTCTGACCCTGAATGAAGCAACCTAGGAACTGTTACCAAGAGAATTTCAACTGAATTCAGCCAAAAGTTAGGTTCTTTGGAGAGAGAGAGATGTCCTTTCAAGTAACCAAGTCCCAAGCTATGTAGGCCTTTAAAGCCAATGCCTTCAGTTTCACCCCATTCTCCTATCTAATGAAATCAGAGACACTCAAATACAGTTAGCTAGCCTTTACTCTTTGTTCTTCTTCATGTATTTTCTTTTTATATTTTTGCTTGTTTGTGGAGGGAGGTTTATTGACTTGTTTAGAGTATGAAACATGTCTAATAAAAGCCTTCATTCAATGAATTAACATTATAATCACCTGCTCAACCTGCCTTGCCTGGTCATTTTTATATCCCAGTCACATACAGGATGGCTGAAAAAAAGCACAAGGAGTTTTATATGTGCTTAGCTGGCTCTCTGCTCTTCTTATGTTTGCTCAGTAAAGAGCAATCACAGAATTAAAAGAAAGAAGGGAAAAGCTGTATGCAAGATTTTAGATGCTTTAGGAGATTATAGCGTCCTTGCTTCAAACCAAAGGACTATATTCTTAAATTTACCCAGATACAAGTCCACTGAAAACAATGAGGTTGCACCATTGTAAATGAGGAAAGAATTTAACTTTAAACAAGTTAAGCTTTATTTTAAAGTGTAAGCTCGCCACATGGTTTCATCATAAGTGAGATTACTACAAATATGGATGTTTCAAGACAAAATGTCATCTGATTAATATTGGCTCTTGTCTTCTAGGACCTTGGGCCACTAGAAACAGCAGCATAGATAGCGGGGAGGCAGAGGTCGGACGAAGGGTCACACAGGAAGTACCACCAGGAGTATTCTGGCGGTCTCAGATCCATATCAGCCAGCCACAGTTCCTGAAATTCAATATCTCCTTAGGGAAGGATGCCCTTTTTGGTGTTTACATACGAAGAGGACTTCCACCATCACATGCACAGGTACAGTATGAATATGCTCAATGGGTTTAAAAGTCAAAAGCTAAATTTATCAATAAGACTAGTTTAAGTGATAAGGGCCTGTGCTTTTGAAACCAAGGCTCCGTGGTTCTGGCCTCATGCCCAGGGTGTGAAGTTTCTATTGTTTGCAACTGCAGAATTGTTACAAATTATTACACTTTTTGACATGTTTTTTCTTTTAATTCGAGAAAAAATGCAACTTTTTCAATGTTAATTTAAAAAAAACCAAAAAAACCTACAGTCTGCAGTTCTCAGTTTATATACCACTGAAACGGAGCCTGAATTTGCTCTGCTGTACTCCTGTGCACCAGAAATATCTGCACCACGGTCATTAGAATGGCACACTTGTAAAGCTGGTGTGGGATTAGAACCAGGGTCACTATCTCAGAGCGAGAGACCGTAGGCAATTGGAATACTCCATGAAGACTTGGCCTCCGGTCCTCAAAGCTTTCCATCAGCACAGCTCACCTCAGTAGGATTTGTGCTAATGGAGCACTTCACTTTGTGTTGTTTGTTGTATGGGTGTTTTCAAATGAGAACGGCCTGGGGGGCGGGGTCCATGGCTTCTGAGTAGCAGTACCGTGGAGCACCTACTCAGGTGGAGTGCATGGGGAGGGATTCAGAGGGGCGACTCCCAGTGTGGCTACCCTGGCCACAGTGGTAGCCGCCACGCACTCCTTCTGCCATGGACCATAGGGGAGGGAGAAGCGCTCTGGGATGGCCTTTACAATTGACATGTGGTCACAAGAGGGTGCCGTGTGGCTCACGGGAGCAGCATCTCCCAGGCATTTGGATGAGGGACGCCTGGGTGGCCATGCAGGCTAGAATCTCATTTAAAAACACCCTGTGTCAGAAAGAGCTCCACTGTACAACCCAAGGACACGACATCCTTGGAGAGCTAAATAACATTTAAAATTAAAAAGGAAACAAAGTTATAGCAATACAGTGCCCCTGATCTATATAACTCTAGATTTAATCCTAGCTAAGAGGCAGGTTAAATAGGGGAATGAAGATAGAAGTCCAGCAGCAGGGTGGGAGCTGTCCAGTGTTTTGCACCCAGTCTAACATGTATAATTATCTTTCTCTTGGTGAGAAGTCACATGTTTGCAGTTGGTGCAAAGAGCTCCTGGCTCTTAGAGAAGGAATGTAGTCTCTAGAGGCTAGAGTGGCAGAGTTGGAGGAGCTGAGGCAGACTGAGAAGTTTAAAGAGAAGACCTTCAGGGACATAGTAGAGCAGTCCCACCTCCGCTCTTGCAGCCCCTGTGCTGTTTTGGAGAATGAAGGCCTTAGGGAAGGAGGGCATCAAGCTGGTATGGTGGAAAATAGGCTCGTAGCTGGGAACTGTCTTTCAGATGATACCATAGTATCCTCTCGCACTGAGGATACTTCTCTAGGGGAGAGGACCCCAACTAACAGGCACAGGATCACTGTAGCAGTGGGTGGTTTGATCATTAGGAATATAGATTTTATTTATTTATTTCGATTTCTTGGACATCCCCTCCTTCTATAGCAGATAGCTGGGTTTGTGACAGTCACGAGGATCGCATGGTCATGCAACGTCTATACAGTATTTTAACAAGTGCTGGGGAGTAGCCAGTTGTTGTGGTCCATGTCAGCACCAATGACATAGGAAGGAGGTTCTGGAGACTAAATTTAGGCTTCTAGGAAGGAGTCTGAAATCTAGAACTTCCAGGATAGAATTCTCTGAAATGCTTCCTGTTCCACACACAGGGCCCCAGAGTCAGGCTGAGCTCCGGAGTCTCAGTACGTGCATGAGACGATGGTGCAGGAAGGAGGGATTTAGATTTGTTAGGAACTGGGGGACCTTTGGGGGAAATAATACTGGAAGGATGGGCTCCACCTTAACCAAAATGGAACCAGACTGCTGGCGCTAAAAATCAAAAAGTTTTTAAACTAAGATCTGGGGGAAAGCCAATAGTTGCTGTGGAGTACGTGGTTTGGACAGAGGCAACCCAAAGGGATGCCGTCATTAGTAGTGATACAAAGCATTCCGGTAAAGAGGGCAAGAAAGAATCGGAGAGAGAACAGGTGGGCATTAGTATGGAACAGACGAACTTAAATACTTACAAATTAAAAAAAAAATGTGATAACCATCCCCAGAATAAGAGTAAAAAGAATATGCTTAAGTGTCTATATACAAATGGTAGAAATCTAAAACATAAGATGGGAGAATTACAGTGTTTGACACTAAATGAAGATATAGACATTAGGGGTGGGACCCCGGGGTGATACCGGATTTACCGGTTACCGGTTCTCAAAGAACCGGATTAAATCCGGTATACCGGTACCGGTTTTATTTCATTGATTTCAATGGGGCACTGTGTCCCCATTGAAATCAATGAAATAAATTAATTCCTCCCCCCTCCCCCTCCCAGGCTGCGCGGGTGGAAGGGGGGACACCCCCCACCCACCCTGCCCAGCCTGGATTTTTGTTTAAAAAAAGACTCCAACCCCCCCGCACCAGCGGCCGCGGCGTCCCCGCAGCCGCCGGTAAGTATAGACCCGATCCCTGGGGGGGGGGGATGTTTAACACCCCCCCAACCCCCCAGGGATCACCCCTACTAAAGTTGAGTGCTTGCTTACCTTTGCGGAGCTCCGGGAGCGGCGGCGGCGGCCGATCCGGCGGCCTCAGCGCCGGCTGTGGCTGCCGGCGTCAGAGACGCTCTAGGCCTTCCGGGGAAACCCAGAAGTTCCCCAGAAGGCCTAGAGCGTCTCTGACGCCGGCAGCCACAGCCGGCGCAGAGGCCCCCGGACCGCCCGCCGCCGCACCCAGAGCTCCGCAAATGTAAGCACTCAACTTTAGTAGGGGTGATCCCTGGGGGGTTGGGGGGGTGTTAAACATTCCCCCCCCCCAGGTAACCGGACCGGATTTACCGGGTCGAATCCGATAATGCCGGTACGCCCAGTACCGGCATTATCGGATTCCGGATTTACCGGTATTCCCACTCCTAATAGACATAATGGGAATCTCAGAGACCTGGTAGAGTGAGGACAATGGGACAGTAATACTGGGGTACAAGATATATTGAAATGACAGAGTAAATTGAGCTGGTGGTGGAGTGGTGCTATATGGTAGAGACAGCATGGAGTCAAGTAGGCTTCAAATTTTACATGAAGTGAAATGTACCGAGGAAACTCTTTGAATAGAAATCCCATGTGCAATGGGAAAGTGTTTACCAGTTGGACGAACCCCTGATCAGGACAGTGAAACTGTCCGTGAAATGCTAACAGATTAGACAGGCTGCTCAAGTTGGAAACACAATAAAAATGGCTGATTTCAATTACCCTAATATTGACTGGGTGAATGACTCCTTAAGGCGTGATGTGGAGGTAAAATTTCTAGATGCCATAAATGACTGCTTTTTGGGCAACTGGTCCTGGAACCGATGAGAGGAGGAACTACTTTGGATCTAGTCATACGTGGAACGCAGGACCTGCTGAAAGGGGTTACAGTGGTAGATCTGCTTGGTAATTGTGATCATAATATTATCAAATTTGACATAGCTATACGAGGGAGATTGACAACAAAAAACTACCTCAGTAGCATTTAACTTTAAAAGGGGGAACTGTGCAAAAATGAGGAAACTGACTTAGAGGGAAACTGAAAGGAGCAGTGCAAGGGTTAAATGACTGCAAGAGGCATGGAGATTATTTAAAAATACCATCTTGGAAGCGTAGATTAATGTATTCCACAAATTCAAAAAGTTAGCAATAGAACTAAACACCTGCCAGTGTGGCTAAATAGGGAGGTGAAGGAGGCTATTGGGGCCAAAAAGTCATCCTTTTAAAAATGGAAAGCTAGTTCTAATGAAGAGAACAGGAAAGAGCATAAGCATTGCCAAATTATATGTAAAACATTAATAAGACCAGACCAAGAGGAAATTTGAGGAGCAACTCACTAAAGATGCAAAAAATAATAATAATAACTTTTTCAAGTACATCAGAAGCAAGAAGCCTGCTAGAAAGTCAGTTGGGCCTTGTGTTGAAACTCGGTTCTCCCCGGAAAATCCTGAGTTTCACAGTACTCAACTCAGTTTTCCAAGTTTTGAAGTTTCAAGGAATGGCCTCCGGAACTCTGAAAGTTCTCTGCCGAGTACAAAGAAGAGGGCCGGAGACTGGCTCTAGGCCCCTGCTCCCACTTCCCTGGCCTCCGCTGTGCTAATGAGGTGGGACCTAGTGGTGGCTGAGGGATAGAGTACTTGCCCTCCTGAGGGGATCCAGTGACACATGGCTTCCTTTGGACCGGGTAAGTTTGAAGAAGAAGAAAAAAGCTGGGCATGCTCAGAAGGGATTAATGGCCCCTTCTGAGCATGCTCAAACCTTTTCAAGATGGCACCCGCAATATGGTGAAGCTGCAGGTGCCATCTTGGAAAGGTCTGAGCATGATCAGATTCAGCCCTTCTGAGCATGCCCAGTTCCCCCTACTCTCCCCCCCCCCCACGCAATGTATCCAGTCCGGAGGAAGCCACACGTTGCTGGAGCCCCTCTGGAGGGCGAGTACTCTAGCCCCACAGACCCTGCTAGGCCCTCACCCCCTCTTCCTCAACCCATTCCCTCTCCCACTCCCCCCGTCTCCCTCTAACCTCTGGCCCCCTCCTCGAACCCTACCCTTGGAATTTCCGAGTATTCTCCGAGGGTCTAAGTTCCGATGACTGAGTCCCAGTTCTCAGTCTCAGTCCCAGTTCTCGGAACCACAAAAAATACTCAGAGCACCTATTCAGTGCAGCCGTAGTTGTGCCATTAGATGACCAGAGGATGAAAGGGTGCTCAGGGAGGATAAGGACACTGCAGAGAAGCTGAATGAATTCTTTGCTTTGGTCTTCACCGTTGAGGATGTTGGGGAGATACCCACGCCCAACTGAGTCTTCATAGGTGAAGAATCGAAAGAACTGTCACAAATATCTGTGACTGTGGAGGAGGTTCTAGAAGAAGTTGACAAACTAAATAGTAACAAATCACAATAATAGTAACAAGTCACAAAATAAATAGTCACAAATTAATGGTATTCATCACAGAGTTCTGAAGGAACTCAAATATGAAGTTGCAGACCTACTGTTGGTAATTTGTTGCCTATCGCTAAAAATCTTCCACTGTACTAGAGGGTTTGAGGGTAGCAAATGTAACACCAATATTTAAAAAGGGCTCCAGAGGTGATCCTGGAAACTACAGACCAGTGAGCCTGACGTCAGTGCCGGGCAAACTGATGTAAACAGTTCTTCTTCGAGTGGCTCCTTGGGGATCATGTGATGCCCTAAGCAGACCAGACAGCCTATGGCTCTGGTAGCAGTCCTCTGAACATTTCCAGAGTGTTCTGGAAGCTTTTCAGCTCTTACCCCTCTCTCGACCTCAGCTCTCATGAAAACATGAGAGTATTAAGAAAGAGAGGAAGAGCCAGTAGAATCAGTTCCTTTTGAGCTCAGCTGGCAAATGGAACAGCTTTTGCTATGTAAAACAAAGGAAAATTTGATTAATAGCATAGGAGTAGTTCTGAGTATATTGATAAATATGGCTTAATAGGGAAGAGTCAACATGGATTTAGGAAAGGGAAGTCATGCCTCACTAATCTATTGGAATTACTGAGGGTGTGAATAAGCATGTGGATAAGGGTGAGCCAGTCAGCATAGTGTATCTGGACTTTCAGAAGGCGTTTGATAAGTTCCGTCATGAGAGACTCTTGAAATTAAAGAGTCATGGATAAGAGGCAGTGTCCTATCGTGGATTGGCAACTGGCTAAAAGGTAGGAAGCAAAGAGTGGGACTAAATGGTCAGTTTTCACAGTAGAGAGAAGTAACTAGTGGATTGCCCAAGGGAGCTGTACTGGGACCAGTGTTGTTTAATATATTCATTTGGATCTGGAGAAGGGAGTAAAGAGTGAGGTGATGACACAAAGATGGCAGATGACACAAGTTATTCAAGGTAGTTAAAACCCAAGCAAACTGTGAAGAATTGCAGAAGGATCTTGAGAGACTAGGTGACGAGACATCCAAATGGCAGATGAGATTTAATGTGGACACGTGCAAAGTGATGCACATAGGGAAAAATAACCCAAACTATATGTATACAATGCTGGGTTCCAAATTAGGAGTTGCCACGCAGCAAAAGATTCTTGGAGTCATTGGGACTGATCACACAGCGTGCATGAGTGTGCGTGCATCCCCATTGTCGGGGGATTGTGCCGCGTGGATCTCACGCACAAGTACATGGAACCTGTGCACACAGATTTGTAGCAGGGGACCACTGGCTGTGAGTGAGTGTTGTCAGGATCAGGTCCAGGTCAAGCAGTTACTTCGGGGAATCACCATACAGTTTATTTACATCACAGACTTGTTCCAGGCCAGGCTGCAAGCCTCTGGCCAGTCTCAGTAAATCAACTATAGTCTCAAGTATAAGCCAAGCCTAGACAGGCAACAGTCCACTGTCTAACCACTCTAACTCACATCCAACTTCTCAGTCAAGCTTCTCTGTCAGCTCCAGGCTCCATCTTCCTTCTTGATCCAGGCAGCGTCTAGCAGAGATGTGCTCTCCACCATGGTCAGGAGCAGACTGACCCTTCTTCCTAGGCTGCCTGGCTCCCTTTTGTCTCTAGAGCCTCAAACACTTCCATTTCCTGTGGCAACCACTTTAGCTCAGTCCAGGCACCATCTTATCCCCTTTTAAAGGTATAGCAATCTATTGTGGCCGAACACTGCCACAAGCGTGCATGGGGGCGGGGGGGGCGGATTACACCTATTGTGGGCAATACATTGAAATCCTCAGCTCAGTGTGTGGTGGCAGTCAAAAAAGCAAACAGAATGTTAGGAATCATTTAGAAAGGGATAGAGAATAAAATTGAAAATAGCATAATGCCTCTATACAGATCTATGATACGACTGCACCTGGAGTATTCTGTGCAGTTCTGGTCGCCCTATATCGAAAAAGACATAGTAAAACTAGAAAAGGTATAGAGAAGGGCAACAAAAATAGTCAAGGGTATGGAACGGCTCCCATATGAAGAGAGGTTTGGTATTTGGGGGCACTTCAGCTTGGAGAAGAAACGACTGGGAGGGGTTATGATAGAAGTTTATAAAATCATGAGTGGCATGGAACATGTAAATAGGGAGGGTTGTGGAACCCTCTCTTGAGTCATTTATCCTCAACAGTACATGAACAAGGGGACACTCCATGCAATTAACTGGCAACAGATTTAAAACAAATAATGTTTTATTTATTTATTTAAAATTATTATCCCGCCCTTCCTGCAGCTCGGGGCGGCTCACATCATATGAAATATAAAAACACTTAAAACAACTTTAAAAGGAGGTACCAAATACCCACCCCCGCTCACCCCACTCAAACCCAACCCCCCACCCATCACCCATCTCCCTCGCCAAACGCCTGGTGGAACAGCCAGGTCTTACAACTTCATTGAAACAAGGGGAGGTCAGTGGCCAGCAGGGCCCCCAGCCCCGGGGCTGTCTCTTATACACATCTAGATGTGTATAAGAGACAGCCCGGAAGACGCGGGGGACATCGAGCAAGGCGCCCGCGAATGACCGCAGGGGCCTATCCAAACCCCGGGGGGTGAGGCGGTCCCGCAGATATGCAGGGCCTAGGCCATTTAGGGCTTTATAGGCTAATACCAACACCCTGAATTGGGTCCGGAAAATCACTGGCAGCCAGTGCAGAGAACGGAGCACTGGTGTTATGTGTTCCCAGCAGCCCAGCCCCACCAAAAGCCAGGCCGCCACATTCTGCACCAGCTGCAACTTCCGAGCCATCACCAGAGTCTGAGACATACGTCCGAAGCCGTCTCACCAGGTGTAGTTGGCAAAAAGCACTCCTTGCCGCAGCCTCCACCTGGATATCCAGGCAGAGCTGCGCATCGAGGTGCACCCCCCCAGACTTCGAACCTGGAAAACCAATGGAGGACAGACCTCATCAATGATGGGGGCCGCCAATTCTATTCCATCTGTGGAAAAAGAGAGGTAGAGCTGGGTGTCATCAGCGTATTGATGACACCGTACGCCAAACCTTCTGCTCACCTCACCGAGTGGCTGCATGTACACTTTGAACAGGACTGGGAACAAAATAGAACCCTGCAGGACTCCACACGAGAGGTCCCAGTATGATGAAAAATATTCCCCGAGCACCACTCGCTGAGTTCTTCCAGTCAGGAATGAGCGGAACCATTCTAGAACAGTCCCGCCCACCCCTGCACAGTCCCGCAGGCACATCACCAACATCTCGTGGTCAATGATATCAAATGCAGCTGATAGATCTAATAGGATCAACAGGGTCGAAAACCCCGGTCCCGTTACTGGCACAGATCATCCACCAAAGCCACAAGCGCAGTGTCAGTGCCATGACCCGGTCGAAATCCTGACTGAGAGGGATCAAGAAAACCAACAGGATCAAGATGTCCCTGCAGCTGCTGGGCCACAGCCCGTTCGATAACCTTCCCTAACATGGGAAGGTTGGAGACAGGCCGATAGCTGGCAGGGAAGTCAGCATCAAGCAATGGTTTCTTGAGCAGAGGCCATACCACCCTCACCCTCTCCCCACCCCCATCTGCCGGTACCTCTGTTCAGCGGCAGGCCCAGATCTTGTCTGGGGTGAGAACCCTCACCCTGGGCAGGATCAAAGCGTGGCGACGCCTAGCACCGTCATATTTAAAAATACCATAAAAGAAAGTATTTTTTTCAGTCAGCACACAATTTACTGGTGGAATTTACTGCCAGAAGAGGTAGTCAAGGCTGGTAGCATAGCTAGTTTTAAAAAGGGATTGGTAGGTTTATGGATGATTCCATTAATGGCTAGTAGCCAAGTAGGTTTTGGGAATGTAACCTCTTATTGTTGGGGACTGGAACAGGAAATGGATTGTCCATTGTGATCTGTTGGGTACTTCTCCCAAGAGTCAGAGATTAGTCACTGACAGGATGCTGGGTTTGCTGGATCATTGGTCTGACGCAGTATGGCACTACTTATGTTAATAGTGCTACACAGATTTTAAACACAATCAGCCTGAATCCGCAAGATGTATTTGTAAGTTTTTGTTGCTTTGACTCTGCTGAAGAAAAACATCTGGCAAGCTTTCTTTAGCTGAGAATGGCAGTGCCCATACCTGTTCCATTTCTTGACCACTAAACATTGTTTTCATTTGCATTTTTAGAAGAGGAACAAATCTCAAAGTGCATTCTCATGGGACATAAAAAGCACCAAAACCTATTTCCTCCCAGATTTTTTAATCATGTGACTAGATTAGGTCACAGGATGCCTCAGCAAATTATCTGCAAGTGACAAGGCAAAAACCAAGGTTTAACAATCATACTATTTCTGCTTGTGCATTTCTCTGGGAAGAGATATTTCCCACTTTGTCACCAGCTTCCTAAAACTATGAGATAGCCGTGTAGCATCATGGGATTTCTAACAGCAGCAGGGGCAGTACCCGAGGCAAAATTGAAAGCATGAAAAGCAATGTGTGAAAAAACATAAGCACAATTGTTATCTTCCACAGGAAAATTAAAATGTGAGTGAAAACAGACATGGTGTGGACCCACTATAGGCTGCCCGGGCCGGGGAGCCACCCACACATCTGTTCCCCAGCCGCCAGATGTTGGCCCGGGACTTCCCTGGGCTGGGTAAGCAGCTGGCCTGGAATGCATCCCCCTGAAGATCCCAGGCACACAACCTTGGCCAAGGGCTGCCCACGTGGCCAAACCCACCTGCACATCTGTTGCGCCCCCTCTCCCCGAGGCATATGGGTGGCGGGACAGCGCTCTGGCCACAGACACGTTTGGTCGGTGTCCCTCCCCGACCTAAAGAGTGGCTGCTGTTGCTTCCCACCTAGGCCAGAGAGCCAGCGTGCCACCCCAATGTCTGTTTTCAGCCAATGTGCCCTTACACTTGCCCTGTGTTTCTTGCTAACAGTAAATGTTCATTTTCTACATATTTACACAATCCCTAAATTAAAAGGAAGATCACTTGATAAACATTGTGGGAGACAATCTTACAGTAAATACAGAAAACGATTTCTTCACAAGCTGTATTGAGAGTATTTTTAAAATTCACTGACATTTGGTAAAAATTCAACACAGCCATGGCGAGTAAGAGCTGGATAAGAAAATGGTAGTTTCCTGTGCTTTCAGAATGGACAGAAGTGACGGAAAGAATTATACCAGTGTTATGAGGATTTTTTTTTCATCCACTGAACAGCTTTGTCCCTGAAAATGTGCTCTTAGCATGAAGGTTTTTTTTTTACATTTTAAATGTAGAAAAGCTTAACTTGACACACGAGTTCCAGAGAACAAGTATGGAAATCTAAGAATCCCTCCTGGGAATTCCTCATTTGACTTCTTAGACACTTAGCCAATTTGCAAAGAAATGCCAACCTTTTTTTTTAGTTCACAATGCAGCCTGGCATTATACAGATTTTATATATGGTTCAATTACATGATATTAGCTGGAAGCCCAGAGGCAATAATATATTGTCAGTGAACATGCATTATAAGTAAAATTCACATTCATACACTGCCCAAAGAGCTCTGTGTGGGAAATTACACCGGGTTTTCAAGAGTTTGGAACCAGTCTGAGTGCAAGGCCTTGGCTATCTCTGCAGCCCTTTCCTAGACATTATTTCAGGTTGTGATCTGAAATAATGTCTAGGACAAGTATACCTACCTGGGGTGATTCCAGCAATCTGCTTCACCATCACTACCTAGGGGAATGTTTTCCAAAGGAGAGAACCTTTTCTGAGGGAGCTTTTCTGTTGACTCTGGACAGTTGATTCCAATGAATTGACAGCAAGATCATCCCAATCAATTTTAACAGTCCCAGCAGGGTAAAAGTAAAAGGTGATTTGTTAGATGACCACACGTGTTCAGAATTTTAGAAATCATCAGCACCACCAATACTAATGCCAAACATTTGGCCAATTATTTTTAAGCAACAAGGGAAGTTTGAAAAATCTATAATTGACAGTGGAAAAACAACAATTAAAGGCCAAACATTTAAAGGCCAACAATTAAAGACCAATTAAAGGCGCCACATATCCATGATGAATTTTGTGACAAAAGTGTGACCTTGCCCTTTCCTCGTAGCATTTAGAATGATTCTCAATGTTCTGTGACCTGACTGTGACCTTTCTCTTCCCTCACAGTAGTTGTAATGATTCTCAATGTTTATGACATCATAGCAGCTCAGCCAATCAGTATTGTCCTCTCACAGGCAGGTGATTTTTAGTTCCTTACTGCCAATTCTACCCAATATTCTGGATTTCAATATGGTTGCAATTTATATATTTATTAGCTCCAAGAGAATATTACCAAGCAAAGTTTCCATCCCATTTTCTTAGTATAGCAGACGTACCTGTAGAGCCCTGCCTACCAGACCAAGCCCAATTCCTTTGGGTTCAGTTTGGGAGCTGTCCCAGCTGAAGCCCCTCAAACTCCAGCCAAGTCAGGCTCCCAATGGGCAAAAGGCCCCACCCACTTGGAGCATTGCGATATCACGGTGAAGCAGGCCCCCACCTTACCGTGGGGTAAGTATTGTCAGGATCAGGCTCAAAGTATAATGTCACTCAAGGCTCCAATTTGACAAAGTTTATTTATACTCAGAGTACAGAGGCACCAAGCCTGTGGCCTGTTTACAATATATCCATTAGAGCCTAGCCCAACCACAGTCCATGGCTAGCTCTTTTAACTCACACAGATACTCTCTCTTCATGCCCTCAGGTTCAGGTCTCCTTCTCTCTCGGCATCCCGGTCACCCAGCCTCACCAGGAGCTGTGTCCTCTTCAGCAGTCAGGAGCAGACTGACTATCTTCCTGTTCCTCCTCTCTTTATATACCTCAGGCCACGCCCCAAACACCTCAGCATCCTGTCTGGTGGCCATCTTAGGGGATCCACATGGTAGGCGCTATTTTGTGGCACAGCTCTGCCACGCACGGTATTCCATAGCGCAAGGCTATGTAAGAAAAAGGGCAGGGTTGAGGTGTTCTCCAGCTTCTTTCCTGACACGGCCCCCACACCTGCAGCACCTCGAGACATCATGCCACTCTGCAGGGGATGGAGCAGCCACACCCAGGTACCTCTGGACTGGTCTTGGGTCAGTCCCAACACAGTCATGCTCAGACTGGGCTTGAGCCCAGCTTTGGAGTCCCTACAAGGTTCTGTGTACCAGGTTCAAAAAAAATACTCTCCTTGGAGTTTTCCTTCATTGAAATTAATTCAAGTTAAGCACGTGCACCTGCAGCTTCTCAACCTCATGGATGTATCCTTGTCTTTTCCAACATTCACCTCTCTCTTGTCTCCCCTTCCCTTGTCTCTTAGATTATAAGCTCCCTGGGGGTAGGGACCTGTCTATAGCTATTGATTGTACAGTGCCTGCTACACTGCTGGTACTAAATACATTATTATTATTAATAATAATAATTAATAATAAGTACAAATGGGTAGTTTTTAAACCCACAAATCTTAGCCTAGACTTTTTCCCTAAGGTTTGCTTCCACTAGCTACAAGGGTCCCTTCTTATTCCAGCACTTTTTCACATAGACTTGTTCCTTTATCCTGGTTGGGCAACAATATTCACTTGCCAACCAGACAGTTCTCCCCACCTTAAGACAAGGTTCTAGTTCCTGACAATAGGATGAGACAACAGGTTGGCATGAATTTTGCTGACCTGTTAGAAATTAATTTAGGAACGATCAAAAGGCATCCTGTTGCACAGCAGAGCTGAAGCAAAATGCGTGTGTGTGGGGGGGGGTGTGATTCCTGAAACGAGTCAAACACACCATATTATTGGAAAGAATCAGAATCTGACACTAGATGATGAACTGCAATAGAAATTTTAAATCCTTATTCCTGCAAGTTAAAAATTTAAACAGTAAAAGCAGTGAACAAGTTCACTTGACAGTTCATCACTGATCGGTGCTGATATGTCAAGCCAAGTAAAATCCTTTGTGGGAACAAGTCAATAATCAGCAAATTAGGTACATGATTAACCTGAGACAACAAGATGCAGTTCCTGTCTGAGAACCCTGCTGAGATTTAACCTTCTCGGTATTACTGTTTAGCAAATATTCCAAATGCCTAGTTTAGTCAGTCAAACTGATGTAACTGTATGCTTGTCTAGAAACAGCTTTGTGTGGCTTGGGAATGGGATTCTGGAGAAGGAACACCATACAGACAGAAATGCTGACTTGGGCAGCAAGTCAGCTGGAACAAGGAGCTTGCTACAGGTCCCCGCAAGCCTTGACTAGACTCTGTTAGCAGCACAACCAAGAAACAAAATATTCTACATTGGGCCTTAAGTGGAAGACATAGAGATGATTTTAACTTGCAGCTAATATAGAGAGGATAAACTCTAAATCTTCCTGATTAAGCATGTATACGCTGACTTTACAGCTATCCAAGCAAATATTGATATTGCTGCTCCTCAGCAGAATATCCGAAATGGCATCATGAAAAGTAAGTTTATATAAGTACTCTTAGCAGTCCTTAGCCAAGGCAATTTACCAGAGTTTATTGCATTCCTTTCCTACTCAGTATCTTATTTGCAAAAATTGCTCTCTTGCCTGGATAAGTAAAACCACTCATGGTTTCAATTAGAAGTGGGACTAATGGGAAAATCGGAGTAGTTGGGCAGCCACAATGTTCACTTGCTTCATAAACATATTGATATCTAGCATTTGTGATGCTCCTGGTAGCCACAAATTTGAATAAGATCATTATCATCAGTTCCATCAGTGCATTCACTGTTATATGTCAAGCATTGAACTGCATTATGCTGCTTGCATTATGTCACGCTGAATTATGTGCATTCAAATGCTAAAGCAAACTCTGATTGGTTGTCAGCTTGGATATTAAATGGTTGGTGGGTGGGTATTTTAGTGCATAATCCACAAATTGGATGTTTATGAAGAACTCATTTTAAACACCCTGCAAACATTATTTTCTCAACACATGTTGTTCTGTGCTTGCTAGCAGTGTGTAGATCTCATAAGGGCTTGGCACAGAGATGGGCTGTATATGTGGCTACTGGATCAGAATTTAAGTCTCTCTATCCTTCACACTCTATGGGATCTTGAACCCAAGGTTTTGGTCCAGTCCATTATTAAAATAGATTGGGGCTATTTGAAACGTCTTGATTGCAAACAGCCTCTCCTTGCTGCCAGATCTGGTGGGACTCATGTTACGTATTATTAGGAGGCAAGCAAGAATTAGAAGAAATGACAAGGAGTCCTAGGAAGAAATTGCTCAAGTGGAGCTTTGCTAACGTTTAGGTCTGGACATGCAGGGTATGCTGTACGGCTTTGTTACATGCAGTAAAACTATAGGCAAACTCCCAGGAGGAATACATTTGAGCAACAGCTCACCTATGCAAGTACCATATTGAGTGCGCTGGGAATCTCCTCAATTTACTTGTTTTCTGATCTCTGCAATTTCTTTACTCAGGTCTCCAGGTTTGAGCCAGAAATTCACAAGAGTAGACTTTCTCAAAAACTTTCTGGTACTTATTATTTCTGGACAGTTGGTTTTCCCTACCGATTGCATGTTCATTGTCATCCAGGGAATGTAGGTGAGCACAAAAATAGGAAGTGAAACTGTCGTAACATAAGAGACTCAGTTTGAGTTTGGAGAGTATGGGCAATCCTCAGGGCTCATTCACCCAACGCTCTTTAAGACTGGATAGCAGCACAAACCTATTTTCTGAGGTCTCATTCCCGTAACCCTTCCCAGTAGGTTATGGGGAGAAGTAAAATGGAGCTCAGCCATCAGCCATGAGAGTTTTTCCATTAAGGGCTGGAGCGCTTGCAAGAAAGGTTGTACACAACAAACTAACCCCTTCCATGCTGCACTGTACCCCGCCAAGGGAAAAGCTGGCACGATCCACTCTTTGTGTTCGCTTTCCTCACTCAGGGAGGGCTCTGTGAATGAACCCAGAGTGCAATGTCAAACTCTTACCACTTTCTTTGCTCCTGATGAGCCTTGTTCTCTGCCACCTAGTGGCAAAGGCTTTGTATTATTGGTTCCAAGGGTCTGTCAAGTAGCAGTGGATTTTTCTGGAATATGCTTAAGTTCCTGATACATCATTTCCTGTTTGTCACTTCCTACTTCTAAGTAACAACAGAGATGTGGACAGAGTCCTGGAGCAGAGACTCCCACAGTCTACTTTCAGTATAATTGCTTGCAGAGATATCGCAAGGATAATCCCCCGTGCTCTTTGCATTGTGGAAAATTCCACAGGGAAGTAGTGAAAGATTTAGCAAAATGCAGGGAAATCAGTGCAATTGCAAACTCAGATTAAGGAACAGAGGGCGAGTTGCATGTGGCAAGGGTGTTGTATGAATAATGTTTCAATATAGCCAAGTGTCCCTGGGCTCCTTACACAACATTCTCCCAGCAGATGAAGCAACATGGAACACAGCCTGCATTGGCTTCCCTCATGAGGTGTTGGGTTTGTCGTGTTCTGGTTTATTGCGTGAAGTGGGTTTGTACAGCAAGCAAATCCTTGCCACTTAACCCCAAGAATGTGTAAACCTGCTTCATATAACAGGGAAGCCAGCATAGGCTTCTCCTCAGGTTGCTTCTCCTACTAGGGGAATGTTGTGTATGAGCCCTCTGTGTTCCTTGTTTGAGCAGATATCTGCACAGATTCTGAACTGAATAGCAGAGATGCATTTATTCTCTTTTGAGATGTGGTCCATATGGGGGATTGTTTTCTGAGTTTGATTTTTGAGACGTTTTAGATGTTGATACTTTATATTGTACTATTTTAGTGGTTTTATTGTAAGCCGCCCCGAGCTGCCAGAGGCGGGAGGGAGCGGGTTAGAAATCCGTGTAATAAATAAATAAATAGGACACACTTTCATCCATCTACAGGTAGCTTTAGACGAGCGTGACATTTTCAAAAGAACATTGTGTAAAAACAATTAGTTATAAAGATGCATTATATTTGAAGATCAATAGAGAAACGGGATCCCGGTACAGCTGACCATGCAGAGAAGCAAAGCCAGGCACGGGGATGGTCTTGATGGTCTGTGTCCTTCGCCTGTAAAAGCAAGGCACATTGTGACTGAATTCATTAACTAATGTTTGTGCCACTTACCACTTCACAGTGGTAAAGGCTATGTAATGTTAGTTATTATTGTTATAGCTTTATAGAAGCCACATGGAAAATCCATACAAATTTAGCAAGCTACTGCATAGGCGTTGCAGCCATCAAACTGCAGAACAAGAAGGTTTTTTTTTAAAATAATCTTTATTTTTATATAGTGCCCCTCTGCCATGGCACTTGGAGTGCTTTACATACAACAATTTAACACAACTTTTAATCCTCACAGCAACCGTGTGAGTAAAGTTAGGCTGAGAGAATATTGTGACTGACCCAAGGTCACCCAGTGAGTTTCTGGCCAAGGCAAGATTTGAACTGGGGTCCCCCGCACCTACTGGTCCAAGTACTGCACACTTAGTCATTACACCACACTGGCCCTCAGTTTTAAAATCTTTAAATTTTAAAATCTCCATTTTAGGGCTGAATCAAGAAGCAATCTTTTTCTCACGAAAATATCACGAGAATTGTCACCAAGATCTCAGTACAATCTTGATAACAGACTGAGATTTCAGGCAAGAAATTTTTCTTGAAATACCTTTTACCTTTTTTTTTTAACCACAGTTTACTGTTTATTGTATACTGATTTACCATGTACCGCTTACTGTGTACCATCATCATCTTGGTAATGCACAAAATGCAACTTTGCGCATTACCGGGATGAACGCAGCACACGATATATCAGTATATGGTCAATTGCAGTAAACGGTATTTTGAGAAAAATTTCTCAACCGAGAAATGTCAAGAATCAGTATTTTTCTCGATTATCATTTCTCACTTAAAACAAGTTGAGAATCGTGATTCTCGACAATAACTGAGAAAAACTCTAGATCGAGTTTCAACCCTAGTTTTTTTCTACTTGCATTTGGGGTACAGTACAGGGAACTGTATAGGGGTTAAAGGACCCTTGGAAGTTGTTGGAGGGGATGATGGGAGTTGGGGAATGCTGAGTCAGGTATGGGAGAGACGAGGGGAACTTCAAGGGGTGAACGAAGCTGATGGAGGAGGAAGGCTGAGTGGTGTAGTAGCTGATGGGAGTATGATGATTATATATGCCACTTATTTGTATTTTGTTTTTAATACCTTGTTCCAGCTGGGTACTCGGTGCAGCATCAGCCATGGTCAGAGGGATGGGGGGACAGTGTAGCCATGATTTTTGGGGATTCATGGACTGTTAGAAAGTATCCAGTGCAGGTTACGTCAGGTATTGAGGGCCTCCATCTTGTGATTGATTTGGCAGGAAACAAATGAGGGGTGCTTCTGGTATGCCGTGCACCAGCCTGTACAGAGGCATGCCTACACGCTCCAGCTGAGCTGGTGTAGGAGGTAGTGTTCCGCTCCCCAAAGATTTTGGTTTTGGGGGACATCAACATCCACACCAACACCAGTCTTGGTGGGGCATAACCTGAATCCATAGCCACCATTGCAACCATGGGCCTGTCTCAAATGGTCATCAGCCTGACACATGATGGGGGACATACCCTGGACCTGATCTTTCGAACTGGCCTTGAGGCGGGGGAGCTGTTGGTGGGGGAGGTTTCAGCATAGCCCTTGTCATGAATTGATCATTACCTCCTGCGGGCTTGCCTCCCGGTGCATGTCTGCCCCGAGAGAGGTGCAGAATCAGTTCGAATGATTCGCCCCTGGAGACTTATGGAACTGGGGAGGTTCCGGAATGCTCTCAGGGAGAACTGGAGTCTTCCAGTACCCGCTGTGACATGTTCGTTGATTACTTTGCAGATAAGATCGCTGTTATCCACCATGATTTTGATGCCGCGCTTATGACAATAAGAGAACCAGAGGTTATGGAAGCCCCGCCTTGTCCAGTTTTGTGGGATCAATTTCAGTGGGTGTCGCCCACTGATGCAGAGGAGGTTCTTGGGGCTGTCAGAGCCACCTCTTGCAAACTGGACCTATGCCTATCCTGGCTGGTCAAGGCCAGGCAGGAGATCCTGGGGCCATTGCTGGTGAGCATAGTCAGTGCCTCCCTTCAGGAGGGCAGAGTGCCGAGCTGCCTCAAGGAGGCGGTGGTGCGGCCTCTGCTCAAAAAGCCATCACTTGACATCGACTCCCTTGTCAGTTATCGGCCTGGCTCTAACCTCCCCTTTTTAGGGAAGGTTATTGAATAGGTTGAGACTCAACAGCTGCGGGGGCATCTGAACTGCGCCAGTTTTCTTGATCCCTCGCAGTCTGACTTCCGTCCGGGTTATGGCCCTGAGACTGTACTTGTGGCCTTGGTCAGCGATCTCCTCCAAGAATTGGATCAGAGTCGATTGACCCTGTTGATTTTATTAGATGTTTCAGCTGCATTTGATACCGTTGACCATGAGATGTTAGTGACTCATCTGTAGGACCAAGCTGGGGTGGGCGCGGGATTTGTTCTTAAATGGTTCCACTCTTTCCTGGCCGGAGGAACTCAGCAAGTGGTGCTCGGGGATTGTTCATCATCTCCCTGGGACCTCACGTGGAGTCCCACAAGGTTCCATTCTGTCCCCTCTCTTGTTCAGCGTGCTAATGCAGCTGCTCGGTGAGATTGTGAGACGGTATGGGGTGCGGCATCATCAATATGCTGATGACACCCAACTCTATCTCTCTTTTTCATCTGACCCAGACCCAGCAGTCTTGGTGCTTGGTGGCTGTGGGGGACTGGATGAGGCCGATTGAAGCTGAATCCCAACAAGACGGAGGTGATGGTGGTGGGTAGGGCCGTGAATGTAGTGGATCCAGTCATTGATGGGATTCGCCCGCCACTGGTCCCCCAGGTTCACTGTCTGGGCATGCTCCTCAATCTACAGCGACGCTTGGATGTCCAGGTGGGTGCGGTGGTGAGGAGTGCATCTGGTGTGTCAGCTTCGGCCGTATGTTTCAGATAGTAACCTGTCCACCATCATCCATGCTTTCATTAACTCGAGATTGGACTATTGTAACGCACTCTACGTGGGACTACCCATGGTGACGGTTTGGAGACTGCAGCTAGTGCAGAATGCGGTGGCCCGTCTCCTTATGGAGTTGGGCCACCGTCAGCACATTACACCGGTGCTCCAGGCTCTGCACTGGCTGCCTATAGTCTTCAAGACCCGATTCAAGGTGTTGATCTTGACTTATAAAGCCCTATACCGCCTAGGCCCCACCTGTCTACAGGACCGCCTCACCCCCTGTGTTCTAGTTTAGCCCCTGCAGTCCATTGGGCGCGCCCTTCTTGAAGTCCCCGGAGTTGTTCGGGGGGGTGACTATGGAGAAAGGCGTTCTTGGTGGCCGCTCCTTGGCTGTGGAACTCCCTTCCAGTGGAGGGACGGGTGGCCCCAATTCTCCCCTCCTTCCATCATCAGTGTAAGAACTGGCTGTTCCGCCAGGTTTCAGTGAGAGAGATGGGTGAAGGGTGGGGCTTGGGGGGGATTAGGTTGGGAGGGGGGTAGATTATTTTTACATCCCCCCATTATGTGCTTTGGCAGTATGGGCAGGGTAAAAAATTTTGAAATAAACAAAACAAATAATATGTTCAGAGCCTTTGGCATTAAGATGGGATATAAATAATTATAATAATAAGTATAATCACTTAATATATCCAGGTATTGCACTGCAATGCACTGCACGTACAAGTTGGGGAGAACACAAGTAGTACACCTTCCCCTTTAAAACCTCCTATAGGGCACAGCTGCAATTGCAGTTCGTGTGCTACCTCCATCGGACCCCCAGGGGTAGAAAGGAGGAGAAGCCTTGTCCAGCATTCACTGTCCCCTTCTAGAGATAGACTCCCTTGCACGTCAAGTAATCTCTATCAAGCATTCCACTTCCCGATAAGCTTTTTGGATCCATAATGGGATTGAGACTTACAGTGTATGAATTTCAATTGCTATTTATTTATTTAGTGTCAGTAATATACCTGGCGCTGAGCAGCCGAGATTAGAGTCAGGTCCCTGCCCCCTAGGAGCTTACAATTTAGAATGGACAAGAGAAGGGGAGACAAAGGGAGAGGCACATAGAGAGGGACAGAAACAATGCTGCTCTTTGTGTTTTGTTTTCCCATGGCTATCAGTCATATACCTTTAGCTGAGCAGTAAATTGGCATTTTTCAGTCTGTCTTAAAGAGGAGTAATGCCAGTGTATTTAGAATTGGCATAAGTGATAAGGATGGGCCTGTGGTGTGACCTGTGTTTGCTAGGTCACACTTGTGGTCATGGGATGAGACTGGGGTCCTGCAGCTAAAGCTTCTTCGAGCCGTTTTAGCTTCTGCATGCTGTTCCTGTTCGATTCTACCAACTGCTGAGCCTACCCTGCCCTCTGAGGTAAAATCAGCATCAGACACAGTGGAAGCTGAGGAGCCTGCCAACATAAGCAGAGCAGAACAGCATGTTGCCAGTGAGAAATGTCAGCTTTTATTGCTACACTCTTCCGTGTCGACCTTCAGTGAGCAAACCTTGCAAGGAGCAATAAATTATTTTTTTCCAAGGGTGGTGCCCCAATCATAGCATTTTCCAAAGTGTAATGATTCTGTCTTTAACATTTGACTCCTAGTCGGTAAGTTTTGTTAAGGTTTTTCAAGGTTGCTGGTTTACAGGCCTGTTTTTTGTTTTTATTTTCTTTAAAAAAAAAAAAAAATTTCATTTGTACCTTTTATTCTTAGAAAGTCATATTTCAGATTTGTCTAAATCACATTGGTTTCTCCCTAATGTACTGCTATTATTCTCCCCTTTCCCATCTGTATATAAGATCTGGGCTGGGTAGACAGCGGTCAGAAAATAGTTTGGTCACTAGCTGCTATTTCCCTGCCACCCTGAAGGTATTATGGAAGTTGTCATATATCACTTACATATCGATCTAATTCACTTGGAAGACAGTTTAACAACCCACACGCATAGAACGGTATTAGTAGTTTTTCCACAATTCTGGGAAGCTGTTTTTTCCACCTGTCTTGCAGGAAGACAGCTTTTTTTATTATTTAAAAAGGAAATCTGTGTTATTCAGTGAAATTCATCCCGTAGAAGTTCACTGTGGGACAGATGGCATGATACATTTTCAATACTGAAGAATTTGGGAAGATTCTTTTTAAAGGAAAGCAGAGTGATTTTTTTCTTAGATATCACAAATTTTCCCTGTACGTGTTATGGATAACAGAGGGCAATGAAATAATACTGCTGGCAAGCAAGAACGTTCTTTTACAATATTTTATTGAACATATATTTATTTGTTTATTTATTTTACATATTTCTAACCCGCCCATCCTGCCACAGGCAGCGCTGGGCAGCGCACAACATTAAATATTAAAAGCATTAAAACAACTTTAAAATAAACAACAAAGGGAGGAATAAAAATCCCTAATGACCCACCACCCTAACCCATTCCCCCCACTCTACCCATCCTCCCCCCAAAAAACGAGGCAGAACAGCCATGTCTTACAACAGCGTTGAAACGAGGGGAGATCCGGGGCCAAACGGGCCTCCACCGGCAGGGAGTTCCACAGCCGTGGGGCGGCCACCGAGAGGGCCCTCTCTGTCGTGGCCCCCCAGAAGACTCGAGGGACCTCCAGGAGAGCACACACACCCCGATGACCGTAGGGGCCAATCCAGAACCCAGAGGGGTGAGGAGGTCCTGCAAATAGGTTGGGCCGAAGCCGTTTAGGGATTTATAGGTGAGCACCAATACCTTAAATTGGACCTGGAAGACTACAGACGGCCAGTGCAGAGACAGAAGAAGCAGTGTAATATGTTCCCGGCGGCCCAATCCCACCAGGAGATGGGCCACCACGTTCTGCACCAGCTGCAGTATCCATACCGTCACCAAGGGTAGCCCCACATAGAGTGTGTTACAGTTGTCAAGTCTAGAGATGATGAAGGCGTGGATGACAGTGGCCAGGTCAGAGTTTGAAACATATGGCTGAAGTTGACGTACCAGATGTAATTAGTAGGAGGCGCTCCTTGCCACAGCCTACACCTGAGCATCCATGCGGAGTTGCGGGTCAAGGAGCACCCCCAGACTCCATACCTGGGGAGCCAGCGGAGGGCAGACCCCATCAATGTTGGGGGCTGTTACCCGCGCTGCCTTACCCACCAACATCACCTCTGTCTTGTCGGGATTCAGCTTCAGTCGGTTTACCCTCATCCAATCCCCCACAGCCACAAGGCACCCGTTAAGCACCAAAACTGCCGGGCCTGGGACTGATGAAAAAGAGAGTTAGAACTGGGTGTCATCAGCATGCTGTTGACACCGCACGACAAACCTCCAGACCTCCTCGCCAAGCGGCTGCTTATACACGTTGAACAGGAGGGGACAAAACAGAACCCTGTGGGACTCTACACAAGAGGTCTCGGTGTGATGAAAAATTATCACCGAGTAGCACTCGCCGAGTTCTTCCAGTCAGGAAGGAGCGGAACCAGTCCAGAACCATACCGCCCACCCCTGCACGGTCCCGCAGGCACATCAGCAACATCTCATGATCAACGGTATCAAACGCCGCCACGTTCTGCACCAGCTGCAGTCTCCATACCGTCACCAAGGGTAGCCCTATTCATAGAATCAATAGGGCTGAACGGCCGTGATCTAATTCTCAGCAAAGATCATCAACCAACGCCACAAGCGCAGTCTCAGTGCCATACTCAGGACGAAACCCCGACTGCAAGTGATCAAGAAAACAGACACGATCCAGATGCTCCTGCAACTGCTTGGCCACCACCCACTCAGTAACCTTTCCTAAAAAGGAAAGGTTAGAGACCGGTCGATAACTGGCAAAGGAGTCAACATCAAGCAATGGTTTCTTGAGCAGGGGTCGCACTACCACCTCTTTAAGGCAGCCCGGTACCCTGCCCTCCATAAGGGTGGCATTGACCACCCCCGCCAGCAATGGCCCCATCGTCTCCCGGCAGGCCTTAACCAGTCAGGATGGGCAAAGGTCCAGTTCACAACAGGTGGCCCTGACAGCCCCAAGAACATCCTCTGCATCAGCAGGGATCACCAACTGAAACTGATCCCACAAATAAGGACAAGGCGGGGCCTCCATAACCTCCAATTGCCCTACTGCAGAAAATACAACATCAAAACCATGGTGAATCTGAGTGATTTTATCTGCAAAATAATCCACAAACAAGTCACAGCGGACACTAGATGACTCCACTCCAAGGTGGAAGGAGGCTGGACTGACCAGCCCCCGCACCACCCGGAACAGCTCTGCTATAAGGGCAGCAAAGAAATCTTTCTTTGCTGTCCGCATAGCAATGGCATAGGCTCGTAAACTCACTCTGTGCCACAACCTGTCGGCTTCAGCATGTGAGCGACGCCACTGTCGCTCCAACCGCCTTCCCCTCCTGCTTCAGCACCCACAGCCCCTCTGAAAACCAGGGAGGCCTGCGGTACTGCTGCCTGGGAAGCAGACGCCTCAGAGCTATCCAATCAATGGCCTCCATCAGCAAGACGTTCCACAGCTCGACGAGGCCATCAATGGGACAGCCATCCAGATCAGAGGGTATATCCCCCAAAGCCTCCCGGAACCACTCTGGTTCCATCTGTCTACAGGGGCGGACCATTCAAAGAGGTTCCATGCCCCTCCGGGGGCAGACGTGCACCAGGAGAGGGGCCTGCAGGAGGTAATGGTCTGTCCATGACAAGGGCGCAGCTGATATCTCCCCCACCAACAGACCACTACCTCAAGGCCGGTGCAAAACACAAGGTCTAAGGTATGTCCCCCCTGGTGTATCGGGCCGCTGACCCTCTGGGACAGGCCCATGGTTGCCATGGTGACCATGAACTCACGCTCCGCACCCCCAAGATCGGCATTGGTGTGGATGTTGAAGTCCCCCAAGACTATCATCTTTGGGGATCACAACACCACTCCCAACACCAGATCTGCTAGAGCATGCAGGGAGGCTGCCGTACAAGTGGGCACACGGTATACAAGCAGCACTCCCAAACTCTCCCTTGCCACATCAAACACCAGATGTAGACCCTCAGCCCCCATTATGGATTGTACCGGATACCTTCAATGAGCCCAACCCTCCCTAAAAATCATGGCTACACCGCCCCCCGGTCCCTCTGATGCTGCACGGAATACCCGGCTGGAACAAGGTCAGCCAAAATAGGCCCCAACTCCATGTCCAGCCAGGTTTCCGTGATGCACAGGAGGTTGGCCGCATGGTCCAGGATCAATTCCTGGCCCATTGTTGCTTTATTTGCTACCGACCTCACATTTACCAGCATCAACACATGGTCAGGGGCCCTCTGATCCAGAACCACCTGCCCCATTGTTAGAGGGGTGGTGCGGGGAACAGATAAACATCCGTCCCTCAGCTCAGCTCAAACATACCCCACATACGGACCATACCTCCCACGCCCATCACGACCCCAATGGCTGTGTCCCCCACCCGGCCCTAGCCCCGGCTCTCCTCTGGCTGTCCTGTCCCAATCGAAGCTGTCTCTTATACACATCTAGATGTGTATAAGAGACAGAGTATCCCCCTATACAAAGCCCTCCCCACAATTCACTGCCAACAAACAGAACCCCACACCCCAACCCACCCAGGCCCCCACCAAGGGCCACACCCAAGGCCCCTCTAAAAGCACACCGCTGGGGTACCCCTACTGGGGTCAACGCCCCACCCTGGGAAGATGGTGGTCCCGCCCCATCTTCCTCTGCCACTGGGAGAGGGGTGGAGTCACTACAGCCTGGCTCCCAGCCCCCACAATCGGCGAGCGAGAGAGCAGCACTGCGGACAGTGCTATTGGGGTGGGGAGTAGGCACGCTCAACTGGCTCCCAGCCCCCTCCGGTGTAACAGCTGTGGCAGTGCCGACCGGCACACCGCTGAAGAACCCCTGCTGGGGCTAGTGCCCCTCCCCCAGAAGCCACAGGGAAGATGGTGGTCCCACCCCCTCTCCCTCTGCCACTGGGAGGGGTGTGAAGTCCCTGCAGCCTGGCTCCCAGGCCCGACAGCCCAGACATATGTCTTCCTTTAGACATCTCTCTCTCTCTATATATATATATATAGTGCTAGATAGATACAGGACTTGTTATATAGCTAGCTATCAAAACATCAGAGATATTGGTGTTGGTGTATTTCTTAAAGAGCTTCCTCATAAAGAGGCGGCATGCACCAGTGGGTTGAGCATAGGGGCAGCTGAGGAGCAAGGAACTCTCGAATCGTAGAATATAAAGATGGCCTATTAGGTCATTTAGTCCAGCTGTCCCCCTATGTAGAATTATTCCCTTTTCGAGATTAAAAAATATTTCTTCCAGTCTTTTTTTAAAGGCAACTAAGAGTAAGATTTCCCTTTAGAAACTATTGCACGGCCTAATTATAATCGATCTCACTGGCAGTAAGTTTTTCCTGCTAGTCCTCCTCAGTGTTCCCTTCCCCTTCATTCCAGTACTCTCAGTTGCACCCCACATCTACTCTTATCTGGCTAAATAGTCTCTCTCCAATTTGTGTTTTCACCCTACAAAAAGTGAAGGTGCACCATGATAAGCTACAGCTCATACAGATTTTATATCTTAAATCTTGGCAGTCACTCTTCATAGGTCTGTTCCACGAGCCTCCATAGTTTTGTTTTTGGTTTTTTTTATCAACTCTCTCCAGATTGTATTGACAGGAGTGCCCAAAAACAAACATGAGTGTGAATGCAACAGAGCTATAGAGTAAGAACCACTGATTCTCTGCTCTGTGATGTGAAACTTCTGTGATCAGTAATTCAGCCTAAGTCGTGCACTGAGTGAGAGACTTGATAAAATGCAGTAGGTTTTTCAC
The DNA here is from genome assembly GCA_003113815.1 of Sphenodon punctatus. Taxonomy (NCBI): domain Eukaryota; kingdom Metazoa; phylum Chordata; class Lepidosauria; order Sphenodontia; family Sphenodontidae; genus Sphenodon; species Sphenodon punctatus. The sequence goes on along the minus strand of QEPC01005568.1, from coordinate 973,010 downwards.
ATTCAAGAGGAGCATTTACACACTAGTATGTCTGATGGCCTTTCTCAAATTTTATTTTCTATAGCAATAGAAACCAATTGCAGTTGGTTGTGTAGGAAAGGATAAATTTAGTATAAAGTAAGACTTCCTCAGTTCTGAATACATATAAGAACCGAGGGTTTCCATTATAGTTCAGGTAACTGAACCATCACGTCTAGTACACAGTAGTTAAGACTGATGTTTCAGATGCAGATGAAAAAAACGCATAATGTACTTGGCCAGTTGAACAATGATGTACATAAGGGGAAAATATTGCTTCTCGACCTCTGTGACTGATATGCCTACCCTTCTATTAAGAGATCTCATTAAAGCTTGCAAGTCTCCTGTCCATAATGTCATTGGGAATAAATCTGTCCAATATTTTTTTCTTAGTACAGAACAGACAATAGAATTAAATTTGCTACTTTATTCAGAAGTCCAGATTTATGTGGAGCTTAATTTAGACTCTTGCTAACACTTCTGAAGATGGTGTCACATTATCAGAAAGTATCCAAGTCCCAGTTTGGATTCCACAACCATGGTAAACATGCAGATTCTAGCCTGTGTTGCTGCATAAAGGGTGTTGTTGGGGTGAAGAGGGCTAGGATCTTTGAGATACAATGTTCAGGCATTTACCTCAGGTTTCGATCCTCGGTATCCATTTATACTAATATACTTCTGCTTCTTTTCTACTCACAGTATGATTTCATGGAGCGTTTGGATGGAAAGGAAAAATGGAGTGTGGTGGAATCTCCACGGGAACGCCGAAGTATCCAGACGCTTGTTCAGAATGAAGCCGTGTTTGTCCAATACTTGGATGTGGGTTTGTGGCACCTGGCATTCTACAATGATGGCAAGGACAAAGAGGTGGTTTCTTTCAGTACAGTTGTCTTAGGTACGTATACCTGACTTCTGGTCATTTTCCTTTCTCTTTGGTTGTCTGTAATAAGTAGGAAGGCCTTCCACCAGCTGTTTGCTTTTTGTTCCTCTTTTATTATAAAAACCCAGTCATATTTACTTTATGTTGAGAGTAGCTAGGAAAAGATGGAAATCTGCATAGCACAGAGACAGCGATGGTGGCTTTGGTGGATGATCTCCGCTGGGAGATGGATGCAGGATGTTCTACATTCTGGATCCTGCTAGATCTCTCAGCTGCTTTTGACACTGTGGACCATGGGCTGCTGCTGAGACGGCTGCGAGACCTGGGGGGTCTGGACGGGACTGTCCTTGGGTGGTTCCACTCATTCCTCTCGGGGAGAAGTCAGCAGGTGGTGCTGGGAGCTGAAACATCATGCTCCCGGGCTTTGACCTGCGGCGTTCCGCAGGGTTCGATCCTGTCTCCACTTTTGTTTAATGTGTATATGCAGCCCCTGGGGGAGATCGTGAGAGGGTTCAGGGTGCGATGTCACCAATATGCTGATGATACTCAGCTGTACCTCTTGTTTTTGACCGACCCAGGCCCTGCTGCAGGGGCGGCTGGTGGGTTTTGATGTTGGAGGGGCACTGGGGCAGTAAGGCCGGCAGGCCTGGGGCGGAGCCAGGGGGACGGTAGGCAGAGCCAGGGAGACGGTAGGCCAGTGGCATGGCATAACCCAGCAGCAGGGAGTTCCCAGGGTTAACATCGGATGGAAGAAAACACAGTCTACATGCACATCAAGCTTAAAATAAATAATTTATAAACCCAAAACACAGGGACCCACCCTTGTAAAGCACC
>QEPC01005568.1:904441-959627 GCA_003113815.1 Sphenodon punctatus | reverse complement strand
GGAAGGGGGAGCCAGTGAAGGGAGAGGAGGAGAGGCGTTACATGGTCGAAGCGACGGGCAGAGTGAATGATCTTGGCGGCAGAGTTTTGGATCGCCACAAGGGGGGACAAACATTGTTCCCCATCCCTGGCTGTCCCCCAACCTTGTCCGTGGGTACACATCACCCATCTCTTAGGCTTGTCCGTCCCTCCCTCCCTTCCCCAATTTACACCCTTCCCAGCACTTGTCTGCCCATTACCAATACCACAGTCCACCCCCCCTTCTCCCCAGCTTCCCCTCAGCCTCATTGGTGCATACACTTCACCCATCAGGTTGGGGCTGTGACGAGGAGCGCTTTTCACTAATTATATCTAGTGTGTCGGCTTCGGCCATGTATCTCAGACTCTGATCTGGCCGTTATCATTCATGCTTTCATTACCTCAAGATTGGATTATTCTAACGTGCTCTACATGGGGCTGCCCATGGTGACGGTTCAGAGACTGCAGCTGGTGCAGAATGCAGCGGCCCGCCTCTTTATGGGGACGGACCGCCGGGAGTATATTACACCGGTGCTCCGTTCTCTGCACTGGCTGCCTATAGTCTTCCGGGCCTGATTCTTACCTATAAAGCCCTACACGGCTTGGGATCTACGTATCTATGGGACCACCTCACTCCCCGTACCCTTGACTGACCCCTGCAGTCATCCGGGAGAGCATGCCTCGAGGTCCCCCGAATATTGAGAGTAGCTACTATGGAGAGGGCGTTCTCAGTGGCCACTCCACAGCTGTGGAACTCCCTCCCGGTGGAGGCCCGGATGACCCTGGATCTTCCCTCTTTTCAGTGTCAATGCAACACCTGGCTGTTCTGCCAGGCCTTTGGCAAGGAGGAGGGGTGAGGGTGGGTTGGTTAGGGGGATGGGGTGGGGTGCTGTTTATATGTTTAGATTTTAATTATGGGGGAGGTGATGCCCCCTTTTTTCATTATTTATTTACAGTTTTATTCATTGTTTATTTTGCTGTTTTGTTGTCTGCAGGGCGTTATATGAATTTTATATATGTTTTTATCTTTGTAAGCCGCCCTGGGCTGCCTTTGGCAGGAGGGGCGGGGTAATAAGTTTGAAAATAAATAAATAAATAAAAATCTCTCAGGCCTGTCCCCCGTAAACACTCCCCCAGCACCTGGCTGCTCCATCCACATACAGACACTTCCCCCACTGCCCAGCTGCTCTCAGTCTTGTCTCCCTGTACAAACCCCACATCCATCTACTTTGTTCCCCCCATATACAGCTTCCCAGCACTCAGTTGTCCCATTCTTCACAACCCAAGTAAAAGCATATAGGAAAAGCAGCAAGCTGCCCCCTGACCCCTGCTTTCTCCAACTACAGTGTTGCCCCCAACCTGCAGAGGAAGAGGTTTGGGAGACTACAACGTCTATAGGGCTGAAACAAAGTCTTTGGAAAACTTCGGAATTTGCCGAATATTAAAGTATTCTGTTCAGAAACGCCGAATTCTGAAGTTCTGAGACCCAAGCCGTTATTCGGAAAACTTCAGAAACCTCTGCGCACATGGGGTGCTGGTGGACAGTTGAGCTTCTTCTGGAAATGAAACTTGGTGCCATATTTGGTAGGAGGGGGGTATGGGAGGGGACAGTTGAGTGATGTTAAGCCGGATGGCAAGTTTTGATTGGTTGGCCATGTCAGATGGTCAGCTCTTTAATTGGCTGGCAGGGCAAAATAAAAGTGTCTACACTGCAGCCATTCTGTCAATTCTCTTTGGTGAATTTGACTGTGCTGCATGCTACAGTGCTGCTGGATCTGTAAGTAATCGACTGGGGGGGGATGGGTTCCTGGCATGGCATGGCATAGTATGGTTTGACCTGTCCTATCCATAGGGCCAATGCTGAGGGATGGGGGTTACATAACCCTTTACCATGCCATGCAGTTTTTCTTTAAAAAAATTATTTGGGTGTCCTATTGCTGCCTGCTGCTTGGTTGGCACTTGGCACCATGAGGAGGGATCTTTCTGCCTGGCTCCACTTCCTAAGTTTGCTTGGTCTGCTCAAGTTACCATTGCCACAATGCCATGCCAAGGAAGAGGGTGCTTCTAGAGGGGGAGGGGTGTGAATGTCCAGTTTCTTAATTTTGTGACTCCTGCTGGGACCTGTGCTTGCTGGCATTTTTGGTGGGATTCTCCATGCAGTTGCATACTGTTTTGTGCAGGTTGTTGTATTCTTCTTGAGCGAATGTCCCTTGCTAGCCTGCATTTTTGTGCACCACTTGGTTGGCATAATGATAAAGTGGGTGCACTCACTGCAATGCTGTGGGTACACTACTGTTTTTTTTATTTCTGCATGCAGTTGCACTTTTGGGGGGTTGTCTTCTGGAGCGATTGACCCACTCTTGCTATCCTGCTTTTCTGGGTAGTGCTTTTCTAGACAGTGCTTTGGCTGTGGGTTCAAGAACTTTGCAACAACTTTCTGAAGTTTCCGAAGTTTTCTGACATTCTGTGCTTCAGTCTGCGAAGTCTGAAACTTCAGCAAGAACACCGAATTGCCTCCAAGTACTTGGACTGACTATTGGGAACTTCGAAAATTGGTCCGAATACTGCAAAATACTATTTGGTTCAACCCTACCCTTTATTGCTTATATGTAGGGCTGAAGCAGCAGCATTGTTGGCTGTTTCACTGCTTACTGTCGACGTTTCAGCATTATTGCTGCCAATCCAATGGCACTTTCCGTCAGTTTACAACATTTTGTGGCAGTTTCTGATATTTTACAACATTTCTGACAATTTGCAGTTTTGCAACATTTCTGACATTTTACAATAGTTTCTGGGTTTTGCAACCGTTCCCACTTTGCTTTCCAGTAACCCGCTTCCAGCCTGTTCCCCACTGCCCATGATGGTGCACCATGGCAGGACTCACGTTGCCCACTTCACCACCCCTTGCCCTCCAATCCTCCGAAGCAGCCTCAGCCCCCCACCCGTTCCCCACCCCTGCAGTTATTAACCAGCAACACCAGGCCATGGCAGCGGTGCAGGGTCCAACTCCATCCAGAGTTCTCAGCGTCAGGGTCAGAGGTGAGTAGTCGGGACACAGGACACACGCCGCAAGGTCACATGTGCAGGCTGGGGGTGCAGGGATAGGGGTGCTGAGTCCTGTGCCCAGGGGATCCAGACGGGTGGGAGCCCCTCAGCCCCTGCTTTGTGGTAATTTGTGAACCTTTTGTGGTACTTTACGACACTTTCCGAAACTTTGTGACATTTAAGTATCGAACTTGACTGGGGATGCCGTGCCAAGAAAATGGCAACAGATGGGCAGTTTCTGACAAAATTGTCAGAAACTGACATCATTTCAGACCTACTTACACGGTGCACAAGTTAAGGCAGGAGCCTTAACTTACTATTTCTATTCTTTTTGGAGCACACGTGAATTTATAGGAGCCTTAACTCTTTTCTTAGACCAAAGTTTTTTTATCCAATAATTTGCATGGTTTTTGAAAGGGAAATACACCCCCTACAACAGTACCAACCTGGAAGAAATAGACTGATTTTGATCTTGACTTTAATGTGCCCATGAACAGCTTAAGAAGTGCATAATCTCCCACAACCATGACAAGGTATCAGTCTATGGCTGTTTTCAAATGGACACCATATGCAGGCGGGTGTGCGGTGAGGGGGCATCCGTATAAACGCCATGGTAGTGGATGGGGGTTTGTCCATGCAAACAGCACAGGCAGGGTGTGTGTGCGCGCGCGCTCCTGATGCGTACCCACCTCCACCCATCACCCACCCACGGAGCCATCCGGCAAACCAGAGGAGGCTCGATGGGTGGAGGCGACTGTGCACATGTTGGAACAGGCGCACAGCTACCTCCACCCACTGCGGCAGCACACCCATCCCCCCGCCCACCCCTGTCCATGTAAAAAGGTCCTGTGAGTGGAGATATATATATATATATCCTCTTTTTTTTAAAGTATAAATTTTAATAAAAATTAAAAAAAATTATTTCTGGTTTTTATTATTTTTCCTAATCTAACCTATTGAAACCTATACTCTATCTTAATTTATAACCTATTTACCTGTTTTAACCTATAACCTAATTAACAAATAATTAACATAATAATGGGGGTTCTTTTTCTTTTGGGGTAAGGGGTTCTTTTTTCTTGGCCCTCTGCTGTTTTAATTGCGATTTTTATATTATAACATATTTTTATTTTTGTAATATGTTTTTATGATTTGTTATGGTTTCTCGTTCACCACCCTGGGCTGTCATTGTGCAGGAGGGGGCGGTATATAAACATCGCAATAAATAAATAAATAAGAATAAATGAAATAATAAAATATAACTATTAAATACAGGGGGTACGTGGGAATCAGACACATTCATCTTCCTGTGTGCTTGGTAGGACTGCATGGTGGTAGTGGCGGGAGGATGGGCACACCCTGCACCCTAGAATCCATTATTGTGGTGCAGAGCAGCCGCCCATGCTCTGCTAGGAAAGCCCAGTCGGCCTCCCATGCTGCCTTCTGGCCCTGGAGAAGGGAATAGTCGCTGCACCGGTCGCATAATTTTTTGTGACAGATCTCGCCACTCTCTGACGAGCCCATCCTATTCCACCTGCAGCCCATCAATTGGTCCCTCCTTTGCTGCATTAGGGCACTGCGGAGGAATGGTTGGTTCCACTCCTAGACCAGGCTGTGGAGAAACGGGTGGTGGCTGCTAAAGCTCAACAGGTGGAAGTGGAGGGACTTCATCGTCTCTGCTAGCAGCCTACATGGACGGGCGTTCCTGCCTCTGGTCCCTGCAGTGCCTTGCCAAAAGTGCTGCCCGTTCCAGGTTACACAGTGGCTTCCAAGCACGCTGCCTTGTGCTTCCCAGCTCCACGTCTCATGAACGTGAGCTAGATGGTAGCACAGGGCAGAGGTGCTGTGATCATCCCTCCTGCGCACCACTACAGTGCAGTGGGTGCACCATGCCTCTTCTAGGGCCATTTGGGGGGGCTGAATGGAACAAGCCCACACTTTGGATAAGCGTTCCCTCCGCCCTCCTTGCCCACTGTGGCTATATACTCACCCCTCCCAAGATCTGCCATCAACCCCCCAAATTCCCCACGCCCCAATTCCCAAAGACCCCACTGAATATAATCTATGTAGCTATCTAATCTATCTCTGCCCTAATGTAACAAAGTTACGTTATGTCATTTTCTGGTGTCTTCCATTCTTTTCCGTCACATTTAATCAATTTCTGGTACTATCTGGAAATTTTGGGGAGTGTCCAGGACTTTTCAACACTCCTTGCCCCATCAACCCACTCCTACACATCACGGATGGATGAGGGCAGCTAGGCCAGAAACTTTAGGATCCGGTCATTTGCTGTCACTCGCATGACAAGAAAACCTACCAGCTTTTCATTATTTTTCACTAGGACCTGAGGCTGCACAAGCAAGAGTGCAGGTAGTGCTTGACTTGTGCCAAAGCCAACCAAATGTGGCATAGACTGTTTTTGAAGGACTATGCCATGGCTGTGGTGGTGGCGAAGAAAGTTTTCTTTGCTGCCGTCATAGCATCTGCAAAGTGCCGTCCAGTGGAGCTTTTCCGGGTGGTGAATAGCTTATTAAATCCTGGCTGTCTCCACCTGGAGTTAGTGATGAGTTTGCCATCTATTTTTCAGACAAACTCCCCAATCCTAAACACAGTTGCTCATGAGTAAGTCTCATTGTAATCAATGGGATTGAGCCCAAAGTCTTTGGTTCAACTTGGGCGCTCCTAGTTTGAGTGCAGAGTCAGAGATTAGGGTTGAGGAGGTTCGGTCTTGTCCAGTTTACTTGGATCAGCTTCAGTTAATCTTGCCCACTGAGGCAGAGGGTGTGCTTGGGGGGCTGCAGGCAACCAGTTGTGAATTAGATTCATGCCTGTCCTGAGACATTGGGGGCGTTGCTGGCTAGAGTTTTCAAGCCTCCCTTAGGGAGGGCAGGGTTCCTGAAGACCTCAAGACTGTGGTCATCCACTCTGCTCAAGAAACTATCTCTTGATGTTGACTTCTCTGCCAGCTATTGCTTGTCTCTAACCTCCCCTTTTTAGGGAAGGTTATTGAAAGGGTGTTCGCCTTGCAGCTCCGGGCATATCTTGATGCTATTGGCTTCCTGGACCCATGTCGGTCAGCTTTTCATCCTGGGCACTGAGACTAGTGGTCTTGATTGACAATCTCCAGTTGGAAATGAATTGGGGAGATTGTACCCTTTTGATTCTGTTAGATATTTCGGTGGCCTTTGATACTGTTGACCATGGGGTGCTGTTGACATGACTGCGGGATTGCTCTTGAGTGGTTCTACTCATTCCTCGCTGGGAGAGCCCAGAGGGTGGTGATGGACGGTGGCTTATCATCCCCTCGGGAGCTCCCTTGTGGGGTCCCATGGGGTCCCATCTTGTCTCCACTCCTGTTCAATGTGTATCTGAGCCCCTGGGAGAGATCGTTGGGAGCTAGGTACCATCAGTATGAGGATGGCAGCCAGCTCTGTCTCTCATTTTCATCCGACCTAGGTCATGCAGTCTCTGTGTTTACCCGGTGCCGGGATGGCATTGGGGATTGAATGCGGGTGAGCTGATTAAAGCTGAATCCAGACAAGACCAAGGTGATGTTGGTTGGCCAATCTTGTGACCTAGGGGAGGTAGGAACCTCTGTCATTGACAGGGTCCATTCTCCCTTAGTCACTCAAGCTCGCAGCCTTGGGGTGCCTTTGGATCCACTGCTGCACCTGGAATTTCAGGTTGCGGCAGTGGCCTGGAGTGCTTTTTGGTGGTGGTGGTGGTGTTAAATGTTGCCCTCCTTTTGGCAGTTTTAAAAATGGTTTTATATTGGATTTTATTTGTGTTTTTATATTGTAAGCCTCCCCGGGCTGCCTGATGGTAGGAGGGGCAGGGTATTAAATTGAAAAATAAAATAAATAAATAAATAAATAAACTTCATCTGGTGAGAAGGATTTCTATCAAATTCAGATCCGACCACCGTCATCCATGCCTTCATAACCTCAAGGCTAGACTACTGCAATGCACTCTACGTGAGACGGCCCTTGAAGACTGTTCAGAAGCTGCAGTTAGTGCAGAACATGGCAGCCCACCTTCTGTCGGAGGTGGGTCGCCAGGAGCACATTACACTGGTGCTCCAGAATCTGCACTGGCTGCCAGTAGTCTTCTGGGCACAATTCAAGGTGCTGGTTTTAACCTATAAAGCCCTAAATGGCTTGTGTCCCAGGTATCTGAAAGACCGCCTCTACCCCTATGTACTGTCACGGCCTCTGAGGTCAGCTGGGGGCACCTTTTTGCAAGTGTCAACTGCCCATGAAGTTGCTACAATGAGGGCACACGGGAGCGTTCTTAGTTGCTGCCCCACAATTATGGGCATTCCCTCGTCTTGGAGATTCGCCTAAGCCCGAGCCTGTTCGTCTTCCGTAGGAGATGTAAGGCCTTTTTGTTTGGCCAGGTGTTTTGCGGGAAGGAATAGGGTGGGCTTGGGTAGAGGAGTTTGGGGAGGAGGATTGGTGGGGATAAAAGGAGGGAGTGGTTGGTTGGGACGATGTGGCTTTTAAGGGATTTTAAAATGTCTTTGATTATATTTTATATTTCTTACGTTTTAAGCTGCCTTGAGACCTTGGAGAAGGGCAGGATAAAAATGTAATAAATAAATAAATAAATGTCCCACCTTAGTCTTCTTTTTTCCTCGCTAAACAGACTTTGCTCCTTCAACCTCTCCTCATATGTCTCGTGTGTTCCGAATCCTCTTATCATTTTCATTGCCCTCCTCTGCGTCCTCTCCAGCTTTTCTGTATGACTCTCTGTAGCCCCATTTCACCGGATAAATATTTGACTTGGTCTGAGGTTCTATCCCTCTGTGTTTTTGCAGCCTGTTGTGCTTCACGCATCCTCAGTATTTTCCATTGGCATTCCGTGTCATTCCTTTCAGTATGACCCCTGCTCAAGTGTTCTTTTTTTCTCAGAGGCAACCGGAAAAGAGGTGCCTGGGACTTGAACACCTCTCCCGCCCCATCTCGTTCTGTAGCCAAAGCAGTATTTTGATCCCCTGGAGGTATGACAGCAGGATTCAGCACCCAAAGCAGAACTATTTATTTGTTTGTTTATTTATTTATTTATTTTATAGATTTATATTTCGTCCCTCCTACCTCAGGCAGCTCGGGGCGGCTCACAACAATATAAAATATAAAAATACAATAAAAGCGATAAAATACAAAGGACAGTGTTCAGTAAAATAACAACTACCCCAGCTGAATTGTGGCTATTGGGAGCTATGCACCTAGCTCTCTAGGCGACCCAGGTTTTTGTGTGCTGATTAGCACAAAGAACTTGAAATTTTTTTTAAAAAATGGGTGACAATTCACTATGAATTTGGGGGAATCACTAGAGACCATTCTGTGTCCTAGTATCCTTATATGTGAATGCTTCTATGCAATATAAGAGCTACTGTAAATAGCAGTAATTCTGTTCTATGTGGAAGAAGATGAAATCAACCAAAGAAAAATAACATGAAAATAATTTTATTTTAAAAAATCCATTTTTGCATTAAATTTCTTAGGTTCCAGCAAGATTGCTAATATTTGGCATGTCACTATCAGTTTGAAGTCAGACATTTAGTATGCATAAACAATGCTAGCTGTCTTTGCAGACTCAAAAGGAAACAGCTAATGTGTTTTTGACATCTGTCTTTCAGATTCTGTGCAGGATTGTCCACGTAATTGTCATGGGAACGGCGAGTGTGTATCTGGTATCTGTCACTGTTTTCCAGGATTCCATGGAGCTGATTGTTCTAAAGGTATTATTAACTTTATGGTGGTGGGGTTTTGTTTTTTTAATGTTCCCCACTGTGTGTTCTCTCTTATGTCAGAGGAGATCCTAATGGGATCCAAGAAGTAGTTTTCATTTTCTTAGGTCTGTTGAAGCTTTAGTCTTTGGTCAGGTAAAAATAATGCTGCATTGCTAATGAAGCTGCATAATGCAGTTTCAGTGCCAAGCGATGTAGAAAAAAGAATTTACTAACAAGAGATATCTTCATTTCCTGTAAAAGCAGCTGAACTACCATCAATGCTTTCTGATAATCATTAATTTATCTGCAACAGAAGATTAAGCATCTTCATGATTAATATATTTAAGATTGTGCTGAGCATATTAATTCACCATACATGATGTTCTTCAGCCAAAGGAATATTGCAATTATATTCAGGAAAGAATAAAAAACACCCTAGGGACTTACATTACTGAATCAACAGCAAGGTGTCCAGTGATACAGTTTTCAAATGCACACATCCCTGAATAGTTACAGGAGGATTAAATGTAATAAATGCTTGTTGGAAATTTGAGGCAGATGGTATTGAAGGAAATTGTTTCTGATAAGCAGGACTAAGGAAACAGTTGAAATCATGTTAAATGGCAAATGCAAAAAGATTTGTGAATGAGAGTAAAAGAGGAAATACTTAGCTTAGCTAAGCTACTGCAGAACATTTGTTGTAGATAATCACCTATTTTGCAGATGAGAGTTCCCTGTAATTTATGAGCACCATGATGTATTTTTTATCAAACTTTGCTCTCAGTGTCTTGGTTTGTATGGGATTAAAACAAACCTTTAATATTGTTTATGTGATTTAATTTCCTTTGAGATGAGAGTTCACTAGTGTTCAAAAGATGCATTGTGTGTACTATTGCAGTGGTGACCTTTAAAATCCTGTCCACTTTGCCTCAGATAAATCAATAAGGTTACTTCAGGACTTACAGTATTCCCTATACTTACTCTAGGATATCCCCCCCCAAATACTGGGTATATTTTAGGATACATTTTAGGATAATTAAGGCAATCAGGAAGTTGCAAGAATGACCACAGCACACAGTATAAACAAACCATGCAAATTACTGTGTGTATTGTAAATGCATATTAACAGTGCCTGCCACATGTATGAAAATCTGTTGCCACTCCAGAATCCAATACACCCCTAATAATGGAGCAAATACTGTCATGTTTTCTGAACTAATTTTATCTGGACTGTAACTCAGTGTGGCAAAGAAGAATGATATATAATCACAGTCCATAATATTAAGTGTTTGTATCTACTGTAGGAAATTATTCTATTGTTTTAACCTCAATTATATTTGGTCATTTTTTTCTTATTTATTCATTGTGCTGTTTTTTAACGACCCATATGGTCGATCTGCAATCATGTTGTAGGAAATTTCATTTTTGTAAACATTAATCCTGATCCTACAGAGAGACATATGAAGGTTGACCATTGCTGCTGCATTGAGCTTGTGTTGTTTAATAATTTATTTAAAATTTACTGTGTCAGTGCGGTTCTGCCAGCACCTCTGTCTCATGGAGGCCCAGATTCACCATTAGTGGAATTTGTCATTTCTGTAACTCATTGACTCATTCAAGGGAGTTATCAGGAATTATAAGAAAAGATGGTGTGATGTTATGAAATTTGGGGGAAATGACAAAGTTTGGAAATGGATAAACATCTTTCTGTTTTGCACATCTATAGGTCAAATATCTCAAAAACCTATTTGCCATCAGCTTATTTTATTGAATTGATTTCATATGGCAAGTTTCAGCCCAGAATAAGAGTGTAAACAAACTTAACATGGTATTGTTACGCTTGTTAGGTGGCAGGTATTTTTTTGTGTGAGTAGTGACTTCACAGCCACTACTCACCACCCACGGTATAACACCAGTCCATTGCAGACCCATGGTGCAAACAGAACACTTGTATATAGTTATTGTGAGGTCTGTTAGGGAACCACGCAACAACTACATGCAAGGTGGTAAGGGGAGGGTGGGTAAGAAGCTGTGGCAGGGAGTAGACTGTGTCCTCTTCCTTCCATAGCTTCTGATGCTGCCACCAGGGTAGTGGCAGGGAGGAACTGACTTGGGAGCCTTCTCAAAAACTTGGGAGAAAGTTCCAGGTCCATTCCCCTTTGCCACTGCCCCAGTGACAGCACTAGACACTACTCCTGCTCCTGCTGTTGGCATAGCAGCAGAAGGGAATGGATCTGGAGCCTTCCCCATGTCCATTCATCTCCACTGCTGCCCTGACAGCAGGAGCACAAGCAGCAGGAGAGGATGGACCTGGAGCGCAGGAGAAGCCAAGCTCTGGGTCTGTTCTGCGCCACCACTTATGCTTCTAGGCTCCAATTGGGAGAGGCCTTAGTCCCTGCTTGGTGCCTCTCCCAGTGAGAGCACTGTGGCGTAATGGGTCCAGTAGGGGGGGGTACTCTACTCCTAGCCCCCTCCCTCACTGCGTGCCCATCACCATAGCACTCGGATTTTGCTGCCACCACCAGAACTACGAGCTTCCGGGGTTAAGGGCTGCTCTGGAAGCCCAAACCCTGCTCCTTATTAGAGATTGCTTTCCCAGTATAAGCTGAAGTTGGGAAGCGTTTTGGGTCNTCACCCATGCACGGAGCAACAGGCTCCAATGCGAGTTGCTCTCTGCGTGGAGATTGGTGGAGGTGGATGGAGATGGGAACGGGTGCACACCCGCCACGAGCGCACACCCATCCTCCCACCCACCGCAGCCTATTTGAAAAGGGCTGTAGTTTTCCGTACATTGTATTTCCAAAGTACAAGCACCATAATAAAATCCATGAATTCCCTGCAACCTTTTAACTTTCAGTACTAACTAACAAAGGGGAAAGATTAACAACACAGGGTACATTTCCAGGGGCCTGTACATTTTGTGTCCCCTATTGCATGCCTACATATGCATATGTGCAAGGAGATTGTCTATGTGTCCTATTGCATGTCCACATGTGCATTTATGCAAGCAGAGTGCTACACATGGCTGTGGCAAAAAAAAACAAAAAATACTGTTGTGTATCTGTGTGTGTGTATTTTGCATGTTTCACCCGTCATGCAGATCTTTTAATGATTCCATTTATTTATCTGTATTTGAAAGCAGTTTGAGAGAAACTGCTGCATACAAACACACCTATAAATAATAATCCTGTGTTCTGAAATATATATAATGCATGCTGTGTTAAACTGATTTTTGTTCTACTCATGATAATCTTCCAGAACTAAAATCATATAGCCCCATAAATTTCAAAGTCTTCATTTTTCCACAAAGTCATTGGTAGTTATTCTGTGGAAAGTGTGAATTCGGGGACTATTTAAAGATTCATCCATACAATAGGACAATAGCTGAACCACTGCACAGGACACTCTGGCTGTTTTTACACGGACATTAAACCGTTTTTAAAACCCCAGATTCTTAGTCCTGAATTCCTGTTTACACGGACATTTACAACTCAGAATAATGATAAATCTGGGATCACAGCATACATAGTTAATATGGGTTTAGAGTAACATGGATGACTGGAAAATCCCATGGTGCTTCATCACTGTTGAGCTACTGAATTCCAACGCCACCTTCTGCTATAATTTTTGTTCCCCTTTAGAGGGAACTTTCAGACATGATGCTAACCACCCTTTAACCACCCTTGGTGGTTATTTATGCATTTTGCAGGGCTGTATTGGTGCCCTATGCAGCCCTGAAACTTGCATAAATAACCACCAAGGGTGGTTAGCATCATGCCTGAAAGTACGCAGAGATGTCTTTGAATGATCCCATGGCTAACCTACACACCAGGTTTGGGGGAAGAGAAATCAAAACATTGATTTCCTGGCCAGAGCCCCAGAAAGTGCTGACAACCATAGAAATGTTCCTGAGCCAGAGAAGATATTTATCTAGTCATCTCTATGCTTAATTTGGATTTACAATTTACGCGGACGTTAACCCAGGCTTATCTGAGCCCGGGTTAAATAAATGCTTGGAAATGAAAAGGAAATAAACCTGGGTTCAGCCTTAACTCAGATATTTTAAACTAAGGATTAGGTTTTTACACACATTTAAACCCAGATTGAGAGACTTCTATCCCACCAAGACCTCGTATAGCAGCCACAGAAGTAGAATACACTGGCAACGTGGGGGCACAAGAATGCCTGTGCATGCCACAAAAAAGGTCTTCCCACCCCTCCCTCAGTTACACTTGGAGGGACTCATTGGGGACAGGTTAAGTGAAGGACTCCATAACATTTTACTGGTCTATTGGCACCAATCCCCTGGGGAGCTGACATGGAGGGGCAGCGGCTGCTACCCCAACCTATGTGCTTGAATTACATCTCTGCATCTTGGCCCTAAAAAAGTGGGATGGATTTCTCATCCCCAGCTGCCCTGTGCACACCATCTTCTGAGAACGTGTGTGCTCTGTCCTGACTCAAGCAATACACTTTAAAATCAATGGTTAGCCTGACTAATGACTTCATTTAGCACTTGGAGAATGTGTTCACATAGACCCCAGATGGTGCAAAGCAGAAAAGTAAACATTTCTAAGTGAGTGGGAGACACAGCAAATATGTCTGTCTTCAATAAACGGGCACTGTTTGGCCACTACTAAAGTAATTCTAAACTCTAAGTAACTGTTGACAAGGAGAGGTAATAGTGTCAAAGAGAAAGTAAGGGACTATGCAGCTTGTACAGTCATGGCTATGGTACTGGGACATCGTGCTACATTGCTCTTTTCCATTCAGTTTTACTTTTCTCATGATTTCCATCTTCCCTTGGAAGGTACTAACCACATCTTCCCTACCTTGGCCAGCTGTGATGCTTGTCCCTGCTGATAACTAAAACTGGGGTTGGTAACTAAAACTTGATTGGCCACTGTCAACCTTCTAAGTCGATTAGCAGGCGTGATTCCTATTACTCTCCTTTGATTTTAAAACTCACAATGTTTGCTATAAATGATCGGGGATTTTGGTAGTATACCAAATTTCGTGTTGCCATACCTCAGCACCCATAATCTTAAACATAATTTGCATAACTATCCCATCTAATTTGAATGACTGGGCATGCCTAATTTGCTACCTGCTGATTGGCTGTTTGATCGGGAGCAGGAACACTTTCCTAGCCCTATACCTGCAGTGAAATTTTAAGCTAGTTAGGAGCTAGGTCGGGGTTCAGGGACGGAATCTGGACAATTCTCAGGTTTCCAATATGGCAACCCTACCCAAAATGACTATAATTTATTTTAATGTTGCTTTAAAAGTATTATTCTACGCTATTCTGCAGACCTGTTGGTGTCCTCAATCTCTTTGAATTGTGCATTACACTCCAAGGTGTAAATTGGAGTGTACATTATGGAACTCTATACCTAAACTCAAAGGGTGAAATTCTGCCCAGCCTTCAACCCAGTTAAGCCTCACAGAGGTTTATGATACCTTGATGAGCATGATATAAATGTGCATATAAATGCATGAAGTTAAGCGTTTGAATTAATCAGTGTGTCAGGACTCAGGAGATGGGGACTGGCTTTTTTGTCGTGAAGAAAAAATGAGACAACTAGCATAGCCTCTGACAGTTGTGTTTACACTGGTATTCAAGCTGATAAATTTAATTGATTAGCCAACATAATAAACATTCTGTTTGGATTAATACCATCAACAGAAAAGAGTGTTTTCCTCCTTTAAACTAGCAATTTGCACCATGTTCCATCAGTTGCCTCCCCTGTCTGGCAGTAACAGCACTCATTATTCAAATCTTTGTTTGTTATCAGTTTTTTCCTATTCTTGTGTGGCTTCTTCATTATTTTATTTTCATTTTATTTGTTTTTGGCTTGCTGGCAAAGGACGGCGCCGTTTTAATAAGTATAAATACAAGGGTAGGTTTTTTTAACTTTTTTTTTTTTTCATTTCAAGGTTTTCATTTTATTTTTGTTTAAATAATTATCAAGCCCAAAAAATGCAGCATATCTGTCTTCATTTTTTGAAAACTGTTTAGTGTTCTAGAACTACTTGCTCTGTTGCATGTCTCCTTTTGAGTTACTGGGTATGAAATTGACACGTTGGGTCCTAAATTGTTGGGTAATAAGTAGTTGCTAACTACTGGAAGCGACAGATCCTGCTGCTCCACACCTGTCATTGGAGGAAAAACAATATTACTATTACAAAACATAAACTGTTTTAATTAGAGGCTGGTGAAACTGTTTTGGCACTCTCCAAACATTTGGTTCTTCAGAGACTGCTAAGCAGAGCAGGGATTATTTTACTTGTAACTAACAATGGGTACTTTCAGATGCCACACTTTTCAAGTGACAAAACCTGTTAAAAGCACTGTATGGTATTTTATGTCCTAATTTGTGATGTCTGAATGGTCAACCATGTGGTAAATCTGTGGTACCCCAGACCTTTCCACAGATCTCCAGGGATTTGCCACATGGCAAAAGTGTTCAGACGTTACAAATTATCGTGCGGCAAATGACAACAGGGTGTTTTCTGCTTATTTTGCCACTGGAAAACAGGATATCTGATCTGAAAGCATCTAAAATTGCTGTTACTTTAGACCATCCATCTAGTCCAACACCCAGATGTTGACACTGAAACAAAGAAGGGATTGCAGAGTCATAGAATTATAGGGACAGAAGAGACCTTCAGAGAGTCCCATCTAGTTTATCCACCAGTAGTGACACATTATTAATTAAACCAAAATCACTCCTAGCAGATAACATCCAAGCTATTTTTAAGAGTATCACGTTGTTACTACTACCTGCTAATCATTTCTATAGCGCTACTAGGGCATACGCAGCACTTTACAGTCACAGATTTTTTGAGACAGGTTCCTCGCTGCTCAATGGGCTTACAATCTAAGATGGACAAGGGATGAGGGGAACACACATGGGAAGACAGACACACACATATTCCCATTTTACAGATGGGGAACTGAGGCCGAGAAGTTGTGACTTGCCCAAGGCCACTCTGTGAGTTCATTGGCTAGAGTGAGATTTGAACCCTGGTCTCCCAGGTACACGCCCATTGCCTACACTACACTGGTTCTTGAACATTCTTGATTCATGTTCAATTTGTGATCCATTATAACCATTATAGTCTCCTCTGCAGTGCAGCTGTTCAGACTGGTGTCCCCCATTTTATATTTTGTGTTTATTCGGGTTTTTGTGTATGCAGCATTTCCCATTTGCTGTTACTAAGTTTCATCATATTATTTTCACACCTTTTCTTTAATTTATGAAGATCATTGTAAGTACTAATTCTGTTCTCCAAAATGCTTCAGTCCCTCTCAGCTTTTGTGACATCTGTCATAGGGCAAGTGCACCCCTCCACACCTTCATCCAAGTCATTGCCATACTGAATAGCTGTGAACCCAGGAAAGACATCTGGAAAGCATGATATCTGAAAGTACCTAAACCAAGTCACCGTTACTTTAGACCATCCATCTAGTCCAACAGCCAGAGTGTTCCCACTGAAATAAAGAGCTTAGCAGGAATTGCAGAATCACAGAATTGTACGGCTGGAACAGACCTCCAGAGAGGTCTTGGTATTCCCTCCCAGTCTGAGAATGAGCCATTCATAATTACTTTTCATTTAGTAGTTTAAGAGAAAAGATGCCTGGCTCCTTAATATACGCTGAAATTATAGGAGGTGAATATACAGCAGGGGCATCGTGTCACCAGTTACAACATAGGCTGTTTTCACACAGACGACCCCACCTACCGCTGGGTGTTCCAGGAGGTGTGTGGTGGTGGTGATGTCCGTGGAAATGGGCAGGGGGTGGGTGGGTGGATGGGTGTGCGTCAGGTTTGTGTCCGTGTGAACACCATGGACGGTGGGTATTTGTGTGTGCGTGCTCCCGGCGCACACCCATCTACACCCATCACCCGCCCACAGGGCCATCTGTAAAACCAGAGGAGGCCCCGTG
This sequence comes from Sphenodon punctatus, assembly GCA_003113815.1. Taxonomy (NCBI): domain Eukaryota; kingdom Metazoa; phylum Chordata; class Lepidosauria; order Sphenodontia; family Sphenodontidae; genus Sphenodon; species Sphenodon punctatus. The sequence goes on along the minus strand of QEPC01005568.1, from coordinate 942,883 downwards.
GCGGCAGCACCCACCCCCCACCCCTGTCCGTGTGAAAACGGCCATGTTTTTCACATGATAAGAAATACCTCTTACCTTTTCAGTACTGCAAAATAGGTGGTATTTGTTTTAAAGTTCTGGATGCATGACTTTCAACTCATATACACCATTTCCTAGGTGTGGAGTGGACAGCATCCAGCAAGTTCTCTTTCTTCTTGTCTTATCTCCCTGTTTTCCTTCTGCTATTTTATTCCGAATTAAGCTGTCATAGCAGGTCCAGTGCTTGTCTGCCACTTCCTGCTTTGGGATCCAATTTTGTGCATGTTAAGCAGTCTCCAAAGACTACCTTTTGTTTTATCCCGCCTCTGGAATTTCTGCCTGGGTAATTTACTGCCAATCAGTTGGCTCATTACAAATTTCCAAACTCTCATCCTGATTCTCAATACCATATTTTGCTAGCTCTTTTTTTTTGTTGCATTCCTGGCAGATTAACAATGTTCTTGATGGTCAGTGCTAGTAGCTTCATGTATTTATCGTTTTAATGTGAGTTTCTCCCAGCTTTTGCATTCCTGGCAGATTAGTGATGTTCTTGATGGTCAGTGCTAGCCGCTTCATGTATTTATTCTTTTATTGTGAGTTTCTCCCAGCTTTTGCACAGCTCCTGTTCATCTCGAAAAACCACAGCTCACATCTTTAAAGCATATTTCACTCTGTTAACTGTGCCAGATATAACTGCAGAACAAATAAATTGACTTCTAGCCCAGCTTGATAGTGACCGACACCCATTGCCATCTGTCAGCTGTACCAGGGCCTATATGAAATGAATTGGCAGCCATAGTCCAGTTTTTAGTGGACAGATGTCCCCATTACAAATTCCACCATTGTAATTTGGCAATCTAAACAGAGGCCAAGAAGTAAATGGTCCTCAGAGATTAAATGACCCCTCGTACCAGAGGTGACGTCTCCAAAACAGGGCTAGGGCTGAGTCATTGTTAAAGCAAGTTTTCAGCTGCTTCCTAATCCATAGGGATTCTGTTGACATTTAAGGATTAGAGCAGGGGGGTGGAAGGGCAGGACTCCTTAGTTCCATCATCAGCTCTGCCACTAACTCCTTGGCTGGCCTCTGACCCGGTCACTCTACTTCTCCACACTTTAGTTCACCATTGCAAGCTCTTGCTTGCAATCTAGAATTGATAGGTACTTGCTTCTAAATTACCTCAGATGACTGTTTCGAGGATAAATTCATGTTTGTAAATCATATGTAAGCAAAGCAACACGATTGTAAAGGAAAATAGGTTTGCAACGTACTTAGTGCAAAAAATAGTCCCGTAAGATACCTCATCACTCTGCAGGACTAGAAGTTGGTGTTTTGGGCTCTTCAATGTGGGAGGAGGGGAGTTTCTATTTCAAAATGGTTCCCAGCAATTGCTTGTAACCCTGGAAGGATCTGACAGAAAGGATTTTAAAATTACTACAATTTGTAGTAAAGAAAACTATTGCAGATCACCATTTTTAGAAGTTCTCTGCCTCCCATGAAGCCCTGAATTTAAGGTCATTCACACAACTGGCTAGGAGTGAAGGAGAGAACAAACCTGTGTTCTTTTCCCTTGCTGTTAGCTGATCATGCGAAAGGGGTTCGTGGTGTGAGCGAACTTATGCAAATCAACCACAGCAGCACCACAGATCAATTGGCATTGACATCAGTGGGCTTCTACTGAAGCCTTCACAGCTCAGTCTTCAAACTGATATGCCAGCCGTCCATTTTGAAGTGAATGGAGCTAGTGGCAGCCCAGCACTTGAGGCTTCCATTGGGTGTTCATAAACGTGACGGAGGCCCACTTCAGCCCATGAGCATGTTTGTTAGTGCCCCACCAGATGTTACAACAGGGATTGTAACCTGGGATTGCTCCCAGGCGTGTTGGCGGTGAGCCCCAGCTGTAATCCCGGAGACCACCGGGATTACAGCCCAGGCTGCCATCCACTTGACCCAGGCCCTACAGCAAGCTATAGCATTTGTTATGGCCTGCCATGACACAGTCCAGATTACGTCTGCCATGTCAGCTGTCATTGGCCGCTATGGCTGCCCATCATGGCAGGGGGGCTGGGCGCAGCACGGGGGCAGGCGGCCGCATACTCATGCAGCTCCCTGCCCTCCCTGGCAGAACTGGGCTGGACTGTGTTGCTATCGTGTTCATGACCCTGGTTGCTTTGTGACAGCGGCACTCTGACTTCACGTCTGTTAACACCCATTGTTGCTCTCTCTCGTCTCTCATATTTGCACACACGTGGGTACATACACTACCTAAAATGAATTTTAATTTAATTGGGCGCCTGTGGTTATCAGCCTCAGAATGCTCTGCAGTGCAGGAGAGACAAGGGCACCCCATGTTTTTACGTACCTTGGACTTTCCAAACCATAACAACTTCTTTCTTTGTTTAAAGTAAATCGACTGAGAACATCTGTTCTGTGATAACCATGATATGCTGTGTTGAGTTATACTTGTTGTGATGAGTTTCTTTTTGTGTATTGGTGTTGTTCAAACGTAGTTTATATTTGTGTTTAATTCCTTTTGCTTTTTCAATTGTGTTACAGTCTACTCTGTAAAGTTGTTTTGTCCATACACTCACACTGACATTTTTTTTTTTTCTTCCACTTAGTTTTGACTTTATCCATTTGGGCTTATCCTAGAATCATCTTGGAAACTTGGTGAAGAAGTTTAATGTCAGTAAAGCCAACGGTGAAGTAGCATTGTCACAAACCAAGCAATCAAGAGAAACTGCTACTCCAGTTCACTTTATGACTGTTATATCTAAGTGACAGAGAGCAGATTGAACCAAAACACCAGATAAGAACATCTCTGATCTATAGGGAAATTCACATCTGCATTTGGATACCAGCCTTAACTTTGGATGCAAGACACATCTGTACTTAACATTATGGTTTCCAAATGCCAAAAGATTACTAGTTCTAGTTACTAGTTGAATTCAGTTCAGTTAGTTACCACCCTGCCATTTATTAAACTAAACTATTTTCCAACTCACATTTAGCAAATTATGTGTTTTGCAAAATTTGCAAAATTTTGTTTTTCGTGAAATATTGTTTATTTCATGAAATAGGCAGTGCTGCCACCTAACCCATGAATTAGGCAGAGAATTTGCTGACTTCATGAATTAGGCAGTGGTGTTGCCTGTTTCAGGAATTAGGTAGTGGTGTTGCACAGTATCTTGCTTATTTCATGAACTGAGCAATTTCACAAATTTATTATACTATAAACTGATTCTGATGCTTATGTATCTTTCTTTGCGTATTACATGCAAACCATAATATGTAAAATTTAAAAAATGAAAACAACGTGATCTCAACCCCAGACCAAGGCAACTTGAGAATCTTGGATATTAGACACACCAAGAACACTGACCTCCACCCCAAGCAGAGTTGCACTTCAATCCAGATTGTTCCTAACAAGATTACTTCTAAAATGAGAACAGCAGAGTTTAACTGTATTCCAGCTCAGCCTTAACCAGAGCATATTGGCTTAGAAGATGCTATAAAAGATACAGTTTCTTCCATTATATTTTAGGCAAAATGTTATCTAAACATGTAAGGAAGCATCTTTCTTTTCCATGTATATATATTGACTTTCTCCTGGTGAGTCAATGCATGACTATTACAGAACTGTAAAAAGGATTGATTTGAGGTATTCCAAGATGGCAGGAGAGTTCAAACATTTATACTGAACATTTACACATAATGCTGATTAAATTCGATGTCTGCGTGGCCATGGAACATGGATAATGATCCTCAGATTAGTGTTACATGTGAGGGAGGCAATGGGAGGTCCAGCCCTGCTTTAAATGTGGATTAGGCGTTCAGATCAAATCTAAACTTCCAATCCACATTTAAAGTAGGGTTGGAACTCCCATTGACTCCCTCCCATGTAACACTAATCCGGGGCTCGTTATACATGTTCCGGGGGCCCGCAGACATCGGATTTAATCAGTGTACGTGTTAGGCCACCCTCTTCTTTGCACTTTCATGGATGTTTCAAATCTCATCCATTTGATTTTCCATTAGTTTACCATCCAGACTGGAATAGCACTGGGAAATTTAAATTTGTTAGGTATCCCCTTCTCCATCCTTCTAGAGATGAACTTGAAGTACCAAATTAGGTACCTGTTTCAGCTCTACAAACCTATTCTGGAGAGCACTCAGTAATTCCAGAGTCCTCCTCTGTAGTATATTTAAACAGATATTGAGCTATTAAATTTTTCACGTCAGTACTTATAAACAACTTCCATTATAATGTGCCAAATGTGTACCAGCACTATGCAACTCTTTAGTAGCGTGTTTCATTTAATATCTGTTATAGTCACGTTTAAACAACCTTATGCATGTCAGTACTTGTAAACAAGGTAGCTGTGAGTATTGCAGAAGATAATCACTGGCCAAATACTATTTGCTGCTGCAGGTTTATTGGTATCATAAGGCCTATATATTTTTTAAGATTATGGTGATTTTAACTGCCCCCTTTCCACTGTTCTGCTATGAATATACCATGTGCTGTTTGGCATAGGTCCATAGGATGATTCATGTTGGTAAGTTTATTGATCAGTTGTAGGATCAGTGACTGCAATCCCAAATCCTGCTCCACGGACTGTGCAGATGGGACCCGCGCGGCACAATCCCCCAATAACAGGGATGCGCGTGACTCCCGTGTGGGATCCATGTCTTCCATGCATGGGGCATGGGACTGGCCTCACCATTCGTTATTAGGAGTATTATTATTTTTTTCACTTAGAGGTATCCTACCCCCAATTGAGCAATTATACTGCTAAAATGGCAGGTTGTTTATTCCTTATATAAAATTATTCTGATACTCTTCTCTCCTGGGGTATTGACTTTGCTACCAATTTGACTCCTTGACTCTGGCAAAGCTTCTGGCCCCATTATAGCTCAGGAGTCCCCTGGGTTTTCAGTGCCCACTCTTCTCCATTGATCAGTAGAAAGCAGAACTACTCTCCCCATATCTTTGCAGGGCACCTTTAAGTACTATTTGCAGAGTCAATGAACTAATGTAGAAACACTCTTGAAGGAACCTTTTTGAGTAGTCACTAGTCTGTGGTTCCAGAACACTCCTCATCACAGGCAATAAATGCCTGCCCCACCAGATAAAGCATTTTCTAATATTTGCTTACATATGTATGCATCTCCAGAACCCAAACTATGTTTAGCTACCTACTGAAGAGAGAGCATGTGTAAAGGAGACCAAAACAAGGGCACAAAAATCTGAACATGCACACCAGTGTAGTTCAGGATTTTGGAAGTGCCCATTGAAAGAGAAAACTCCCTGAGCATGTTCTCCTTGGGGGTGTGGGAAAGGGAAAGCTATGTGCTCCATGGGTGTGCCCTCCCTGAGGGTATTCCATTTGCATGAATGCCTGATTTGTATGCATGTTCCAGGTGCATGATGGGAGGCCACAGAGGACAATTTGGGGGCCCCACTGGACAATAGGGAATTATTCACCCCCAGAGCAACAGTGGTCTTGGACCACAATAATCTGGATAAAGCCCTGGGGCTGGGTTGGGTTTGGGCTGCCATAACCTGCCGAGCTTTTGGAAATAGTGCCCATCAAGGTTCTGGACCAGTGTAAGCAAGCCAGTGGAGATGGTTTGTTCAGTCTAGCAGTGCTGCTTGAGTCTCACTTCCTTGTGAGGCATCAGGAGATCCCTGGAGTGCTTGTATGGAAGAGCACCAGACCAGTTAGTGCCCAGGGAGTCCCTCTGAGCCAGCCCCTAGCTGAAATCACTTGCTCTCTCTCCCTCTTGCGTCAGGAAACAAGTCTCCAGAGGATAGTCCAGAGAGAGCAGCCAGAATTTGATGACTGGAAGTGGTAAGTCTCTCTGATCTGGCTCTTAGCTGAAATCACTTGCTGGGTCAGGAGGTGGGCTCCCATGGTCTCCAGAGGATGGCGTCAGAGAGAGCAGCCAGTGTGGAATGATTGGACCTGGTAAGCCCCTCTGATCCAGCTCTTAGCTGAAAATACTTGCTGGGTCAGGAGGCGGGCTCCCATGGTCTCCAGGGGACAGCGCTAGAGAAAGCAGCCAGCATGGGACAGACGCAGAGAGCAGCCAGCGTGAGACGACTAGACCTCTCTGATCCAGCCCCTTGCCGAACTCACTTGCTGAATCAGGAAGCAGACTCCCAGGGTCTTCTGAAGATGGTGCCGGGAAGCTGCAGCAGCCCGTGAGGAACACCTCTTTGGGCCAGGCTGTGAAGACTGCTGAGAGGATGCTGGCTTAGTTTAACACTAGTGGAAGGCAGGATTCAGAATGCCAGTTAGAAAAAGGAAAGGTTCTTTCAAAGACCAAAAACTTGCAACTGAAGACTGTTACAGTATTTCACAAATCATAATGACCTACTCAGAATAGAAGGAACTACAAACCACCTGTCTTTCTGTTGTTTTTATATTTCCCATACTGCCATAGTATGAGTGCCTCATAATCTTTCATGTATTTATCCTCACAACACCCCACCCGAGTAAGGTAGAAAGTATTCTTGTCCCCATTTTTTTTATGGATGGCACTGAGAGACTAAATGGTTTCCCCGTAGTTACACAGGAAGCCTGTGGCAGATCAGAGAAATGAACCTGTGTCACCTGAGTCCAAGTCTTGTACACTAACCTTTGCATCATCTGTCATTTCCTTATAAGGGGGCATAGTCAGTGACACTACAGCATTCATATTGTAGAGTCATATTTGGGCAAATGGATTTATCTGGTAGTTCAGATAATATTTTAAAATAGTAGGTTCAGTGTTAGGGTGATGTTTAGAACATGAATAATTTTATCCAAACTATCAACCAGATTTGAGATGTTCTTTTCCTCTTTTCAGTCTTGAAAGGAGTTTCTCCAGGTCTGAAACCATTTTCCATTAGGTCTAACTGGAACATGCTTCTTTGGGGAGGACAGTTGTCTTTCCTTCCCATTGTCAATCTCCCAGCATGATCTGGAGGCTAGCTAGCTATTTCCTTAGATTTCAAAGGCAATTAGCAGTGTTGCTACCCTTTATATTATTTTGTGGGAGAAAGGGGACGGCACTGGCAGTTGAGTAAACCTGCTATCTCTCTCAATTTACTAGTAAGCATGGAAGTCAGGGATTGGTCAAATTGTATTTCGACCATGTTTCATGGAATAGTATAACTATTTGGAATCAAGTTACCTATTCCTGTAGATTGATTTGTTATGGTTCTGAAATGTTTTGTCCCTACAGAAGGATGAAACTGACCCTACAAGCTTAGTGGTGACCCAGTAGTGCAAGCCAGACATTAGGGGTGGACTCTCACGTAACGCTGATTAAATCTGATGTCCACGGGTCCCCAGAACATGCATAATGAGCTCCGAATTAGGGTTACGTGTGAGGGACACAATGGGGGTTCTAGTCACACTTTAAATGCGAATTGGGAGTTCAGATCAAATCCAAACTTTGGCTACGATCCACAAAGCACTTCTAGAACTCTGGAGTAAGTGGTTTGTGGATCATGGTCACGGAATGTAATTTCCTGTCTGCAGCGTAGACTTGTAGTTTATTCTAAGAGGGTAATTCAGGTGTAAGACTGATGTGTTAGTAGGTACATTCATTTTAAATAAATGCCATGGTAATGGAGCCAATGCCTCAGGGCAGTCTCTGCAGCAGTCTGAACGGCAGTGCAACTGCAGCCCTGCACACGTCACGTCTAGTTACGGTAGTCATCAGGGCATAGGATGTAGGCTTCAATATCTGTAAGCCAAACAGCCTCTTCATTGTAATGGATAATTTGTGAGGAAGCAGAGGATAGAAGAGCAAAGGTTTTTACTCTGACACCTGAGGTCACAACACCCATAATAATGAGGAAAAACACTGACCGCTATGTGAAAATTTAGCCAAAGCCAAGCCAGCACTTCCTGAGCATTCAGAATAATGTAAATATTCATTATGTACGTAAAAAAAAAAACTAGAATTCTTTTTCCAGAGCAGCTTAAGTACTTATCGATTGAGATCTTCTATAACTCTCAAAATGGAGTCAACCCCATATCTCTACAGGTATTTTAAATGAATTGAATTAATCATAGGCTTAAAAGTCTCTAGCGATCTTAGTTAACTTCCCTGGGTTTAATTAAAACATCTGTGCACTTTTAATTTATCGATTCATCCAACTCATATGTCATGTTTTTAACACACCCCAGCATGCTCTGCATCATTTTTAACCCAATTTTCACTTAACTAAAGCAATTAAATTCACCCCGGATTAATTAAAGCATCCATACTTTAGTGCTTAAGTCAGCGTGTGCTGCTTTCCCCACATGGTTTCTGAATGTCAGAGATTTGACACACCTGATGAGTTTTTTGTCCTTCTGGAAATTCTTCTGTGATTTCCTTTCTTGCCTACTAATGTGAAGTTTGATAAAACTAGAATGGGGATGTTGGTAAATTTCAAATCTGTGGCATAGCACTAGGAATCATGCTGTCATGAATGGCCACACATTTGGGTCTCACTTTCTGGGCCTGTATTACCAGAACCTGGCTAACTAATTTCTACACCAGGGAGTTAAATGTATGGCAAACCTGGAAGCTCTTGTATATTTATGTATAGCTCACAATCAGGCTCATGTGACAGTGAATCCTTTTTAGTCAAAAGTGAGCAGAGCAATGTTTTGACTAAGATTAGATTTTTGTTTTCTAAGATCTCCAAGACTATTGATATCCAGGAGTTCTCTTGCAACACATGATAACAACTAGAAAAAAGCAGCAAGCATGTATTTGTAAGGAGTCCCATGGAAGTCAGTAACTGGTTTTAGCTGTGCAGCCTGTATGGGAAAGTCATTTTTATCTCTTGTGCCTAGATCATGTGGTTTGGCGAACGAATGAACACAGGACATGCACATTTTGCAGACAGTCCTCCTTGCATTTCTTTTTTCTTATACCAGTCTGTGTCAGGTGGTTCCCCAGCATAAGTTGACTGAAAGTTGCTCCGAGTTTATTGGCTGACACACCTCCTTACAACAACTACTAGTTCACAGAGCAGAAGTACCCATCAGTCGTATATACCCCCTCTGGTTTCGCACTCAGCATCATCCACAGTGGCAAGTCTGAAATAGAAGGTAGATGTAGCCTCTCCACCAGCTCTGGCCCACCACCCACACAGATTCCTCTGTTATGCAAGCCCATGCCTAGGGGAGAATAAGGAGAAATGCCACCATGGTGGTCAACATTCAGGAACACCAAATCCTCCTAGTTCCACTAAATGTTTCCAACACATCATTGAATTAGGTTCAGGAAAGCTTTGACAGAGAGCAAGATTTTCCACATGTAAAATGTATAGGGTCAGTGCTGTTCTGAGGCATCAGTTTCTAGGGCAGCCTTATGCTAGGACAGTAGCAGAGAGCTCACCTACCATAATTCTAGAATCTGACTTTTGCTTTGTTTTCTTTAATAGCCATGCTTTATGTATTTGGACACACACACACACACACAAATGAGCATGTAAGAAAGGTAAAAGAGATTGTTTTATCTAGCAAAACCATCAGCTCTTTAGCCCACTATAACTCTTCTCCAATATATTTTGGTTTTTAGAAGTACCATATAAATAGGGGAAATTTCAGTTTTTGCCTTATTCCACTTTTTGATTCAGTTAATATATGTGGACAATGTTTTCAGACCTGCAAAGTAAAATGAGTCTGGACTTCAAAGGTTGCAAGTGCCTTCAGCCACCTAAACCTCAGTGAGATTTTTGGACGTTCAATGTTTTTTAAAATAAGGGTCTTCAGTTATAGATGACTTAATATGGATTTCAGAGGCTAATTTGGGGTAAACAGGTTTCCAGATACTGGCTTAAGTCTAAATTATGTAAGACTTTGCTACATGGCTATAGGGCTGTATCCAGCCTTACCATAAGCAAAGTACATCTCCATCTTCCAAAGCACAGGGAACCTATACCCAATTTTGTGACTCCTGTTTTATGTAGTTGAAAATAAATGCAGTTGCTAAGGTAAACTTTAAAAAAAAAAAAAAAGATAAAAGGTTGTAGGCTGTCAGCATACTATTGTTTTGCTGCTCTTTGAAATAGGCTGCTATGGGTGGCCTATTTGAGATTAATCTTTTTAATAGTTGGACCTAATTCTAGTCCAGCTTAAAGCTGAGTGTGAAAAGTTGCTGGTTTCAACTTTGTCTCTATTGAGCAAATAATCCATCTTTCTCACGCACAAAAAACCTATAAATACAATATCTCAGCAGCAGCAGCTTAATCTCTGTTAAGAGAGAGGCCTGGTTTGAGTTATTACAGATGCTGAATTAATTATTCCTTAGAGGAAGTGTTCCCAGAAGGTCAGCTTTGAAATCAGTGGTAAGAATTTCCCTCTGAATCTGTCTATGCTACACTTTTCAGTGGTCTGTGGAACAATGACCTTCCGTCTTAATTTACCAACTTTGCATTTTATTTTTCATAATACACAACCTGAAATGAGTGTCTGCATATCAATAATATACAAGTATTGGCCTGTAAATGGGTATGCAGAGTTTTGAGAGAAATGAAGTACCAAATGTTTATAGGGACTATGGTTTGGTTTGAAGAAAATTTAGCTACTTTGGCCGTTTTCACATGGCTGTGCTGGGTGGGGGGGATAGGTGTGCGCTGGTGGTGGGTGTGGGCCTTTTCCCACGGGTGCACACCCATCTCCATCCACAGTCTCCTCTGGTTTGTCGGATGGCTCCATGGATGGGTGGAGATGGGTGTGTGCCAGGAGTGCACACCCATCCCCCCCACCCACCGCCGCGGCATGTGCATGGATGCCCCGCCGCAAACCCGCCTGCTCACCCAGCGGGGGGGGGGGGAGCGTCCGTGTGAAAAAGGCCTTTGTTAAAGAGTGACACGTACTCCTTATTTTAGTAGACACTTTTAGGAACTGTTCAGTACACTTTTACGAGTTCACATTGTGAACTCGCACAGAAGGATAGTTTTCTCATGGAAATGTAGATACTGGACCATCATTGCTGTCCAGAAACTAGAGCCCTGAGGACTCCTGAAATTTTCAAATATAGTGGAGCTGTTCCCTAACTGACAGGACTGTAGAGTTGCCTTCAGGGAAAATGCAGTATTACTACATTATATAACCTTAGTTGTAATTTGCTTTTTTACATTGTCCCTATCTTGAGATTTTGTGACATTTAGTTTGTTTCACAAGAAACTGTACAAATTATCAGTAGCCCACATGTCAGGAATGCGCTCCTGTTGTAGAGGGTTCTCTTTGGTCAGCAATGATGGGATGAAGCCTTGTTTGCAGTACCTAGACTCACAAAACATGGAATTCCATTTGGGAGACTAAAAAATGGCTGGTTTTCCTGGCCTAACGTTAGATGAATTGTACATTCAGTAATTGCTTCTAAAAAATTGCTATTCATCAGACAAATTTTTTTTAAAAAAATTAGGACCAGATTATTGACTAGTCTGAGACACACAGATCCTGTAAAATTGTGTGTGCACTCATATTTGTGCCAACAGTTAGTTGCTTCTGCCATCATTTTCCTGACTTACATATGCAAAGACACGTATACATGGACAACACATTTCTGTATATAGTGCCAAAATGCACCTGTATGTATGCACAATATATATCTGTCTCCAGCATTTTACATCCAAACCTGTACACGCTTTTGAACGAGCCAGAAAGGTGGTACACTGCAGTACACACACAGGCCATAGTTTGAATAAGTTCATAACAAGTTATTTTGAGACATTAAGGAATATGTTCGGGGGGGAGGTGGTGGTTTGTTGTGTTTTTCCCCCCAATTCTTCTATGAATCTGAGAAACCAGACTTATTTTCCTAAATTGTGCCCTTTAGAGAAATAAGTGTAACAGCATCTTCATTGCTGTGGTTTGTGACAAGGCAGTGTACATTTGAGGAGTCTGAAAATTTACCATTCACAAGACTGTGTCCTCAGGTGCCTCGACATTTTATATTTATCTTCAAGCTGTACTGTATTATTATAACACCAGGGTGAATATATCCATTCTTTTCAAATAAAAAAGATGCAACATACTTGCAAAATAAGAGCCAGTCATTTCAACTCTTGTTCCTGGAATCAGTGAGACAACAGAGGTGAGTAAAATGTGCAGGGTTGGAGACAAGTGGGTTGTATAGAAACAGATGATGTAATATGATCACATACTTTCATATAAAAACTGATATTTTAATGATTCCTGGTGTTTTAGTTATGAGGGGGAAACAGTGGGAACAAATGTCATTTTTAGCAGCTGAATAGGGAAATTTGAGGCATCCGTACTTACCAGTGCTCTTCAAATACACTTGAATGGGGAGGTGAACCAAAAGGAGACTGGCAGGACAATCCGTCCCCGTTAAAGCCAATGCTATTGGGGCTGATCCCAAGCCATGTCTGCGCTGCCGTGCACTGCCACACGGTTTGTGCGTATGCAGTAGGCCCCATGCCAGGGTGCGTGCACGCTGCATGTAGTCAGCGCACTAGTCTGTGGAGCTTGGGCTTGGCCCCAGTAACTTCAATGGGAGGCTTGTAGCCTAAGTAATAGATCCTCTCCTCACATCACCTGCTTTCATGTCTGTGGCTGATAACCACCCATGCCATTTGTGCTGTTGGTGATCAATCTTTTCCTTGGTGGCAGAATGCACATACTATAGAGGAAAACTTGAAACACTCCTGTACTTGAGATACTGATATAAAATAAATAAATAAAATTGTGAAATGAAAGCTCTTACGTTTGGGGCACAATTTATTCCAGAGGTCTGGGCAAAAAAAAAAAAAAGAGTTAAGACTAATTTTGCATAGCGGCAGGTAATGGCACTGACTCTGACTAAACCATTAGGAGTGTAGTTTCTTCTCCCTGACACTGGAAATTCTGAGTTGACCAGATATGAAACTAGTGTACATGGTATCAGAACCAAGTCTATTAATTTTGATTTGTTACTGATGACTGTTCAAACCTTCTGCATACTCTTAAATATTATCATCAATAATCTGCATTGAATATCATCTGTATACTAACTTTGTGCAGTGTATGTGTGTGTATGTATTTCAATACTGTAGGTAATCAAAAATTGAGTTACTGCAGTTTGACTTAATATTATCCATTAATTACCATCTTTTTAAATGTGTAAATAAATAGTTTACCAGGTATTCTTAATACACTTTTAAATGCATACACATATGACCCCGTGTGTTCTTTCTTCTTTTATTCCATTTTCCAGCTGCTTGCCCAGTTCTATGCAGTGGTAATGGACAATACTCCAAAGGAACCTGTTTGTGCTACAGTGGTTGGAAAGGACCAGAATGTGATGTACCTGTCAGCCAGTGTATTGATCCCTCATGCGGAGGTCATGGTTCTTGTGTTGAAGGGAACTGTGTCTGCTCCGTTGGCTACAAAGGAGAAAACTGTGAGGAAGGTAAATGCTACAGTATAAACTCTTTCTATGCTTTGAAATTGCCTTCTAAATTTATGGAGGTTAAAGGAGGGGACAGAAATGCAGAGGTGACAACACCATAGTACTGTGGTATAAAACGGCTGTAACAGACCTAGACAGGGATTTCAGAAATTCCACACCTCTAGTTTTATTGGTCGGTGAAACTCTAGATTCTACTTTTAATCGGCTTACACTTAAGGATCTTTTTATTCTGCAATGGTACAATTGTCTGCAACAAGTAAATCCGAATGATGCTTTTTTCAAGCGTCTAGATAATGCTTTTCTTTCTATTTTGGCATGGATTATATTTATCAAACACTTTTTAACAGCGTAAAATGCAGAACAAAACAAAAGAAATAGATGGTATACAAAATGGCATAGTCGAACAACCATAAAAGGAAAACACTTCAGTCATAATTAATACAAAAAGAGAGGAGCCAAATTTGGAAGACTACAGGTATCCATGTCACTTAGAGACATCATGTAGGGTAAATTATTCTTGTTACGCACAATCACATTGAATTAAAGAAAAGTGGACGGCATGCAGAAAGGACTGCAATTTAATGAATGCTAAAAAGCACTTTGTATTGAGCATTTAAATAGCCACAGTTTTGTGTAGGCAGAAATGTGAAGATTTAGCTAAATGAATCAAAGCTGTCCAAGCATGGTCAGAGATTGAGCTCGGCAGTGGTTCTTTCCATGGTCTCTGTGAAATGTGATACAACAAAAATTGGTGAACTGACTCTTTAAGTTGAATATTGTTTTTAAAAGTTAATTTAGTGTTCAAGAAGGGCGTTTGCTAGAATGACAGCCCTGAAGTCCTCTGCTTGAAGTGATAGTTCAAACTCCCCTGCCCTTGCTGACCTGTCAGTGCGTATCATTCCTTGTCTGCAGGGGTCTGGTACCGGAAGCCTTTACAACTGAAAGCAGGCCTATTGATTATTGATTTGAATCTAGGACTACTCCCTCCATGAGGATCCCGATCTCTCTTGCCTCCACCCAAGGTGGATGGCAGACTGAAGTTTCCTCATCATGGAGCCTTTTGCAGGATTTATTTTCCTGCACAGCTGGATTTGATTTGGCGTAATTTAACTCAGGCTGCTTAAATCAGCCACAAGAAAAAAGAAGAAGAAGAAAAAGTGCAGGAAAAGTAACTTCCATTCTACTGACTCGCTAGTCCTTTCCTGAGCACGTCGTCAATTCCGCATGCTTAGGAGGAGGAAGGTTCACTTTATTGCTCAAGCTGCTGCAGGATTGTAGAGTCACAAAACAACTCTAGGGGCTTTCAGCCCTCACCTCTTTCTACAGTCACAGATGTACCTGGGCTGAGGAGGCCTCTCTCTTTGGTGCAGGAGTGTTCTCCAGAACAGAACTGTAAATGGGATTCCTGCATCCAGTGCAGGACTCCAGAAGTCATGGGGACCACACTCTGATTCCCCAGAAGTCCCTCCTCTTCTTGTCCTTAGTGGAGCATGGAGAAGCAGAGACTTCTGGGTTGGGGCTGCTGAGCTTAGCTGGGAATGCAAATGGGAGTGGCAAATTCACCCCCAGGCAGCTGCAACAGAGCTGCCATTCACCAACCCAGCAATTCTCTACATCCCCTAATAAACACTGCAATAGCTCAGCTTGAAGGACGCCACCACTTACTGGACGCCATAACGGACAAATCCAGGATTCTCTTATGACACTGGCTAGAGGGTGTAGGAATGGGCCAGCCATCCTAGCACTTGCCCCCGCCCTGGCTTAGATTCGGAAGCACCAGCATGGACACAAGGAGCTGGCTATACGCCATCCCTGGCATGGTGACAATGCCATGAATATTTCCTCTAATGGCAGCAACTTCAGTTGGATTTCTTGCCATGTGATTTCTTACCCACAAACTCCACCAGTGGGGTGGCAGCTTAATAGCATAACTAAAGGCTGTTTTCACCTGGGAAGTCACCTATCCAGTCTGGTGCCTCCTCAGCGCTGCCAGAATGTAAATGTCCCCGTGGATCCCGTCTTTAGCAGCTCTCTCAGGGACCCCGCATCACCCTCCTCTTCCCTGCTGTATAATAGGGGTATTCCATGAATGCCACCATGGCTATTCATGAACCTGGGGTGATGCAGTGTCCCCACAAAGTCTAGGAGTCATTTCAGATCTAGACACTAGGGCCCTGATCCAGGTTTGTGTGCGCACTGTGCTTGTGCATACAGTGTGCAGTGTGTGTGTACCTGCCATGTACACACCAAGTGCACGCATTTATTTATTTATTTATTTTATTTTATTTTATTTTATTTGTAATTATATCCTATCCTTCCCTGAAGGCTCCGGGCAGCTCACAACATAAAAACATTACAAATATCAAAAACAATATCAACTATGCCCCTTTTTACATGGATGAGGTGGGGGGGATGGGTGTTTAGCCGCAGTGGGTGGAGGTGGGTGTGTATCTACACCCATCTCCACCCTCAGAGCTTCCTCGGGTTTTCCAGAGGGCTCCTTGGGTGGAGGTGGGTGGAGATGGGAACACGCACGCACCCCCACCCATCCCGCTCAGTGTTCACACGGGCGAATGCCAAGCGGGACCCATCCCACCACCGGCCGTATACACGAGCGCCCCGCACACCCGCCCAAACAGTGAGCGGGGGGGCGGGGGGGGAAACGTCCGTGTAAAAACAGCCTATATAAAATCCCAGTTTTAAACCCTCCAACCTCCACCTCCCCAAACCCTATCCCCACCTGCTAAAACCTGGGCAAATAAGTAGGTCTTGCATCATCTTCAGGAAATGCTCAGACTTGGGCTTAACCGAACCTCTAGGGGATTCCAAAGCTGAATGCCTGTATGCGTGCCTTTGCCATATGGACATGGTGGACTGATGAAACTTGCAAGGGGGCGCCCAGAACTGGCTCTAGAGACCACAGTGAAGCATAGAAGGGAGGTGGTATTTTTAGATATGCAGGACCCAAGCCATTTAGGGCTTTATAGATCAAAAGCAGCACCTTGAATTGTGTCCAGAACACTGTTGGCAGCCAATGCAGACTAGGGCTGAAACCTGACCTCAGGTTTTTTTCTCAGTTCTTTTCGAGAATCACAGTTCTCGACTCATTTTTAGCGAGAATCGATTATTGAGGAAAACCCCAGTACTCAACCTCGTTCGTGAATTTTTCTTGTATTTACCATGATTACCATTTACAGTTTTCCATGATTTACCATGTACCATATACTAATTTACCATGTACTGCATTCATCCTGGTAATGCGCATGTGCAAAATGGCTACCCTTTTCAAAAATGGCAGTGGTGCTACCAGCACCATCTTGGAAGAGATGCCATACTTATATTTATGTAAGCCGCCCCGAGTTGCCTTGTGCGAGAGGGGTGGGATAAAAATGTAATGAAATAAAATAAATAAATAAATAAATAAATAGGGCTGATCATGTACAGGAATGCTGCAGTGTCTATTTTGTGAATGTGTATTACGGGACTAACACAGTACACATTAAGCAGTATATGGTAAATTGGTATACAGTATATAGTAAAAATCACAGTAAACTGTAAATCACGGTAAACAGTGGGTATTTTTACACACACCTGAAAGTGCTGCTCTTTCAATCTTCTGGGTTTACAAATCCACAAGTAACTTCCAGATGCATTCTTCACACACGCGCACGCACACACACACACACACACGCTGCCCTGAGGCAGTTCCTGGATGCATTCTTCACACTAACACTTCCCTGAGGCAGCCTAAAGTAGCCGGGGCTGCCATGGAAACCAAGTGACCACAGCTGCCTGGAGCAAAGCAGTTTACCAGGAGAACCTTTTACACACAAAAGTTCTGGGAGAAGTTCTATGCAGAAGTTCAAATAGTCAGATGTTTTAAGATCTGGGTGAGTGATTTAAACACACAGAAAGTTCAGGATGCAACAGCAAACATGCAGGAGAAATGTGTGTGTAAAAACACCCAGTAAATAGAGAAAAATTCTCGACAGAGATCTTGAACCATTACCATGATTGTCATGAGATCATGGTAATGATTCTCATGAGATTTCCGTGAGAAACAAATTGATTCTAATTTCAGCCCTAGTGCAGGCTTTGGAGCACCAGCGTAATGTGCTTCCAGTGACCCACTCCTGTCAGAAGGCAGGCTACCACATTCTGCACCAGCTGCAGTCCCTGAAGAGTCTTGAAGGACAACCTCACACAGTGCATTGCACTAGTCTAGCCTCAAAATTACGAAAGCATGGATGAAGGTGGCGAGGTTCAAATCAGATAGAAAAGGATGCAGTCTCCACACCAGATGGAGTTGGTGGAAAGCGCTCCTGGCCATCGCTGCAACCTGATGTTCTAGGCACAAGAAGGTATCCAGGAGAACCCCAAGACTGCAAACCTAAGTGACCAGAGGAGGCTGGACCCCCTCAATAATGGGCATCCCTATCCTCCCCCTCCCCAATCACAGTGCCAGCCAAACATCATCACTTCAATCTTGTCTGGATTCAGCCTCGATTGGCTTGCCTGCAACCAGTCCCCTATGGCAGCCAAAGACTGCTTAAAGCTCAAATACTTCAGGACCTGAGTTGGATGAAAAGGAATGACAGAGCATTTTCCCTGTCAGTCTCTAGGAAATCATCGAACAGGTCCACAAGGGTAGTCTCAGTCCTATACCCAAGATGAAAGCCAGACTGGCAGGAGTCCAGGAATCCTATAGCATCAAGATACACCCAAAGCTGATGGAAATGGTAGAAAGAGGGCACTAACTGGCCAGAGAGTCAGCATTAAGTGATGGCCAAATAGTCCGGGGCCAGACAACTCCAGTTTTAAGGCCATCTGGCAGTCTCCCCTCCTGAAGGGAGGCACTGACAGCCCCAGCCAGCAAAGGACCCCAATTTCTCACAGCTATCTTTCACCAGCCAGGATGGGCATGGTCTAGTTGACAACACACTCCACATCGGTGGGAGACACCAATTCAGACTGATCCAAATGACATGGATAAGTCTTGACTTTTCTAACCTCAAACTTTGACACTGCAGACAAATTAGCAGCCCCCAGAGCATGGTGAATATGAGTGATTTTGTCTGCAAAGTAGGCAGCAAACTCATCACAGCTGGCATTAGATGACTCAGCTACTGGGCAGAGACAATAACTAGGCTTGCACGCATGCAGTCCGTACATGTGCATGGAGCTTGGATTGGGGCCAAAGAGAGCACGCTCTCCCTAAAAGAGCCACGGTATCAACTCCCAGTTTGTTTGTTTGTTTCTTTCTTTGTTTGATTCACATTTTTATCCAGCACCTCTGTTAAGGGCCCCTGTTGAGGCTCACAGTTGGCTTTACCCACAGGGAGCTTCAAAATGAAATTGTTTATGCCAAAAGTAGGACAACTTAAAGGGCCTTTCTGGAACAAAAACAGTGGACTCCAAGCCACAGAGCAGAGTTGTCTCCCCTCCACAATCCTCAGCAGCAGCAATCCTAGCCATTTTCTTTCTGCTTTTATCCTGGGAATTCAGTTAGACTCAGGGCAAAACTGAAACATTTTTTTAGGCGTCTGTCTGAGGAGCAGCTGCCACCCGCCACCTTTAGCTTTTCCCCCTCCGAATTTCTTTTGTGTTGCAGTGTTCCTCCCTCGCACAGAGATTTCAGCCACATCACTCCTCTCTGCTCGTGTCTGCGTTTTCCCTTATTGCAGCACATCTTGCATTCTTGTAGGTCAGTTTCCTCCTACTGAGATAGTCCTCTCTGCTGTGACATTCCCTGCGAGCAACATATTGGGGAAGCCCCAGAGAGAACAGAGTTTTTAGCCTCTTGCTGGTACACATGAAATCTCAACTTAGATTATCAGTTCAAAAAGGATTCTTGTGGCAGTATTAATCATCTGTTAGAACCAGACCTGCTGAAAGTTAATGGTTGGTAGCAGGAAAGGGTTTTCATCTGCCTGTGCCCTCTTCCAGTAAATATTGCAGCACCACCTGGTCCAGAATTTGGTACCATCACTACGAAAGATTTATCTAAACACAGTCAGCAAGAGAGAGATGCATCTTAAGAACTTAAGAACATAAAAGGTTCCACACTAGGTTAGACCAATAGTCCATTGAGCCCAGCATCCTGTCTCCAACAGTGGCCAGTCTCGGTTGGGAGAAGTACCCAACAGGTCATAATGGGGAAATTCATTCTACTACTGTCACGTAGGGATAGGTAGGAGGGAAAAGGGAGCAGGGGCGAGGGGTGACCCCACACCTGGAAGACGCACAACACCGTTACATACAAGGGCAACCAGAGGCAACTATCCTTAACGCACGTACCTAGCTCGGTAAGGCTAGGGTCCCTCAGGGTGGAAGGTGGGCTTTCCCTCAATATTAGAAGGCAACCCTTTTCATCATTGTGACAAGGCAAAAGGATAGCAGTTTGCCTCAGAAAACCAAGACGTAGACACACCAGGGAAAACCACACACTCGGGGAACTATTCAGGTCCCTGGGCACCGTGTGGCTATGTGGGGAAAATAAGGGGGAAGGGAAAGGAGAGGGGGGAGAGGGAACGAGGATCTAGGTAAGTGGGGGGAGCTGGACTTTCTCACAAAGGATATGTGGCCGGAAGGTAGGGGAGAAGGGGCAACGACAAGGCACTGGATAAAGGACACAGGTATACCCCAAAATAAAGATCACTCCTCAAATACGCAAGACACAAAATAGGGGATAACGACACACCTTATACTCACTCTCACACCTCTCACGCAACCAGGAAGGGGAACACAAGGATCATACGCTCTATCTGCCACAACAATAGGTAAAGGATCTCCAAGGCAAGGGGCCAGTCTCTCAAGAATGATTACCGGCGGGGAAGTCAGGCCCCGCCGGTAGTTTATATAACCCTTTCGCTCAACCACGCCCTGTTTGCTTAGGGCGGAGCCCTGCTGTTTCCCCGCCACACCTGATGCCGCTCTGGGGCTCCTGGGGGCGTGGCCAGCAGCACACTTCCACGCTACGTGGCCCCGCCCCCTCGTGTCCCCTGCGCCTGCCCTGCACCTCCCCCTAAGCCTCCGAGGCGGGCCCGCCTCCGAGTCAGCGGCCCCGCTGCGCCGGAGCCCCCCGCTAAAGAAGCGGGCGACCTTACAACTACTACCACCTATCATTTCTATAGTGCTGCTAGGCGTACATAGCACTTTACGGTCACAGATTACTGTCACATTCTCTGTAGTTCACTCCCAGCTCCTGACAGTCACAAATTTACAGTCACAGATTAGTCACATTTTCTGTTGTTTACACCCAGCTCCCAACACTCAGAGGTTACGTCCGCCAAACCTACTTGGCTAAAAGCCATTAAGGGACCTGTCCTTCAAGAACTTAGCTAATCCTTTTTTAAACCCAGCTATACTGCTGGCCTTGACCACATCCTCTGCAACAAATTCCAAAAGTTAATTGTCCATTGAGTAAAAAAATACTTACTTTCATTTGTTTCAAATCTGCTGCCGGTTAGTTTCATGGACTAGTACTATTTGAGAGGGTAAATAACCACTCATTCCACTCCACTCATGATTTTATAAACTTCTATTATATCCCCTTTCAGTCGTCTCTTCTCCAAGCTGAAGATCCCTGACCAATCAAGCCTTTCTTCATACAGAAGCCGTTTCAGACCTTTGATCATTGTTGTTGCCCTTCTCCGTAGCGTTTCTAATTCTACAGTATCTTTTTTGAGATGAGGCGACCAGAAATGCACACAATAGTCAAGGTGCAGTCGAACCATAGACTTATAGCGGCATTATGATGTTTTTTTATTTATTCACTTATCATTTTCCAAATAATTCCTAACATTCTGTTTGCTTTTTTAACTGCTGCCACACATTGAGCTGAGGATTTAATTATATTGTCCACAGTGACTCCCAAGATCCTTTCCCTGAGTGGTAACTCCTAATTTAGAACCCAGCATTGTGTACATATAATTTGGATTATTTTTCCCTATGTCCACTTGTCAACATAAAATTTCATCTGCCATTTAGTTGCCCAGTCATCTAGTCTCCCATTTAGTTGCCCAGTCATCCAGACTCACAAGATACTTTTGGCTGTTTTTACATGAACACCCCCACCCCTCCCCCCGCGCACAGTGTTCGGGCAGATATGCGGGGGGGGGGGCGTCCTTTTATATGCCCAGCAATGGGTGGGGGGATGGATTTCCGCTTGGTGTTCACCCATGTGAACGCTGAGCAGGATGGGGGGGCGTACGCGCTCTTGCACAACACGCACCTTCACCCATCGCACACCCACCTCCACCCACGGAGCCCTCCGGAAAGCCAGAAGAGGCTCCGTGGGTGGAGGTGGGTGGGTGTCCGTGTAAACCCACCTCCACCTACCACAGCTAAATACCCATCCCTCCATCCACCTCCGTCCATGTAAAAAGGGCCTTTGTGTCATCTGCAAATTTGATTATCTCACTCTTTACTCCCTTTTCCAGATCATTAATTAATATATTAGACATCACTGGTCCCAGTACAGATCCCTGGAGCACTTCACTATTTACTCCTCTCCATTGTGAAAGCTGACCATTTCATCCTACCATTTGTTTCCTATCCTTTATAGTAATGGGCTAGAAGGCAGTGTCCTGTCGTACATCGGTAGCTGGTTAGTTTCCTCAAGAGTTTCTCATGAGGGACCATATCAAATACTTTCTGAAAATCCAGATACACTATATTAACTGGCTCACCCTTATCCATATGCTTATTTATTCCCTCTAAAAATTTCAATGGATTAGTGAGACGGCACAACTTCCCTTTGCTAAATCCATACCGACTCTTCCCCCCACTGTGTTGTATTTATCAATATGCCCAATAATTCTGTCCTTAACAATAGTTTCCACCTGTTTGTCCAGCACTGATGTCAGACTCACTGGCCTGTAGTTTCCAGGATTGCCTCTCGGGCCCTTTTTAAACATTGGTGTTACAGTGGCAGGTTTTAGTAATAGGTTACAAAATTACCAATAGTAGCTCTGCAATTTCATATCTTTGTTCCTTCAGAACTCTGGACTGACTACCATCTGATCCTAATGAATTGTTACTATTTAGTTTGTCAATTTGCTTTAGAACCTCTTCCGGAGTCATGTTGATTTGTGACAGTTTGGAGTTCCTTCCTACCTAAGGGCTTGAAACCCACTTACTTGCGAAAATAAGTCACCACAGTGGGTAGTGTCTTGAATACCAAAGGGTCAAAATGCCATCCCAGTCAACTCTGCATCAAACAATGCGTCAGCATGGCAATGCTAACAATATCTGCAGGGGCTTTCAGTCTCCTCTCTGGGAGTTTGAGTCCGTTTGTAAAAGCATGAGACAAACTTACCTTCTGCCCCACCTTCTGGCACATGCAGCATGTTTTAGAGCACTGTTTTGAAACGGCTTCAGATATTCCTGACTAGAAAAAGTGCTCCAGCAGTCTGCACTTGGAGCGCTTAACAGCTAAGCAGCCAGAGGCAGGACTGTTATGTGCCACAAAGAGCAGCCTAAGGCCATTTTCACACCTGCACAAATGGGTCATTAGAAAGTCGGGAGCGGGGACGCGCATACAAATCAGGTGTGTCTTTCATCAGGTGTGAATGCCGCGAGGCAGATGATTGAAGCTTTTCTGCGTGTTTACATGGGCTATAGACAGAGCTGGATTTTGCAGCTTGGTAAATTGCCTTTGTAAACACCCATAAAAGCTTCAATCATCTGCCTCAGGAGATTCATACCCGATCAAAGACGTGCCTGATTTGTATGTGCGTCCCCTCTCCCGACCTTCCAATAACCTTTCAGACATGCGTCTCCCCCCCCCCCAATGCGGCTTTGCCGGCAGAGACGCGCAGGGATTCAGAGCTCAATTTCCTGCTCTGCATCCCTGCACATTTCTGCTGGCAAAGCTGCACGCAGGGGGTTTTCAGACCGGCCAATCCCCACACATATTCGGACTGCACATTCCACCCCCACCCCGCAGTTCGAATATGATGGGGGGGGGGGCACATGTCTGAAAGTGGCCTAAGCCACTACCATTGGAGAACCACCAGTTGTCTCCGCACATTCCAAACCTCAAACCTTCCCTGGGTCACCCACTCCTGCTAAAGGAGTTTTCTTTCCCACAAAAACTGTCTCTGCCATCCCTTATGGAGGGGCTCATCTGCATGAGGTAACTGTGTCACCAACTTCAGGCCCACCAGACATATGTCCTTAGCAAGTTCCTTTGGAACTCCTCAGCAAAGGAAAATTCTCAAAACTGGACACAGTGAATTTGTCCACAAGGTGCCCTGTTTCGCAACTATACCCGGTGTTAGCGGGTATATATTTAAGCCAACCCAGCCTCTCAAGGCTAAAACGAAGGTGTGGGGGTGGGTGGGGTGTTCTTGTCCTTGCGTTCCTTAAAAGTGAAGGCCATTTTAGAATCCTGCCCCACAGTGGGACTTAAGTTGGGCTTTCCCACCAAGCTTTTTTGACTTGGGTTCTGGAGTCTGAGTCTCTAGCTGTATATCATGTTGGTGTTGCCTCTCTGTCTGCTCCTTGTGCACAGCAAGTTTCTTTTCCTGTAGCTGGTTCTGCTCTTCCTGCTCTGGAAGTATCTTCTCACGCAAGCACGGCTCTCTTTGAGCTAAAAGTTTTTCTCTAGCTGTAACTTCATGACCTCCTGTCAGTATGCTGCATCTGCTGCTGTAGATGATCCAACACCTGGTGGCAATCAACCTCCTTGTCTGATTCACATAGGGGTCATGCAGTCTCTTTGGGGTCCCATTCTGCAAACTGCCAGGCAGAATGGTCTGCACATTCACCTGCCTCCTGAAGTCCAGAGGGCTCGGAGGCAGTGATGGCAACTCCTTCATGTTCCATAGGAATGTGGTCAGCTCCTCTTTTCTTTTGCTTGCATAGCTGAGACCCTTCTCTTTGAAGGGGTTGAAACCCCTGACATTGGTGTTGCCAATACCTGCTATTCTCACACTTTAAATCTGCTGTTTAATCCATCTGTTCTTCTTAGCAGTGAGTTTTCCGATACTGCTTTATGCATCTTTCAGTATATAGACTATAATCCCTTGTCCACTCTGGCTTAGAATTAGCTATGAGATTTCAATCTCTTCCTATGAGAAAATGCTGCAAACGATTTTCTAAAAAAGAATTTTAACAGGTATCAATGTTAGGAATCCCGAGTTTGTTTTTTTACTTGTCAGACACTTACAAACTACAGTATCAGTTCACACCCCTTTAACGCCAGGGTATACATATTTATTACATTTTATCTGTCCTCATAAGTCAGTCTCTCCTGCCACTCAATCATTTTTGTTGCTTTTCTTCCAGTTCCCTCCAATTTGTCTTGATCTTTCTGGCATCAAGGAGTCCAGAGCTAAATACAGCTTCTGTGCGCCATCCCACCTAGATATATAATGCGGTTTTCTAGAGATTCCATAAACATTTGGCATTAATTAAATTTCACCATCGTCAAAGAGTGTAGCCCTTACAGTCTGTATTGTAAGAAATTTGTAGGTTAGGAAGGAAGATGCTGATGATTTAATCAAAAGCTCTGAAAGATAAGGTTTTCTGAAAGATAAATGGATTGTAGAAAGCAAGTTGCATTAGCTGAAAACTAGGAAGGGGCCAATAGTATGACAAGAAAAGTTAGAAGAACCTTTTAAATACATCATTGGGTAAAAAAAAAATCCATAACTAATGACATTTCTACTTCAAAATCCCTTCCCTTGTATATATATATGTTGTGAACATTAATTCAGAAGCCTTTGAATAAAGGATGGGCTATAAAGTGGTTTCTCAACAGTTTTAAGTGCTCATCCCATCTTATTTAAATTTTCTGAAAGAATTAACAGCATAAAACAAGTAAACATACCTGAATTTTTATTAAAGGATGAAAATATCTGCTATTTATTTTTGTACTTCCAAAAAGAATGGTCCAGGTTGATTCATATGCCATTTTCCAACTAGGAAATGGAATTGGAAGCTCGTGGATCAGCACTTTTTTTCCCTCCAGTTAGCTTTTTATTTATGATATTCATCATAGTCATATCGTTCAAACAATTTACCTGAAATAGCAGTGGCACCAAAATCGATATTTGCGATCCACAATTTTTGCTGCATAAACAGTGTTGCTCTGTTAACAAATTTGCACACAAAAATGAAATGGAATATTTGTCAGGCTTCATTCAATGCATTTGGAGGGTGGGGGGAGGTGAAGCAAGTGAAACTGACAAATTAGGTTAAGTTAACAGTGTTTTTTCTTGTCAGTTTCATGGTTGAGTCATTTTTCAGTGACATTTAACTTCATAAGTGTAATTCATGGTTCTTCGGGGGTTTACAGTACACTTTGTTCAGAAAACTCCTTGACCTTCTTTTTAGTCCTTAGGGATATAAATTGCATTCACTACCCATTTTTGTCAAATCTATAGAGGATCCAGTACTAAATGAGTTCTAATGATCTGAGCTCCAAGGTGCTCTGGGTTCTTACTCTCATGTGCTCAACTACTAAAGCTTGATGTCCTTTGTTTAAACACCACATGGGCTCAGTTCATAAATCGTTATTAAAAAGCATTGTAACTTCCCACAAGAGACTGGGGGCCAAGTCTTCATTTTATGTAGTTTCAAGTAGTGCTGTTGAACTTAATGAAGCTACACCAGTGTGCACCAGCTGGGGATCAACCCCTATCTGTCACCTCTAAAAGCACTGTGTCAAAATGGAATGAAATTTGAATCTACCATGTATCAATGCTGTTATTCAGCCAGACAATGGAATTAAATAGCTGTAAAACATATTTGCCTCGAACAATAGCCAGAAAGGTTTAGCGTGAGTTATTCTGTAAAATAAAAGCAGGGAAGGGGGAGTTGATGACAGCCTTTTTCTCTGGTAATAAATCTTTACTGCTTTCCCTCTGCTTGCATACCATAATTCAGGTTAGTGGAAAGATGGCTAATTTATCTGGAAGAGGGATGTGTTTCTCACTCTTTTCACATTGCTTTTATTATTGCTTCTACTTTGAAAGGATTGTGATAAATTTCTGAAAGTGAACCTATGCCAGCCTTTAGCAGTGCTTTCTATGGCTAGCTGTACTTAAAAGAAATAAAGCAAAATGTGCTTGTTTTTAAATTTATGTTTCTGTCTTTCAAAACTTTATTTTATTTATTTATTATATTTAATACCCTGCCCCCCTTCGCCTCTGGCAACTTGGGGCAGCTAACAACAAAAATATAAAATATATAAATACAATATAAAAATACACTATCAATTAAAACTAAAATAAAATATTCCCTCCCAACCCCAATCCAATTCCACCCTGCTCCCTACCCCTCACCAAATGCCTGACAGACAGAAGACATTTCTTCTAAAAGACAGAAGGTCGGGCTAGGTAAACCCCCATTGGGAGGGAGTTCCACAGCATAGGGGTGACCACCGAAAAAGATCTCCTGTCGGTGGTCACCCATCTAGTCCAGGGGACCTCCATCACTGGCTGCCTATAAAGCACCAGGCTAGGTTCAAGGTACTGGTTTTGACCTTTAAAGCCCTTCACGGCCTGGGCCCTGCCTATCTGCGGGATCGCCTCACTCCCCATGTGCCCGTGTGACCCCTCAGATCGTCCATGGGAGCCTTTTTGGAGGTTTCCCGGGCAAGACAAGTGGCCACTGACGTAAGATCTTTTTCGGTGGCTGCCCCCGTGCTGTGGAATTTGCTCCCGGAGGAGGCTCAGTTGGCCCCCACCCTCCTGTCGTTTCAGCGTTTGTGTAAGACCTGGCTGTTCTGCCAGGCTTTTGGCGAGTGGGGGGGGTAGGGTTTGGGAGGGAAGGTGAGTTTTATGATTTGTTTTAAAATTTGTTTTTTTACTGTTAAATCTTTTGTGTTGTTCGCCGCCCCGAGCTGCCTTTGGGCAGGAGGGGCGGGATACAAGTTTTCAATAAATAAATAAATAAATGCCCCTCTAGACAATCGTAGGGCCAATCGGACATGGGGAGTGAGACGGTCCTGTAGATAGGTGGGGCCCAGGCCGTGAAGGGCTGTAGGATTTATCTGTGTGATGGCTTGGCTACACACTGAATAAACTATTATTATTATTATTATATTATCTGTTCTGGATTTAATATAATACAGTTTAAAGATATGCTGAGGTAAAATAAAAAATAATCTTAATCTTTGTCCCAAAAAAAGTAAAACTTAATTGAATCTTCTTTGAGTGAGCTTCATATGCAAGGATGAGGAAACCCTCGACCTGTGCACAGAATACAGCCCTGTTCCCCTTACAGTCTGGCCCTGAAAGACTCCCTCATGGCTTCTATTGATATGGCCAGCTGCCAGAGGTGTGCTGACTCAGGCCCTTTTTACAAAGACATCCCCCCCCCCTCGCCCACATGTGTGGTTGCATGGGGGGGGCATCTGTCTGACCCCCGGTGGGGGTCCATGAGTGCTCCTGCACTCCACCCACCTCCACCAATCCCCTATGCATGGAGGCATTGGGGAAAACTGAGGTGCCTCTGTGCGTGGAGGTGGGTGGGCATCCGTGTGACATGCCACACACTCGTCGCCACCTCCACACACTCCCCCCGCACTGCCGGCCCATTTGAAAAGGGCCTCAAGGTGCTTCAGTGGTGGTTGGAGAGGGCTCTGCCACTTCCCGTTGGTGTGCAGGCTCCACCTCTCTGCAGCTGGGAAGAGGCTGGGGATAGAGCTTGCTTGGTAGACAGACAGGGAAGGAACCACTGCTTCCCACTGAACAGCTGATTGGTAGAAAGAAGCAGATGGAAAGAACCACCTTTTGTTTGTTAGATGCATCCCACTAGCAAATTTTAAATTGCTAATATGGTCACTAGCAAGAAAGAGTTAATTAAAACGTTTGGTTAGGTGTTGTCTGCCTTTTAAAAAAACGTTTCCACAGAGCTAGATTCAGCAGAAATATCAAAGTACCAAAAGAGACTGGTCACATTTCACAGTGCTTTAGATTCTAGCAAAGCCAGGAGCACTTCCAGTACTTCGCAGTACCTTTGCTGGTGTTCTGAAATATCCAGTTCGATGTGTAGACCAAAAAATGTTTAGACAAAGTTATGAACCTTTTGGCACTTATCTGACCTGCATCTCCAAATCTGGGTGTTTGCTGACATTACAGGAGGTGTGTAACTTGCATTAGCAAAACTAACAAGAGAGAGATCATGCGAGCCCCCGATCGCAGGCACAGGGATTCTATTATTATTTTCCCCTTCACCCGTTAAAATCAGTATATATATAAAGTTTATTTACTTAGTCGATGGCCATCGTAAAACACCAAAGAAGACATTTGATACAAACACATGAGAAAAAATGTATACGAATGTTTGTTTGTTAAAATCATTAACACAATGCATGACTGGATTTTGACCCCTGCATCGCGTTACTGATGTTAACAGAAGAAGGGGGAAATAACTATAGAATCCCCATTCCCACGATTGGGGACTCACATGATCTCCCTCTTGTTAGTTTTGCTAACACAATTACCCCACCACCGGTAGTGTCGGCAAGCACCCTCTGAGGCCCACCCACTAACAATAAAGTATGTTGTAATACTTCAGAAACTAATTACCTGAATACTAACAATTACTAAGCCTGTGATGTGCTGTGTTTCAGGCTCCAGTTGCTCTTATTCACATGCAACTCACAGTACATAATCTCCCTCTCTCTATTGGATAACATGGGAACCTCCCTGCTCTAACCCACTACCCCCTCCCATCTCCCATACAAGCAAAGAGTCCTGGCTCCCTGCCCCCCTGCTCTAACCCATATTCCCTTCCCACTGAACCCAGGATCCTTGCCTCCCATTGAATTCAGGAGTCCTGCTTCCCAGCCCCCCTTCAAAGGGTCTTAAGGAGCTGGAGACACTCTGCAACCCTAATTAGTGGTTTTTGTCCTCTTGTTACTCAGCTCCGGGTGTCATGCAAGTGAACTCTTCCACAGGTATAGCCCTGCACTGCTCCCCATCCACAATTAACTGACCCTTTTCTTTAATGATATGCTACCAGAGCCCAGCTAGCTTTGTATCTTGATCCATATCATACAGAAAAATTCCATGAGTTCAGCACCTCCCGGGCTCATAAATTTTGCTTGTTCACAAGAAAAGGAAGCCCCGTTTGCAGGTCGACCTCGGCAACCTCTTTCCTCCATCTGAGAAGAAGGCAACAGACAGCTTTAGCTGATCCCCTGCTCCCTTCCCCTTTAGCCTTTCCACAGTAGGTGTGTTTGTTGTACATGTAATCCACATACATCTTGACTTTATTTTAAAATCTCACTCTCTCCGTTGGATAATACGGGAACGTCCAAACTTCACAACTTACATGATGGATTTTAAAAATCCAAACTGAGGAAATGCCTAGAATGCACACCTGAATTTTCTGACAACTCGACATCTCCAGACAGATAACTTTAAACACATTTTTGCCCAGCAAGTGAAAAAGTTAGAAAAGGAAGGGGAAAAAACAGTCCTGCCTCCCAAAATTCTTGTTGAGTTGTGAACTAATACATATTAGTCATGAATTCATTTTACTTTGTACATCGGTTTGACCATGGTCCTCCGTTTCATAGTAAAAAGCTGTTCACAAAACCTCTAGTTAGAGTGCCATTCTTTGAAATACTTCATCCAAAGGAAAACCCATAATAACCACAATGCCATTAAGTTATGAGTTTGCTTTCAGTACAGCCATGGGAACCCATTTATTCAGATTAAGGATAGCATCTGATATCTTATTTCTTTTAAACAGTTACTGTTTTCAAGATGGGATTTGGGAAGTATTGGAAGCCATAGCTATTGTACAGTATTTTTTGAGAGAACGAATGTATTCTGGTGTCTGTAACTGATCTGGCAATTGTGATTCTTGTATTGGGTAATCACAAGTCAGCCACTGACTGAATACAAGCCCATGAACAAAACTGTGCTTTCCCCCCCCTTTTCTTCCAAATGAATATAATCATTTTCTACAACTCAAGGACAAAATATCAAGTACTGAATTGATTTATATTTACAGTAATTATTATAAATTGTTTGGGGGCTTGTGGAACTTTTATTTATTCCACTGAAACTTCTGCTAAATTTGAACAAACTAAAAATAGATAAACTGAACAAAGTGTGGCTAAAGGTCTCAAAAGTAAGGAATATTAGTTTATTTTTTTATTCTTACCCTTATTCTACATGACTCCTCAGAATCCTGCTGCAAAAATTACTTACCTCCCTTACCATCTTCATCTTTAGCAAACAGAATGACATTTTAGATTTTCAGATGCTCAGAGTAGATAACCTAATGACAACCTATTGGACCACTGAAAGAGTTGCTATCCTTCACTGCAGCAGGATAAAACTAACTGAGCTCAAATCCATCAAGCAGAGCCACCTAGACTGTACATTGTAGCAACTGACTTTTTCCACAAAGTATTTGTGTTGTTTCTTTGTTGTTGTTTTTCAGTCGATTGCTTGGATCCAACTTGCTCCAACCACGGTGTCTGTGTAAATGGAGAATGCCTCTGTAGCCCGGGCTGGGGTGGACTAAACTGTGAACTTCCAAGAGCCCAGTGTCCAGACCAATGTAGTGGCCATGGGACATACCTCTCTGACACAGGCCTTTGTAGCTGTGATCCCAACTGGATGGGTCCCGACTGCTCCGTTGGTATGAAAAATGTTTCCTTTCTGCCTTGCCTTGCACTAATATTCCCACCCATTGTTCTATAAATATTTACAATCTTATATTGAATAAGCGTTCAACATTTTTTATTTATTTTTTATTTTTTTTGTTGTAAAGTTTAGGTTATTCTTTCAGCATCTGAGCAATGAGCATTCCTGAATTTCATACTGTAGATTGTATAATTTAGTATCTGTGTATCACAGCATTTTCAGCACAAGACTGGGAACATGGAATACTGTGTCCCAGTGTTCTGACACTGGTTCTTACTGTGGCATGAGCTGAGTCACTTAGCATCTCCTTGCCTCAATGTCACCGTCTGTAAACACAAAGGTTTATACTAGTCAGGGTGAATTAGTTGAGATTTTTACAATCTGGAGATGGAAATTGCTCATTACTATACACTTGCAGAAAGTTTGGAACAGCAAAATTGTACAAATGGAGAAGGCTAAGCAATTAGTTTCAGTGCATGAGATGTCCTGAACAGTAAATGTGAAATGACAGTAGGATCCACGTAAATTGAACTTGCATAACTCAGACTTCTGATTAAATCAAAGAAATAGGTTTTTCCCAGCCCCAAGTATAGCAAATGTATTGCTTTTTTGTCATGGATAACTTGGATTCGGTACCCTGAAGACTCAACATTTTTGGGTGCATAGAGTATATACCCTCCTAGCTGTAAATATTAGTGCCTTTGGGTGAATTAATGTTTCCTTGACAGTGTGTAGTTAAATACTGTAGTATATGCCCTTCATGTTTGTAATGCAATCCATCAGTTCCCCCATCCCCCACCCACGTTGCAAGCCCCACTGCTCAGGGTGAACTGCAGGGAACAGGAGTACAGCATATTGCATTGTGAGCGTGGAAGGTATGAACCCCAGTAACTTAATGAAACATTGCCAAGAAATCATTAATTCACTCAACGATACTAACACCTTGAGCTGGGAGAGTAAAATAGTTCTTGATGGGAAAAGTCACCCTGCTCCATTTATCTTATTTCTGCATAAGTTGAATTGATAAGTCAAACTTTTATAGAAGTTCCACAAAATCCAACTTAACAGTGCTCAACTGTCCTCTGATCTAAATGGCTGAATTCCTGAGAAGTTTTCTATTGATGATCATAACAGCAAGATCTAACAGAGAAGATTTTATGATATAACCAAGACATTGACTGTTCCATGTAATAGAAGAAGTGGTCTTGGATTTTACTTCCGTTGGAATTTTTAATTTTTGCTGTATTGTGAATCTTGAGATGGGGCAGTAGACATAAAGGTGACTCTAAAAATGGTACCGTGGTGTCCCATATTTATTCCTCATCTATCCAATTTAGTTAGCTGTCAAGGAAAAGGCAGATTATTCTACGTTCCAATTCCGCATACTACTCTTGGAACATTCATGTTTCTGCTTCAAAGATCATCACCAGCCAGCCACAAAGGTAGGTTTGTGAATAAGAATTTAATTGGCTAGTTCACTGATGATGTATCAGACAGGAAAAAACATGGCTTGCTCTTCCACAGCAGCAATTGACAGAAAATAATAAAACTTCTATTTGGGATGATGATAAATGGTTCACGGGTTAGTAATAGGATGTAGAGCCTCTCACCTAGAATTGTTGATCAATGACTGACAGATCATCCAATCTGAAGTTTGCTGTCATTCTCTGTGGAATGAGTTTGAGTGAGTCTTGTTGGAAGGATAGATAGCATTGGTCAAATTGGCACCAACTTCAGTAGGCTTCAAGCATATACTTACATGACATCAGGTGTTTTTACACAAGACGCTGCCACCCAGGTCCACCCAGTGGACATGTGGTAGCACCCATGTAAAAGTAGGGGTGGGGTAGACGTGCACTTCCACAACCCACCCACCCCCACTTACCTCCACCCATCTTTCTGCACAGAGTAACCCAGAAAATCCCGAGTTGCACCATGCAGGGGCATGAGTGGCTTGAGGGTGGATGAGTGTGCACACTTGAGTGCACACCCATCTGCCGTCATTTAAAACCTCCCCCACCCACCAGAAATGTGTGTGCGTTCCATTGAACGTCCCACCCACCCATTTAAAAACGGCCATAGAGACAGAGAGAGAGATGAACGAACAGAGTGAGGCTAGTAGGCTATCTTTGTCGTGGACTGATCACAGTCCGGCATCAATGCAAGTTTCACAGTGTCTCATTGACTAGAGACACATCCCTGTTTTAGTAGCCTTCTAATGCATTGATACAGCTTGGATTTGCTGCTCTAATCTCATCAAGGTAGATCACATACCCCTCTAAACAATTTCTTCTAGTTACACAGAGACCTTTGATTAGAACAAACATCGGTTTAGCTTACATGGATTTCATGTGTGTTTCTCAAGTATTTTCTTTTAAACAGTGGCTCGGCTGGATTTTAATCTGTTCACCAGTTGATTTTTGGAGAAGGAGGATGCTTGGTGAGGGGTATTATCTTAGCCCAAAAACTCCAGAATGGCCTGATTTACTCAGATCTGACCTCCCTACTTCTAAGGATTCTATTATGTTTGCTTACTGCTAATAGATTGCTGTCGCAAGGAGAAGAATGGGAAGTTGGACTGCTGCTTTTGCTAGCTGCTGGTACGACTGCTCATGCATGTCAAGAGCCCATGTGAGGAGCATAGTTAAGTTGGAATGAGCCCTGGTGCAGAACATGGAATTCCCTCCTCCCATCAACAGGAGATTCAGTTGGACCAAGGAGGAATGTAGGCTTGTGTGCTTCAGAACAGATGCACCACCTGTCCTTATAGCTGTGCCATTGTCTCACACCTTTCAGAACCTGAATATTCCAAGTGGGAGATGTGACGCTACCACACTTAGACCCAATCTGGGATAATGGCTGCCAACCTGCCCTGGGGTAGGCCTGTTGCCAGAACAGACATGACAGTGCACCTTACCATCCTTTGCCCCGAACCGTGGTAGTGCTTACCACCGGCTGTTCCCTGCAATTTTCTGAGATCACAACCAGTGGTAACTGCTACACAGTTCGGGGCAAAGCGTGGTGAACATCTGGTGGCTGCCGAACAGAAGTGACACTGGTTGTGACCCCAGGGTGGGGTTAAGTGTGGTAATATGTGGCTAAGTGTAGTAGCGTCACTTCAGAAAATAAATACCCTTAGAACAAAATGTCCATAGCATATAGATGTCCACATCAAAAAGATCAATCAGTAATAGTGTTAATAATATCTCTGTTTGGAATCCTTACAAGAGGAGTCACGATTTGGCAATTGGACTAATATCTCATAACCCAAAATAGTCCCTCTGGCCAAGCTGAGGCCTGCTCATTGGGAGGGGTGCAGAAGGTTTGCACTGTTACTACGCATACTGCACTCCCTCAGAGACTTACGGCCTTTTTTAAAAACGAGACGCACCCATTCATGAAAACGCAGATATCTGCGTCTTCACGAGTGGGCGCGATTCATGTGAAGGACACAGTGCCGGCGCACGCAGTGAGTGGGGGGTGCGCGTGCACTCCCGCCTAACATGCATCCTCGCTCATCCCCCACTCATCCCCACACAAGGAGCAACCGGGGGAAAATGGAGGTTGCTCCATGAGTGGGAGTGAGTGGGGATGTGTGTGCAGCCATGTGCACACCCCACCCACCACGCACCAGCGTGCCCATGCCCCCCCACCTGGCAGCACCATGTAAAAACGGCCTAAGTAGAAGAGACAGTGTTCTAGACTATTAACCTCAAATTAAATTAGCAGATTTTGTTCCTCGTTTTTAAATAAAATAAAATGCAAATCCAGATATTGGCACGGTCAGGATAGCCTAGTAGACAAGTTGCTTGACTTGGACCTGGGAACCTGGGGTTCAAATTCTGGCGTAGCCATGAACTCACTGGGTGACCCCAGCCTCGGTTCCCATCTCTAAAATGGGAATATGTGTGTTCCTGTCTCCCTTTCTTGTCATCCTAGATTGTAAGCCCCTGGGGCAGGGACTTGGTGCTATTTAAGTAACTAATATTAATACTGGCAGGAATATGAGCATGCCATACTCTGATAGCATATCGTTTTCAGGAACAAGGTGCCACTTCTAAAGTTACTTTTCTTAATTCTTACCATAACCACTTCTTTAGGATTCTACCCAATCCCAGCCCCTCGTATTTTCACTCAACGTGCAATTAACTTGTGGAACCTGTTGCCTAAAGATGTTACGAAGGCCAGTAGCATAGCTGGGTTTAAACGAGGATTTTGGAGGATAGGTCAACGGCTGTTCATCAAGTAGATTGTGGGGATGCAACCTCTGACTATCAGGTGCTGGGAATTGAACCATCACTCCATTTTGGCCTCCTGGATAATTCTCCAAAATGACTGAGGGTGGCCACTGTCGGAGACAGGATGCTAAGTTTGATGGATCGTTGGTCTTATCCAGTATGGCTCTTCTTATGTTCTTATATGATAGTGCTCATCTGTAACCATCATTATCTTTATTTTTTTTTCCCCTTCAGAAGTGTGTTCCGTAGACTGTGGCACTCATGGTGTCTGTATTGGCGGGGCATGTCGCTGCGAAGAAGGCTGGACAGGGGTGGCATGTGACCAGCGTGTGTGCCATCCCCGCTGCACAGAGCATGGAACCTGTAAAGATGGGAAATGTGAATGCAGAGAGGGCTGGAATGGGGAGCACTGCACCATTGGTAGGCAAACGGCAGGCACCGAAACAGGCACATATTGCTTTCTTTTCATAACTTGTAGAAACATAGTTCTATTGTGTGTTGTAATAGGGTGTCCCTTTAAGGACACTATCGCCTCCAAACATCAACTCTGCCTTTCAAAATTGATGCTGAAGTGGACAGAAAAATGCCTTGAAAGCTAAACACATGCAAAAACTGAACACTAACAAGCAGTGTTGTAACAGGTGGTCCATCATCCATTGGCTACCACATGGGACAGGATTTTCACACTTAACTCAACATTTCTTTGTGTGAATGGCATCTCTTTAAATGTCCTGGTCTGATACATCAGTGCTTCCCCGCTATTATACATCACATCTAAAACACACCACCACAATACCCACCAAGAGCAGGGGTCAACTTGAGGGGGAGAAGCAATCCCATTGTTACAGAAATAGCTCCCTAGCATTTTCCTGTGTTGTTCTGTGACAGTGGGCATGGTGTTTGCATATAGACAGTCACAGCATGGGAGACCTAGCTGGTGCTGCAGCATGCTGGGGTAGCCTTTCCTAATAGCGTGCTGCACAGTACAGCATTGGCATCATGCAGAGTGCCAAGACTAGCACAATTGCATCTCCACTGTGATAGATATGTCAGCCAGGGAAACTTAAAAGAGATTTATATTTATAGAGAGAGAATCCTTTAAATATTATATTTTCATCTGTTTTAAAACTAAGTTATTTCTTTTATCCTCACAGAAATTAGGTTGCATATGCTGTATTCAGATTTTGTGGGAGTCACTGAAAACCAAGAAAACAGCTGATAGATTCCTTCTGCTGTGTGCAGAAGTGAGGGGTGAGCACATTTCATACCTGGCACATCTCTACTTAGAAATCTGGTGGGGGTGGAGGGAGGAACAATGTGGAACATAAATGTCTGCCTGCAAGAATATGTCCTTTATAGTCAGCATAGATTTCTCCTAGCTGACAAATCTGTCCATTTTCTGTATCTCTTCATTTGGCTATAAAGTTCTTTTCTAAAAGTCCTGGGAGTCAAACACAAAGATGATGTGATTCCTAAAGGTCTTTATATTTATTTATTTATTTATTTTAAAAAAACATCAATAAATTCAGCAACAGAGAGGCAACATGTAAATTGAAATTTTCATGGCAATTGGAGACCCTAATGCGACAGTCCTATTACTAGTGAATTGTTCTTTCTTAAACTAAGAACTATAAAGATTTTACAATCCTTGAGCTGTTTTTAAGTTCCTCTTTGAGTTGTTTTTTGTTTGTTTGGTGGGTTGGTTTGCTTTTGTTTGCTTTGGGTTTTTTTGGATGTATAAACCTTTAGGGAAACACATTCAAGTTGGATTTGAAAAAATCTCTATAAATAAACTGCCTATTTTTAGGGCATAACCTTTGATTCTGACACAGCATGCTAATGTCATTGAAATCAAAACTTTTGTGATTCAGCACTTTCTCACCAAAGTGGATGCAGAGTGGTTTTTCACCTTTGTCCTTGGCACTCTTGCCCCATCAAAACCAGCCTTGCAGTATAACAGGAACACTTAGTTCCTGTGCTGATTAATATTTGTTTTTGTAAAAACATAAATCCTGCATCTTGTATCAAATTAATTAAGTAACTGACTTTTCCAAAAAGGTTTACCTTCCTCCACTGAATTTATTTTGCTTTGTTACCTTTTGAAGTTTATTAATGTATTTTGATTAATAGAAATGTCTTAGCTTTACATTACTGTGCATATAAAAAGATGTTTATATTTAATTGCTCAAGGAGGATTTGTGCTAGGTGTTACTTCACACGCAGTGGTTAATATCTCAAAATATAAATAGATGACCCATGAAGAGAGATTTTTTTTTACCCTATTCTTCGCAGGTGTGAAATACCTACAGCTCTTGTAAGTTGTCAAAATCTTTCTCAACAAAAAGGAACCATTTTTCTTTTAAATAAAATGTTATAATTGTGCCATGTTTTACAAGAAAAGTTGTGAAATTTTGTGTCTCTTTCTAGGGATAAAACTCAGGTACACAGTTTGGGTCTGCAATAGCAATTATCCTGAGTTGTGCAGTATGTCTAATTACTAGGGATGGGTGAACAGAACGCTGTTCGGATGTTCAGCCGTTCAGTTCGAAACCCGAGTTCGGGTCGGCCGAAGTCAACCTAACATTCAAAAAAGTGCTATCGGTACCGAAACCGAAATTCTTTCAGTATCAGTATTTTTGGCCCTGAAACCACCCCTGGTGTCCACCCCTGGTGCCAGGAAGTCTTCTCTTCAGCTGCCTCCCCCTTCCAGTCATGTTTTTCCCACCCCAAATCACGTTTTTCCCGCCCCCGAACTCATCCGAACTTTTCCGAAGTGTTCGGAAGTTCAAGCATTCGTTTCAGAAGTTTGGTTCAGTTGTCCAAACAGGCTGAGTTCGGGCTGAACTCTGAACTTCCAAACTGCGTTCGCACACCCCTACTAATTACCCCTAATTACCCTTCCATAGCATAATTCCATAACATAATGTATTATTTAGAGAAACATACTAATCCTTGTTACTGTGTTTGGAGTGTAAAGGAATGTCATGTTTCTATATCATTGAGCCTAATTCTGATCTCATTTATGCCAGTATAAAAACAATGTTGTATATCCAGTGGCATTACTCCTGATCAGTATCTCTGTGAGATCACATTAACTAAGCCTAAACTGCTGCTTAGTTTTATTATGTATGTATTTATTTTATTTTTAGCATGGTGG
>QEPC01005568.1:877192-902349 GCA_003113815.1 Sphenodon punctatus | reverse complement strand
CCCTCCCTTCATACCTTCAAATCTCTCCTTAAAACTCACCTCTTTCGCTCTGCTCTGTCTGACTCTTTATCCTGCTGAGCCACTATTTCCTATACCTACGGTCTGTTTACCCCTATCCTTGCCACATGGACCTGCCTGCTGTCATTCTCATCGTAACCAAGCCAAGTACGTGCACCTGAGACCTCGCATCTTCATGAATGTTAGATTCCTAAGTCTCTCCCCCAGCTCCTGTCTCTCAGATTGTAAGCCCTAGGGGCAGGGACCGTGTCTATTTTATTACTTTGTAAAGTGCCATGTACACTGCTGGCGCTATATAAATGTTTGTTAATAATAATAATAATAATTGAGGGTATTTGAACTTGTAAATGTGAGTATTGACATCACAAAACTGATATTTTAGAGTGCTGATAATCCAGTTAAAGACTAGAAAACTTGTCATTTGAGCTGTGTCAAATGAAAGAAACCTAATATATCTTACATTTTTGAACAATGGACTGCTCAAGAACAAAGCTCAAGCCAAAAAGTATTCCACAATAAATTCAAGACAGTTTGCACACAGAAAGAATAATCAGAAAGTTGGAATTGGAATAATCAGAAAGCCTTACATTGATAACAGTTGTCGCTTGAGCAATCCCTATTAGAACAAACATGCTTTTTGAAGGGAAATGGAAATTTCAAGTATACCCAGATAGTGCTTTGTCTTGTCCTCCTAGAGTTTTAGGGGGATTTCTTTAATTCCTTTAGCTTTTGGACGTCTGACTGTACTGCAGTGGCAATAGGAAGTGACTGCTGTTGGAAACGAGGTATTCACAATAGCTCAAAATATATTTTACGCCAATTTATTTGTTAAATTTGAAAACAGACTGCAACAGATAACTTTTCCCCTGGGCAAATTTAACAAAATGTTGAAGGTTTCTCCCCTTCCCCCAAAAGAAGAAAGCTCTGAAAAGCTACTGTTAGTGCTTTGGAGAATATGGTTTGAATCCCAAACAGCTTGATAGTAGTAAAGCTTACTATGCCGTACTTTATTGTAGCTTATAATAGAAAACTTTCAAACTAGAACAGCACCAGCATATACAAAAAGGGATATGCAAGTTTTGGGAAATGTGCATTTACAACTAATCTCTATGGAGAGCCAAATGGATAGGTTACTTCCTTCAATAAACAGGGGCATGTACCAAAGCAAAGTTCTGTATGTGACAATGTCTTACTAGTGCCCTTCGCTTCTCTTCTTCAATTAGTTATAGAGGAAAATAGCTTCCTGTGGTGATAATAAAGAAAATGTGCCATGATGTGCTTATTAAGTTATTGTAATCATGGATAAGGTTATAACCAAACAAGAGGGGGAAATCTAGATAAGGAAGTGAAGAAATTACAGCAAAACTAATAAAACAGCAAAAAGACTAGGTACAGCAGTGGCTAAATCTTGAACCAATTTCATGCCTGAACTTTATGATGAGAGATTTTCTTTCCTTGATGTGCTTAAGTATTAACTGTTATTAAAACCTAATGTCCTAAAACAGATCAGTTAGTCCCATCAGAAATGAAATGTTAATGGCTAGGAGTATTGACTATTACTACGGCGTAGGGATTGCTTTCTCTCCGAGGCATACATTGTGATGGCAAAGAATGGAAAGTATAATATGTGCAGAAACCTTAGCAAATAACCAGAAGCCTTCCTCCTGTGACTATCACTTTGGAAGTGTCTGTACTTCTACACGCTGTGCTTGAGCAGAAGTGAGTGTTTACGCAGAATAAAAATCTAATTAGACTATGGAATTACAGCAGCCTATGTCTTGGTACAAATAAAATGATTTATTTTAGCAGGAGAGGAGATTACAAAGGAATTCTTTACTTGGTATCAGTATAGTCGGTTCCAAAGAACCATTTGTTCTTCCTTCTCATCTGTCTTTCCTGCCATTATTATAAGAACATGATATTTATCCTGGGGTACCATTTTTTCACTTACTAGCAGTTCACCATTGCTAACTTAACTGCTCACTTAGTAGCAGTGGTAAAAAGCTGTGGTCAAAGATGTGGGATAAATAAAAAATTTGGATGCACCCAGATCAAGTTGACTGTTGCAATTTTTTATTCTCACATAATTTTAAGGTTGGTGAATGGTGCCACTTTTAATAGCTGCGAAGGCTGAACTCCTCCATTTAACTACACAGCTATACTGTAGACGAAGCACACACAGAAGCTGTGCAAGATTCACTTCCAGGCCCTGCCAACATGTCTGAGTATATTTTTGGAGACCCCACCTCGACAGATAAGGATGAAATTCTCCTATCCTGCTGCCAAAAAAGGTATCACGATGCCGACATAAGCCAGCCTTTAGTTAATGGATGGTAGGGAGAGAATACTGGATTAGATGGCCCACTGTTCAGTGGTGTATACTATAGTGATTTGTGTGCATAGGCATCTGTACAAAATGAAACCCCTATTTTCTTACCATAAAACACTTATCAGTATGCAATTATTTTCAGTCACTGCTGCCTAAGCTGGATTTTCATAGGGTGGTGAAAGACAGATTCTATTTGAAGTATTTGGTGTACCTGATTTGACTACTGCGTAGAAGATCATCCACTTTGATTTTCAATTGAATTTTATACAGGCCATTTGTGGAGGGCAGGGTGTATTAATAATATGCCCCTTGCCACTCTCAACCATACTAACTTGTTTCCTCAGAGAAGAAACAGTGCCATAAATCATCAAGAATATTGCTTTGTATTTCTTTTTTATTTTTTTTTATTTTTGTTTCATTTTTGCAGCTAAGTCAATAATCAACGAAACCAGTGGCTTTGTGTTGTCTTCCGCCACAGCTGGATAGTTTTGTCCCACTGAAACACTATATCAGAGATTTTTTTATTCTTTTTTTTGTTACTGATTTTCTTAAAGTAATTACAACAATAATGATATAAAGAAGAAACAATTTCCAGGAGGAACTGTATAAGAGGAAACAGTGGAAAAGGCTTCTCTCTCACAAAGGCAAGCAATTCTAAGGAAAGCTGAATATGTATTAGATTTCTTCAGATATGTATGTCTTACTGTTTAAACCGGATCTATAAGAGAGAGAGAGAGAGAAATCACTAGTTAAACCATAAGGCAGAATGTAAATACTGAGAAGTAAATCAGCTAAGTTTCTATAATAGAAATTGTACGTTTTAGAATTTTTCACTTGGTGGGGTGTAGATTGTGTCTTCCTTTGTGTTTGGAGAACAAATAGCACATTTTTAGTACATCTAAGGCCCTTTTCACACGAGACATCCCCACACATCTCCACGTAGATTCACTGCATGGAGATAGGTTGAGGCGCACCGTGTGAATGCCGCGGAAGATGGGAGGGGTGCACATACTCCTGCGCAACACCCACCTCCACCCGTCACCCACCCACGGAGCAATGGACTCCAATGCCCAATGCTCTGTGGGTGGAGATGGGTGTGCACCTGTGGGAACGGACACACACCAACCTCCGCCCACCATGGCCCGCACACCAATCCCCCCACCCGCCGCGGTCCATTTAAAAATGGCCTAAATCGAAACAACAATTACAAAGAAATGAATGTGAACTGAAAGCCAGTATTCAGAAATGTCCAAGCATGCAGATCTACACTTTGCACCATGGGTTTAGCTCTGGATATATATTGTACAACATTCTTACTGAAAGTAGGGATCGAAAAATAATATTGCTATGATTATATTGGTCAGACTCATGTGTTATGATAGTTCTGAAGAGTGGTGTCGTTCCCCACTTCTTCGTGACAGATAGCCATATGTAGATCTATCTGGCAATTTCATCTATTTTATGCAAATAATCTATATTTATTTTTCTTCTTGCACCAAGATGGGTCCAAAGTGATACAGATACCCCTTACCCTATTATTTTGTTTTAAAGAAAATAACAGCAATTCAGCTTTTTTTCTCAGTAATCTTGAGTTCAATACTGAACTATTTTTAATTAAATCATTTTTATTTATATTGCATATTTAAAACCTCCACTGTTTGGCATTGCATTGTTTTGCATTTCATGAAAAAAGACTTTCCCCAACCCCCAAAGTCCTTAACCTTTATATGAAATAAACAACGAAGCTGAGGATAGCAGAGCAAAGAAGGGCTGGGAA
Organism: Sphenodon punctatus; assembly: GCA_003113815.1. NCBI lineage: Eukaryota > Metazoa > Chordata > Lepidosauria > Sphenodontia > Sphenodontidae > Sphenodon > Sphenodon punctatus. The sequence continues at coordinate 898,225 of QEPC01005568.1, read as the reverse complement.
AGGTATGGTCAGAGATAAAAGAGATCTGTGCTCGGATTCTGAAAGCACATAAGTAGTTCCACTGAACTACATGGGACTATATAGCAACAAGTATATTTAGGCTTTCATTTGGATGGCTTGAATGAAACCTTTGCTACATTTTGAAATTAATTTCAGGCATTTTACATTCAAAAATTGTCACTATTACAGCCTAATAACTTCAGCCAACTGAAATCAAAGAAAGTTTTGTCAATTATTTCTGTTGAACTAGGAGTTCACCCATGTTCTTTTAATTGAGAAATTGCTTTCTACATAGGGTGCTTTTAGACGGACATGGAGCTCATCCAGGGATACACCCACCTATCCACCTGCATGTAGCGCCGACTGGTTCGACTTCAGACGGACCCAGCAGTTTCCCCAGTCCGCACGGTGCCCTCCCTCCCTCGTAACATAGACTTGCAGGCAATCGCCCAGTGCTGTAGGCTGGCGCTCACAACTGTATGACATTGCTTGGGGCAACAGCCAGCTGAAAGCGGAGCTGCAGCATGGGTCCACTGAGAAGACGGACAGCTGCTCCGCTTCGGGCCAGTGCCCCACGTTTGGCTGGCCCACACTGCCGGCGGCGCTCCAGGGTGTTCCAGAGTACTGCCAGCAGTGCTGGGCTTGCTCTACCTGCACATCTGGCAGGGCGCCTTTAAACGGATGGGCAACCAGGGATGAAGTGGGCTGGCACAAACAGCACTGGGGCAGCCATCTGTCTAAAAGCACCCATAGTTGAGACTGAGTACCAAGTGAACAGTTGCCCAGTGTTTGGCAATATATGACCTTTGCTGCCACTCTGCCATAGACCCTCACTTACTTACCTACCCTATTTGACACTGTATAGCCGAATAAACATAGGTGGAGACATAGGCCGTTTTTACATGAGGTGCAGCACGGTGAGAGGGGGTCGGTGTTCGCGCCGGTCCGTGTGTGGTGGGTGGGGGGAGGGTGTAGACGGGTACACGCTGGCACACACTGACCCCCCACCCATCACAAACGCATGGAGCAGTCGCCATTTTCGCTGGTTGCTGCGTGCATGTGTAATGGGTGGAGGTGGTTGTGAATGCGTATTCGCAGGAACACGCACACTCACCCACCCGCCCGCCAGATTTCTGTTCATGCATGGGTGCCGGAGTGTAAAAAGGGCCATAGTGGCTCAAATAATTTTCTCTCTCTCTTACATTTGGAACTAACATGGCAACCACAATCTAGACTAGAAAAAAAAAATTACCATTCCTATTCCTGAACCTTGAAAGTAGGGGTGGGTGGGCAAAACTTAAAGGGAATGAGGGTCTGCTGAAAACCAGGCAGGGCAAATTCCCCCATGTCTCTCCTATGCATTGCATGTGCATCCAGGCAGGTCTTTATAGTTCATATTCATTCTCTGGCAGTGGCTACGACCAGATGCTTCAGAAAACTTTTTTGAAAGAAACCCGTGAGTGAACAATTTTATACTTGCTTAGCTAGAGAAAAAGTGCCTTCCTAAACCCCGCATTTAAGTCCTGAAGAATGTTGGTACATAATATCTTCCATACTCTAAAATAAAAACTTTATTAATTTAACCGTGGATTTCTCAGTAAGTATCCAGTTTGGGTTTGGGTTTTTTTAAACTGCCTAGGTCTCAACTTAAGTAATACTTTGGGGCAGTGAATTCCCCAATTTTTGCATTGTGTAATATTTTTTTTCTACTTCTGTTCTCACATTAAGCTCTTTGTCTGATATTCAGTTCATATCATAGTCTCTTCATGAGGGAAATAATGCAGTTTGTTGGGTTTTTTACTTCTCGACACAAGTGCTCCAATACAAGGGTATCAAACTTTGGCATATGCTTCCTAAACCTATATTTAAGGTAAGCATGACAAGATATAGATAAGATATCTAGATCTATCTAGATGTGGAATTGCAATACAACATCAGAGTGACCCGTGATCCGCCTACTTACATATCCTTGCTCTGACAACAGCCAACAGGTTTTGAGAAGGGGCCAATCAGCACAGTAGGCAGGTGTGGAATACACCGCTTCCATACTTCTCGACACAAGGACTCCAAATCAATCCTAGTCCCTAATAGTTCGGTCTGTTAGGGCTAACCATGTTATTAGGGCTATTAAGGTTATTATGGCTAATAGGGCTAACCATGTTAGTGCTGAAGCATGAGTTTTCATTTCATTTTCAGAATTTGGTACCATTCATTATTGTAGATCTCATTATTCCTGTCATCAAAATATAGATGCCTGAACCTTTTTTGAATCTCCATTTTTAGCCTCAGCCACTCCTTGTGGCAGCGAGTTCCACAGTTTTATTTCACATTGTGTGAAAAAGTATTTCCTTTTATCAGTTTTGACAGTGTACGTCTTACATTAACGTACACACTTTTACACAATATCAGCATTGTGAGAAACTCAGTAACTTGCAACATGTATTCCTTAAGCAGTGCCGATAGCTGGGTATGTGGCTTGACTAAGAAATGACTTGATTCAGTAGGAAGATCTTTTGTTTGTATTCCTTACTGAGGGATCCTATCCCCCCCCCCCCCCCCCCAAGAACAATATGCTGCATCACAGTGGCAGCTGCTTTTTCTCTCTCCATGTGTCGGATAAATGCCCTTATTTCTTCTTTTGCACAGTGTAAAAAAAAAATCAATCTGTGTATTTTCACCCTGGCACCCCATGTTTCATCCAAGACTTCAAAATGTAAATAGTTTCTCAACCTAAATCATGGTGGGGTGTTTTTTTCCCCTTCACAGGGCCACATGGGTATAATTGATTTCTAGCCAATTCTTGAACTCTCATAAAATCAAAAAATAAATAAGATTGATCAAGCTACTGATCTAACCACTGAAAGGGCAAAGCTGGTTTTGCTGTTCTGAGAAGTACGTACAGCACTCGCCACCCCCTAATGTTCCAAAGCTACTGTTTTCTGGGTTATTTTGTACCCCTATGGTATCAAATACCTATTTCAGCAACCAAGTGAATCACATGATATATTGCTGAATACAAACTAACAAAGATGTTAGAGCAGTTGAGAAGAATCAGTGGTGGCATCATGACAAACACTAGAGCGGGTTAGGTAAGAATTGTGGGAATCAGTGCAGCTGCACTGTTTCCCACCAGCCTGGGAGAAATGCACACTTCTTGGTGCATTTGCATCTCCTGCTGCTGGAAGGAAGGGCAGGGGGCAATTGCATCTTTTTCATAAGGGCCCACTCCAAACTAGCTGTGCCCCTGTGCAATAGAGAGATCCCAAAGAACACATGCAGAATAATCATGCCAGATGCTGTCATGTTTTCCCACTTCTCATTATACATCTATTTTGATACCTCCTAAGAGAGACTTATAAGCCATGATACGTTTGAGAGATTCCTTGCAACCATAGTCAACGGATGATTTTAGACGTTATGGGCCTCTCTTTTACAACAGTCAGTCACCTGTCGTGGAGGAGGGCCCAGATGTTCACCTAAAGGGGTTCCTGCCAGATGTTCACCCCAGTGAACCTCTGGCGGGAATCCGATTAACCACGGTTTCAGAGGGGAGGCCGGCCTCACCTCCAGAATCATGGTTAGTGCAACCACGATCCGGGACCGGCGGCAGGTAACATATGTTACCTGCCGCCGGCCCAGATCGTGGTCCGGACCACGCTGCGGGATTGGGCGCAGCGTCCGCATTAGCCGCTGCGTCTGCCTGTCTCCCGGAGGGCGGGTGGCTGGGAGAGCACGAGGGGGCAAGGCTGTGCGGTCGCGCGGCCCACCCCCGCCCCGATCCCCTGTAGGAATCAGGCTGGCACGTCTAAAGGACGGACGGCCTGATTCCTGTCCAGGATCTGAAACAGATCCCAGACTGTGGTAAAAGGGAGGCCGGCACATCTAAAATCACCCACCAAGTCAGATCCCAGCTGAATTTCCCAGGATTCCAGCTGAGGTGGTTTCTCTTACCAAAGGTATTCTGATGCAGCTGGGATTACTTAGATTTAGGCTATTAAATTGGGTGTGTGCTATTTTGGAGGGAGAGTATGCAAGGGCTCTTGTGATTCAAAGTCACAACAAGGAGTTGGCCTGTTTATATTGTGACTTGTGTTTGTATATTTAGATGGATACGTAAATCTGGGGGGTAACCTTTTAGAGAGAGTGTGCGTGTATTTAGTCCATATTATAGCTTCAGCTTCTTTATATAATGGGCATACATTTGTCACTACTGCAGACTACTGGCCATGATCCTGAATAAAAAGTTTTCATAAGAAGTGAAATGCATTCCAGTACAGAGTTTCTATACATAGGGAGGTCCTTAAAAGCTCACTTCAGTTAACAAACATATTTTCAAACAGGGTTTAACCATGGCAACATGCCTTGTATGCAGTGGATGTCTTTCATTCTTTGTGATTCTAATTCAGTAAAACCTTTGCAATCTTTCTAGCTCTAGGCATGGGTTGGGTTCCCATCCCCCTACCCACCCACCAAACACCTTTTCTTCTGTTCCCTATTTCCCTCACTCTTGATCATTCACAGAATAAAGTCCTATCCTCTAAAAACACACCTTTCTATTACTTTGAGTTTATTTTGTTTTGTTTATGATTTCTGTATAAATGTATGCAAGTCAAATATTCCCTGCAGCTCTCAATTGACCCATAGATCTGTGGTCCCAGAGCTGGAGAGCTATTGCTGATATCACAGCAAAGGAAACCCCCAAATGGGGCATTTCAGCAGGAAATTCAAATGCCATGGGGAGCAAAAAATGACATCCCTTGTGGTGTTGGCAGCCTGAGGAGGGAATCTCTAGCAGCAGATTCCCAGGTGTCTGGTGTCTGCTGTTCAGTGTCTCTCCTTGGAAGCTAGATTTGACAGGAGTAGAGACTCCCCATGAGCCCCAGAGACCAGCTCCCAGCACTGGCTGTGGCTTCCCAGAACTAGTTCCTGCTGTTGTAACTGTTCCTCAGAAGTCTAACGTGCTAGTTTGGGCAGCTGTGGCTCCCAATAACCAGTTTTGGCTGCAGGATGGGCTCCTGGGGGCTGGGTCAAGGGGTAGGCTGCTGGGGGCTGATTTCAGCAGTGGTATTGCTCCCACTAGGAACCCCAGGGTTCAGTTTCGGCAGCAGCATGATGTCAGGACTGGTCTTACAGCTTGTGGTGTGTGGGACAGGAGTCAGTGAATCTGACAGGTGGCCAGGGGGTAGAAGGGGCCCTAGGAACACTGCTGCTGCTGCCAGGAGCCCTCCTGCTGCTGCTACCACCCTGTGGCTCCCCAAGAGCTCTGTTGCTACTCCTGAGGCACTCCGGGAACCCAACAGGCCCGGTTCACAGTGGTGGCGCTCCCGGGGCCCTTCAGGCAGCAGTGGTGGCAGCACCCCAGAGGCCTCATAGGAGATGGGGTTGTGACACTCTCAGGGCCTTGCTCAGATATGTGACCTAACTTATAATCCTATCTTCGGGCACTATCAGTTAGCACACACTCAAATCCCATTGAAGTAAATAGAGTATGCTGATAGCATACATTGTTTGTCAGACGATCAGGCTGCTAGCTAATAGGGATGTCAACTATGGGTACAGATTAATCTGTAACGGGCCGTTACAAAGTAATCCGTACCAGTCTGTAACAGCGGTTCACAAATTATAGACCTGAGTTTCCCACCCCCACGGCCCTGGTATGGTACTTACCGGGTGGGCTTGACTGAAGGTCCGGTAGGCTACTGCTTGATTGAAGGTACAGGGGCCATTCTCCGCATGCGCAGCCCTTTTGCAAAATCATGTTGGCAGTGTCGGTGCCATTTTGAAAAAGGGCTGCACATGCACAAAATGGTTCTGAACCTCCACAGCACGCCACAGCAACAGGAAGCCTTCCGGGGGGACACCTCCACACAGGAGGAGCCCCCCTGGACCTTCAATCAAGCAGCAGCCTACCAGACCTTCAATCAAGCCCACCCCATTGCCAGTAAGTACCATACCAGGGAGCTGAGCCATGGGGGTAACCGGGTTTGTTTGTTTGGGGGGTTTGGGATTTATTTATGAGCCCAGACTGGAATTTTCCCAAAGTAATGTTGGAGTCCAGGTGTATCTGTAGCCGCACAGCCACAGCTTTTCTCAACCACCTTCTCTAAGAAAGGCAGATTGAAGACCGGGTGATAATTGGCAAGCACTTTGCAGAAATGTGCAGCCTACTGTTGGACAAACTGAGGTCGCTTTCACACCTGCACAAACAGGTCCTTAGAAGCTTGGGAGAAGGGATGCACATGTAAATCAGGTGTGTCTTTGATTAGGTGTGAATGCCTTGAGGCGGGTGATTGAAGCTTTTATGTGTGTTTACAAAGGTGATTGACCAAGTGAGAAATTCAGCTCTGTCAATCGCTTTGTTGCCTAGTATGTTCTCTGATGTGCTGTGAATTTAACATTGCGGTTCATGATGTGATGCAAAGCACTGTACTCCCCCCTGTGGAGAAGGCACAAGTTTATTCGCTGTACCCTAACCCGCTCCCCCACAGCAACAAGGAAGTCTGGGGAACTGGCAGAGGAAAACAGACTGTGCACCAGGACCCAGACGCATTTGATGTAGGCATGGAAAACTGAGAAGGGAGGGAGACAACCCATATAAGTGACAGGACACTGGGACATCACTGTTGAATGCAATTAGGTACCAAAAAGAAGATCATGCTTGATTTGGTATTCTGGTTTTGGAGAGTTTTTTTTGTTTTGTTTTTTATAAAACATACCTTCACAGTAGGGACAGTGGCTGTATGTACTCAGGCATGAAGGAGCGCACGGCTGATTTGTGCAAATGAGACTTCCCAGTGGGAGGTCCCAGTGGCATCTAACACCATGAACTGTTCCTTGCCTCGGTACATACAGCCACTGTTACTACTGTCCCACAACTGCCAAGAAATTACGTGAAAGTACTACCAAGTCAGAAAGTTGCACAGAACTTCAGCTCCCTCCTAAGGTGCAGGAAGTTGTGGGACACTGTAAATTGCAGCCAGGCAGCATTTTCTCAAAGTTAAAGGAACAGTTTGAAAACATACAAAAATTATCAATAAAACAAAACCAGGAAATTAAGTAAATAAGAAACCTCCCGGTTTGAAAAACCGTTAAACTACGACATTGACATAAAACATCAAATACATATGCATGAAACAAACCTAAACCAACCACAAAACAAGGAAATAACCAGTTAAGCACTCCACCACAACAATCACTTACAAATACTAATGTGTACTACAATACACATACTCATGTCAAACATCTGACCTAACCCAAAAAGGAGAAAGGGGGTGGGGGGGGAAACAGCCCTTTAAAAAGCATACGATTTGCAGAACCAACATTGCAACAACATGTACAACATATAGGACATTAAAAAAATCCAAACAGATTAAAAAACCACAAAACACACCAGTAAGCCCCACTCCAGTTACATTCATTCTTCAAAAATCCAACATCATCCCCACCCCAAAAAACCCCAACAACAAACATATACCATGAGACAACCACCCAAAGAGAGAAAAAAGTTCTACACACACACCAAAAAGCATACTTGCCAGGGAAACTACTAAACAGCCCAAAACATACCTTCAAAACACAGAACCCAACAAACAAACCAGAGGGGAAAAGTCACACATGAAATGATACCAACTTTAAATAAAAATGCAAAGACATAATCAGAGTAAATTAACTCATGGTGAATTATTTAAAGTATTTATCTATCTTATTGTTCTGTAAAGCGCCAGTTACACAACTGGCGCTATACAAATGGTTGTATGTTATCTCAATAATAATTGAGATTTTTGAACGTATTAAAACCCACTTCCCATATGCACATTAAAATTATGCCAAATGATTCCATCACCATAGGCTAATCTACTCCAATGATGTTTTTGCGTTTATATTTAAAGTGGGTATCATTTCATATGTTTGACCTTTTTTTCCACTTTCTTTGAAGGTATGTTTTGGGTTGTTTAGTAGTATCAGTGGATGTAGAGTCTACTCATTCTTTCCGCAATACATCTTCCACCAGGAATCGAGTGTGGCATTCTCAAGCCGGTCCTCAACTCCAAAGCACTCAGTGACCATCCTCAAGGACAACTAAATTGAAATGCTACAATTGTGGAGACTTATACCCATGCAAAGGTAATTGCCCCACCAGAGGCATTGTTTGTCATAGGGTGAAAACAGACATGACGCTAACCACCCTTTAACCACCCTTGGTGGTTATTTATGCATGTTGCAGGACTGCATAGGGCACCAATACAGCCCTGCAACATGCATAAATAACCACCAAGGGTGGTTAAAGGGTGGTTAGCGTCATGTCTGTTTTCACCCATAGTTGTGGAAAAAGAAACTACTATGCAAATGTCTGGAGGTCCACCAGCACAGCACAGCATGCACCGAATTTACAGCAGTGCATTGGAGACCACTCAAGTGTACTTCAGCTTGACACTCCAGCAGCAAATGATGGCTCCTTTGTTTTCACAGTACCCTCCAAGCAAACCAGTTCATGCCAGAACACCCAGCCACAGCAGCATATCTTCATACAAGGGTATAAGACTGAAGTTCTCATTGACACAGGTGTATTGGTGAATGTGATGAGCCAACATGTATATGATGCCATGCCAGCAAAGCTACCATTACAGACAACAGCAAGAAAGATATATGGCTATGGAAATCCAAAACCTCTGTCTATGTGTGGTGTATTTCTATCCCATTTTGCTTTTAGAGACATGTCTGTCACCCCAGTGTATGAGATGACTAATGACACAGGTACCATGATCAGCTACAATGCAACACGTTCATTAGGACTGATTCAAATGATCCACACAGTACAACCTGGCAGGCTACCCCAACTCCTTCAAACACATTAGAATGTATTCCAAGGAATAGGCAAACTGAAGAAAAAACAAGTGAAACTTTATTTTATTTATTTGGTTGGTTGGTTGGTTGGTTGGTATAGCCACCCCCTCCTGCCACAGCAGCTTGAGGTGGCTCACAGCATAGTTTAAAATACATAAAAAAACAAATATAAATACAAAAATTACATAAACCCCAAAGTGGAGCTGTGACCCCTCTTCCCACCTCCCACCCATCACCCGTCTCCCTCACTGAAAGCCTGGTGGAACAGCTAGGCCTTACATTGTCTAAAGAAAGAGGGAAAGTCCAGGGCCAAGTGGCTCTCCGATAGGAGGGAGTTCCACAGCCAAGGTGCAGCCACCAAGAACGCCCTCTCCATAGTTGCCCCCCGAGATACTCGGGGAACCTCAAGATGGGTGCTCCCGGCAGACTGCAGTGGCTGATCCAGGTGAGGTGGTCCTGCAGGTGGGCATGGCCCAAGCCATGTAGAACTTTATATGTTAATACCAACTTCTTGAATCAGGCCCAGAAGACTATAGGCAGCCAGTGCAAAGAATGGAGCCCTGATGTAATGTGCTCATGGTAACCCATCCCCGTAAGGAGACGGACTGCCGCATTCTGCACCAGCTGCAGTCTCCGGACCGTCACCATGGGTAGCCCCACATAGAACGCATTGCAATAGTCTAGTCTCAAGGTGATTGAACGCATAAATGGTGGCGAGGTCAGAATCCAAAATGTATGGCCGAAACCGTCGCACCATATAGCACATGCTCCTCACCACAGCCCACCACCTGGACATCCAGGCAGAGCTGTGAATCAAGGAGCATTCCCCAGACTACGGACCTGAGTAACCAATAGAGGGCGAACCTCATAAATGGGTATTTTCAGACGTTACGAGATCACAGTGAACCACGGTGAATACCCACCTGTGGTCACTGTGCCTTGAACGTCTGTTTGGCGGCCGCCAGATATTCGCCACGGTCAATACCCACACGGGGTCATTTTCAACCACGCTTCCCAGGCTAGCCGTGGGAATTTCCCGGGAAGCGTGGTGAAAGTGATACCTGGCGAGGACAAAAAAAAAATCACGTCTGGTCGGGTGCCACGGCCCGGGATCACCGGCGGGATCCCGGGCCGTGGTGATTTCGGCCAGATGCTGCGGCCGCATTGGCCCCGCCGCCCGCCCGTCTCCCCAGAGGGTGGCCAGTGGGGCGCATGGAGGGGGCGGGGCTGTGCGGCTGCACGTTGCGCCGCACGGCCCCGCCCCCTCCCAGATTCCCTGCTGGGATCCCCCGGCACGTCTGATACGGCGTGATGGGGTCATCCCGGCGGGGGATGATTTGGTTGTTTTTGGTACGGGGCCAAGCAGCCCCGTAACATCTGAAAACACCCAATGATGGGGTGCCACCATTCCCTCAGCCCCACCCACTAGCCTCCCCTCTGTCTTATCGGGATTCAGCTTTAGACAGCTCGCCCTCATCCAGTCCCCCACAGCAGCCAGACACCGTGTAAGCACTGAGACTGCTGGGCCTGGGTCATCTGAAAATGAGAGGTAAAGCTGGGTGTCATCAGCATATTGATGACACTAGTGCTGAAAAGAAAATCAAATTGATTCTCTCCTCCATCTTCTCATAGTCCAGCCCCCACCCCTGATATTTCTCATAGGACTGCAATCATTCTCCTATGACTGAGAATCACAGAGCAACTCAGAGAAGAAATAAAGGTTACTTACTAGTAACTTTGTTCTTCGAGAGGGCTCGGTGGATTCTCACTACCCACCCACTTTCTCCTCAGCTGGAAATCTCCCAGCTGGATAGGAAGGAATGTGGAGGCGGGGAGGGACCACCCACCCATTTCTCTTATATCCTCCTTGGGGTGAGAGAAAAATGAGCGGAAGCCCAGGCTTCCAGAAGAATTCTCTGGAAGTCATACTGGAACCGCTCTTAAAGAAACAAACTTCTTCTGGATCACCTGAAGGCTACCACGTGATCCCATGAGTGAGAATCCATGGAGCCTTCTCAAAGAAGTTACTGGTAAGTAACCTTTATTTTTAGTTGGTCCACTAATTCAACTTAAATGAATTCCACTGCAGGTTCTCACTTACAACCTCAGCCACTCGTGGCCAAATTTGTAGAACTGAGAGGAAAGCATGATGTGAATTGCTCAAGTACCATACTTAGCCTTATTCCCACCTTCTTTCAGCAACAAGATTGGATTGGGAGATGACTCACAACCCACTTGGCTCTTTGCAGCCCTTGACATCTTAAGGCTGGGCTTCAGTGTTGGGGTAGTAAAGACCCAAGACAAATAGGTAAATGGCAGCTTGGTTAGAAAGTTACACATTTTCCATTGGAAGTGCTGGTACCTTTTTATATTCAGAGACCCCCATCATGATGATGAATCACTTACATAGTGCCTACTGAACATTTAAGCAGATCAGACATGTGCAGTCTCCTTATCCAACCACATCTATACCCCCACTCATTCCAATAAACTTAAAAGTTAGTTTAATTTCACCCACATCACAATCCGCCAACTCTATGAAGCATGAAGTATGTCTAACATCTGGGATTCATCGCCTCTTGTTGCATTGTTTCACTGGTTATCAGGAGCCATGCAGAGAGTCCCAGATGTTCAGCTCAAAGACAGGTTCTGCATTTTCTCAAACACTGTTTGTCTAATGGCACCTCCATCCTACCCCAGGTTCTTTTCTTATATTGTATTCCATTACACAATGCATATTAAAAAGCTTTGGGTTTACTGCAGTCTGTAATAGGGAACCATATTTTTGAAGAACTGCCAATCAAAATCAAGGTTTATTGCTTTTCTCCTAATTCCATTGTATTTTAACTTTCTTTTCACAATCTTTAACAGTTCAATGCAGAGTAGTTCAATCAACTTGGCACCAACAGTCCGCAGCATGCTTTTTATATGCAGTAAAGGAAGACACCGTGCAAAATAGCTGCAAGTCGAGGTTTAAGTCTTTCTTCCTAAGTGTTGAGGGGTGATTAGTCTGAATTGAATTCTAGAAACTCATAGTTAGTTAATCTTTCATATCATTAAACATTGATCCACACTTTTAAAAAAGCTTTTTTCTATATATATTTAATTGTTACCTTTAAATTAAAGGTCTTTCTGTCCTATATTAATCTTTTAGTTAGAAATCTAAAGTAGATACTTGTTTAAGTTTTGTTTAGGTATATATTAAGTAGGTAAATCCATGAACAAATATTACCAGTGGGTAAACTACATGATAAATATAAAATGCATGCCTCCCAAAAATCAATGACTGAGATGATTTCAAGCTTTAAGCAAATAGAGCTTCTACAGTTCAGCTGCAGTCCCGGTGCTCCAGCCCGGCATTAGAAAAAGAGCACAATTAGCAATAGAGGTGATGAGTCTTTCCAAATGTGGAGTCAACACAAAAGATATAAGTGGGGCACTGTGATTTGGCTGATTGTAAGCAAGCAGTATTACTTTAGCTGAGGAAAAAATAAAGAAAAGAACATGTCATTGTATTAGAAAAGTATTGTCTGATCATATCATTTTTTTCAACCAGAAAAAAAGTATTAAAAAGAAAAGAAAAAACAATTTTAGAAATAGCTATTCTACAAGTTTAGTAATAACATTTTTGATTGTTTTTTTCTTACAAACTAATGATTTATTGATCACAAAAGTGGTGCCACATCAAAATACTGTGATCTCCAATGGGTAAGAATCAGAAATGATTGCATGAGCCTTTGTAGAGTATGTCCCATAAGGAGCACAATGATGTTATTTTTGTAAACTCAGTATGCGCAAACACAAAAAGCCTAAATGTCACAGATGATTGTGATTCTTTTAAAGCTAAAGAGACATCAGTTCAGATGAGAGAACTGCCTTTTTATTTTAACCACTGGGAATACCACAAAATGGATCTAGGTTCCTTTAGTATGTTCCCATCAACTTCTTCAGCACTTTTTGAATATAAACTGATCTGACTTCTTTTGCTTTCCATTTAATGAAGCAAGGCAAAATGTGTATCTGTTAAGTTACAGGCCTATTCCCTCTGGGAGCTAATAGGGAAATTAGCACCATAGCACACAGTCTTACAGTGGCAGACAGCGTGCCTAGAATTAAACAGCTAGAAAGCAAAAGTTTTTACAATATGTTTCTTGGTTTTTAATTTACGGTATCACTTGCTGTTAAACAAAAAACACATTATTATTTATTATTGAATGCCATAACCCAAAGTGTACTCCATGGTTATTTCACAACGTGAAACAAAGTTAATATGTTCTGATTAACTATGCTCTCTACAGATTCCCCCCCCCCCAAAGTCACTTAATAAATGGTCTAGCAGCATGTCTTTTCTTTTTATTGTTTTCAATGAATTATAAGGGGTGCCAGAGCTTTCAGAGTCAGAATCACAGCATCTTTTATATGAGTTTGTTAGAATCCAGGAAAGAAAATGCACGTTGTCATTGCTCACCGAGCACAATTACCAATTGATGATAGAGTCTGGGGGAAAATATAGGGACATCGATTTTAGATCCATGGCATTCCTTTATGGACTTCATTGGAAAATGAAAATGAAATTTTATTTTGCTGTTGCTTGTCTCGGATCATTATTAATTGATTTGTTATTTTGAAGCCAATCAATACATGTTTTGATTTATATCCTATTCAGGATAGAGCCTGCTTTGCCAAAATAAAAATATAATGAAAGGCATCAGGTATATTGGAGAAAAATTCTTAGGGCTCTAGCTTTTAGGATCAAGGCTAGTTTGAGTTTGTGAAGGTTGAAAATGCAACACTAATAACAGGAAAATTCCAGACAAGTGGTGCTTTTTGAAGAACCATGAACTCATGCAGACAATTCTATTGCCACCATCTGTGGCTTTAACATTGTAAGCCGCCCCGGGCTGCTTGGAGCAGGAGGGGCGGGGTATGAAATGATTTTATAAATAAATAAAATATAAATACTTTGCTACAGAGCTGGTTCTGGACCAGCAGTCCCAGCTAATGAGTATCTTTGTGTGTTATGACTGAATATTCTGCTGCAAAGTTCAAGGGGAAATGAAAACCCTATCAAAATCTTTACTGACTTGTAAAGCATTGCCTTTACAGTAGCTCTCTGTACTTAATTCAGACCCAGGGAAGCTTTCTGGCATTATCAGTTTATGGGGTTTCTTTATCAGAACATTTTGTAAATTTATTTTATAATTATTTTTCTTGCTTACATGTTCAAAAAGGGAAATTGATGGAAGCTGAAACCTTTCACTTCAAACAGAAGTTTTGTATCTACTTGCAACGCAATTTAATTACATAAAAGATAGCAGGCCGGTACCCACTATGTGGATACACTTAGATGACTCTCTCCTAATTGTTAATACTTCCTGTAGCAGATGAAATTTAGTTAAATCAAATGAAGATGGCAGCTCATTAAAACTTGATTTTTCCCATTTCTTTTCATCTTTTAATCCTTCATATACAGAACGTGTTCTACTAAATAACCTACGTTAATTAAAATCCTTTTTCTTTAAGCAGCATTTATATTTTTCATCATAACCGTATGATGCTTATACTCTAATTTTAAAGGAATTACTGGTTGGACATCTTTAAGTATGAAACACTGACTCTTTTAAAATTGGGATATTTGTTTATGATGAGGAGAATGCATAACGATTAGCAATAGAAATTAGCAATAGAAAGCTCTTCTTTGATTTGAAAAGTGTCCCTGTTACTCCATCTTTATTACACTGTCTGTTCACTCTGTCTTAGTAAGGCCTATATAAGCTTTTCCATTATAAAACTCTGTATGTTTTGGAGTTTACAAAGGGCCATGGCACACCACTGATTTTTAAGCAGACTTTCCTATTGTGATCAATAGGGAGTCTTTCTTCAAAATTAGCAATGTGATATGGCCCAAGATTTTTTTAAATTTGCTCCGGGATAAAACTCAGTATGCCAGACCTTAACCCAGAAACAAATCCTTTTATACAACTATACAAAGAAAATCATTCAGATGTGATCAAGTTCTTAAAGACCAAAAAAATACATTTTATACATTTGGCTTTTTGCAGGAGTTTCTGGCTCATGCATCTCAAAACCATCTCTCTCTGTCTTTCTGCCTCTTTAAAAAAAGAAAACTACTCTTGGGCTATTGGTCTCTCATGGATTCAATCACTTTGCCTAATATGAAAAAATAATTAAAATTAATAAGTAGTTTAATTCAAAATGAAAAGTAACTATGCATATAAAAAAATTCCTGAAGTATCTATAATTTACGGATTTGTACATTGACTGGAAAGAAACTACTGGTTCATAAAACAACTGTAATAGTCTTCCAGTTAGTGAATCCCAGATAAGGAAGGATTTCTGACAGCAGAGCATAACAAGTTCAAGATGCTATTACAGCAAGTTGCATGGATAATACATGCTCAAACAGGTACCAAAATATGTATTTACTTCAGTCTGAAACTGCTCAGACAGAGAAGTTCACTTCACTTGACTAGTTAATCTACACTTTTATCTCCTCCCTTTTCATTATATTGCCCTTGTGCTGTGAAGATCTCACTATTAAGATGGGAGATATTCAAGGAATATTTTGATGACACAGAAAGTTTTGTATCAGTGCTGTGTTGGCCCAAATGTAGGCACTGAAGCTACTATGACACCTTTCATAAGAGCCACCACTAGCGTACTAGTCAAATTTCAGCCCACATAACTACATTCTGCCTACTAAAGATTGCTTTGAAAGTGTGGGTTACTTTCATCTGGAGGCTCTGGGATAATTTTGTGCATTATTACATGGTAGTAGCAAAAATAATAATTTGGTCAAAATATAAGGACTTTGCCACTGCTTTTGCAAAATAAAATACTCCAGGTTCTTGTGACATCTCTGGATTTCTAAGCTGATTGATAACCTAGGTAGACGTCGTCATGATAAAGTTTTATCATGCTCTTACTGGAATCATATGAACTAAGTCCAAGTCAAGTCAAGTGAGTTTTATTGTTCATTCATAGGTTACAACAAAGATATATAACAACACATACACAAATTTAAAACATCAACACCAATTTGAATCAGATTTTAAAAAATTAAAATCCAGTACCTGCATAGTCTAAACAACTGCCCCCATCCAAAATTAACATAGATCGTATACTCTTGACCTCTGTGTAATTGTCCCACAGTAAGATACACAATCAAGAATTAACCTCTTTGGCGAAGCTTATGTATGGGAAACTCTTGACCCCTGAAAAATCATATGAACTGTGATATGGCGTAGTTACTCCCAGTGTTGAGTATAAGAGGGAGATTTTAGGGAATCATGGCAAACTGCCACTTCAATTATGTGTCATTCAAAAAGACCAACAGTTGAAGGGGGAGGGATTCCCCCAGATTTCACTGGAAATACTTCTGATTGTCCACACTCCAGTTTTTAAGAACTTTTAAGAACTTTTAATTTACTTTAGTCTCCAAGATCGTAAAGCTTTGATTTATACAGTTCTGCATTTTTCAACATCAAATTGGTGACGGTCTGGAAACTGCAGCTGGGGGAGAATGCAGCAGCCCGTCTCCTTTTGGGGATAGGTCTTTGTGAGCACATTACACCAGTGCTTCATTCTTTGTACTGGCCGCCCATAGTTTTCCGGGCCCAATTCATGGTGTTAGTATTGACCTATAAAGCCCTAAACGGCCTGGACCCCACTTACCTGCAGGATCACCTCATCCCCTAGGCTGTGGATTGGCCCCTGCGGTCGACCAGGGACACCTCCCTTGGAGTCCCCCGTGTATCTCGGGTAGTGACAATGAGGGGGGTGTTCTCGGTGGCCGCACTGCGGCTGTAGAACTACCTCCTGATGGAGTTCCACCTGGTCCCAGATTTCCCCTCTTTCTGAAGGCAGTGTAAGACCTGGCTGTTCCGCCAGGCTTTCGGCAAGGGATATGGGTGAGGGAGAGGTGGTTGGAAGGGAGGAAGTTTTTTTGCTCCGCTTGGGGTTATCAATTAATTTTTAATTGTCTAATTTTATAGTATTTTTATTTGTATTTTTATATTGTCTTAAGCATGTTGTGAGCCGCCCCAAGCTGCTGTAGCAGGAGGGGGCGGCCAAGAAATCTAAAGATAAATAAATAAAATTGCAGTGAATCAGTAACTATTGTGGAATAATACAGCATGAGTGGAGCATCTTACACATCTTTGCCACCCACTGCAGCTTGTTTCCAGATTGTTTCTCTTTCATGGGAACTGTTCCCAGAAAACAATCCTATTACAATTTTTCACATCCTACATGCCCTGCCCTGTCTTTTTGGGGAAACCATAGAAAGTTAGAGCGATATAAAGTTAAAAACACCGGAGATAAAAACAGACATACCAGCAGCAAGTTGCCTCCCAGACCTACCTCTGTGTGGGAACCTGCGCCTGGCACTCCCCAGGTTGGGAGGGACCTTGAACAAACACGTTAGCCTGGAGTGGCCTGTGTGGGCAGCCTTTGGCCCAGGATGTGCCTTGGCAATTTTCCCAAGGACACATCCTGGGCTAGCCGCCTACCCACCCCGATGCAGTCCCAGGCCAACATCTGGTGGCGTGGGAACAGATAAAGTGGGTGAGTCCCAGACCACAGTGAGCCACTGTCGCATCTATTTTACCTCTGATCATTTCACATTTCTAGAACATGGGAATTGGGCAGAACCATCCTGTTTGGAGACACGGCATACAACCATGAAACATATTGGTCTTCCTTGGAGCAGGAGTCAGCAGATCAAAATCAACATTTAAATGCATTTTATTGGGATCTAATACAACTGGGGTTTTATTCTGTCTTCTTTGTCTTCCTCTTCTTTAGAAGACAGTTCAACATTTTCTTTTCCAAATACTAGTCAGAGTAGTGAACTTAAGAATTCATGCTATTCCTTTGTCTACATTTAGGGTGTTAAGTTCCACGCAACGAAATAGACAGAAGGGCAGGTATTCCTCCTCGCTGCGCTCCACCTCCCTCTTTCCACCACTGAGACTTTGGGTATTTTCAGACGTTATGAGATCACGCTCAACCACAGACAATCCCCTGTGGTGGGGAATGGTCCCGTAACATCTGTTTGATCCCCGCCAGATGTTCACCACAGTGAACCACCGGCGGGGATCAAAATAACCACGCTTTCGAGGATGGTTAGGGGACCATCTCACAAAAGCGTGGTCAAAGTGATTCCCGCCGGTGGTGAACACCCGGCGGAAATCACCTTGTGCCCCCAACAGACGTGATGTTATCACGCTCAACCACGGCAGAATTCACCGTGGTTGAGCGTGGTAACGTCTCGTCTGGCCCCTGACCACGGCCTGGAATCGGCGGCCATGCTCGCCGCCGATTCCGGGCTGTGGTCAATACCCTGGGGGGCGGGCGGGCTCCACGGCCGCATTGGTCACTGCGCCCGCCCGTCTCCTGGAGGGCAGGTGGCCTCGGAAGCGTGGGGGGACGGGGTTGTGCGGCCGCACATTGCACTGCGCAGCCCCGCCCCCTCCCCAATTCCCTTTTAGGGAAAGACAAGGAGCTTGTGCTGAACGATTTTGGTAGACGGAGCCAGTAGAGGGAAGAGAGGAGGGGCTGCACGTGATCAAAGTGGTGGGTAAGGTGGATGACCTTGGCAGCAGAGTTTTGAACAGAAGTGAAGGGGATAAGGTGAGAGTAGGGAAGGCCAATAAGAAGGAGGTTGTAGTAGTCAAGGCGAGAGATGACCAGAACATGGACCATTTTAGCAGTGGAGACAGTAAAGAAAGACCTGATCTTACCAATGTTGTGTAGGGAGAGACGACAAGATTTAGCAACAGATGCATGCCCTCATCTCTGCTCCTTCACCCTGAACTCAGTCTTTCAGTGCATGACAATAGGAACTGGATCCAGGGGCCAGATCCAGGAACTGCAGAGCAACTTAATAAAAACTAAATGTGAGCCATATTTGGCCCCTGGACTTGAGGTTCCCCATCCCTGCCATAAAGGATTATTGTCTTCCACACAGTTTCTCAAGTAATAAGGATGCCATCGTTTCCATCTGATCGATCTCTTTGTTAGGGAAGAAAAAGTATTGTAAAATGGGGTAGGTTATTTAGACAATATATAATCTACACAATATATGATACAACTGAACTGTTATAAATAAATCAATCAAACCAAATGTTAAACCAAATCAATGTAGTGTCAATTGTGAATTGAATTGTATTCCCTTCAAGTGAATTGCATTCATTTCAATTGTGTTAAATCAATTTCGCATACATGTATCTAAATGCAAGCCCCTTTTAAATGCAAATTTGTATAAAAGTATTTAAATGCAAACCAAATCACCAAACGTTCAAAACAAATGTTCAAATCAAATCACCAAATACCCTAACTGTGTTCAACCAAATCACTGTAGCTGCATCTAAATGCAAACTGCAAACCACTTTTAAATGCAATTTTGTATAAGTGTATTTAAATGCAAACCAGGTTTAACAGTATAAACCATAAACCCTATACTGGGTTGGTATACATACTAATCTTGGTTCAAACACATTATTTATAATTACATCAGTTTTAACTGTATTAATTTTAACTCTATTCAAATCACTTCCCTCACTAATTTGCTTCAACGCATTCATGATATACCACATTATTATGTATTGTGTATCATTTATGTTATTGCTAATATTATGCATTGAATACATAATGTAACTGCATAAACAATATACTGGGTTGGTATAACTAATATACTGGGCTAAATCTAAATTATTGCAATGCGCACCAGTTTTTATTGTATTCGCATCAATTGCATGACTAAATTGTTCCATTGTATTATACCATCTACTGGGTTTAAACAAATGATTCAATTGCAAATTCATTTTAACTGTATTCAAATCAATTGCGTTAAACCAAATCAACGTAGCTGCAATATAGTATAATATATTTAAGTGCAAACAACTTTTAACTGTATAAACACTATACCAGGTTTGTAATTGCATAACTAATTTTAACCGTATATTTAATATACTGAGTTATTAATTGCATAAAAATTTGCTCCATTATATACGCCACATACTATATTGCAATGTTGGTATAAAGAATAAGGCCGTTTTTACATGGACGGAGGTGGGGAGGGGATGAGTTTTTGGCCACAGTGTGTGGATGTGTTTGTGTGTCTATTTACACAGACACACACCCACCTATGCCCATCTCCACGCACGGGGTCTCCTCCAGTTTTCCTGAGGGCTCCGTGGGTGGAGATGGACGGGTGTTGGATGTAGGTGGGTGTGCATCGGGAGCATGCACGCACAAACACCCACCGCCCGTGGTGTTTACACAAGTGCACACCCATCCACTCACCCACCATCAGCCGTTTACACGGACAACCCTGCCCCCAACAGCCGCCAGAACACCAAGTGGGGGGGAGGCATCCATGTAAAAGCAGCCTAACTTATTCAAATGCATATAATTTTGTTACTGCAATCAGATCTACTGCCTAACTAAGGCCCTTTTTACACAGATGCTCTAACACCCATAAAATGGGTGTTACATTTTATTATACATGTCTCAGGGCACCACTGCAGCCAGTCACCATGGGCCCTGTGCACACATGATGCCTCCACCCAGTTCCGGCAGTGGCATCCGTTGCTCCATGCATCTGTGTAAAAAGGGACATATTCACTCCATTGTACACATAGTTGTGTTAAACCAAATCTGTGTAGCTGTAATTCCACATAAGTATCATTAAATGCATATATAAACCATGTATTGGGTTTAGTTTTAAGTGTAGTAAATAATTTATGTAAATTATTACATCACTATAACAGTAAATTGTGTAGTAAAGAATAAGTTGAATAAATTAATGATTCACTATGGGTGATTTCAGACAAGACGGGGTGGCATTCGCCCCGTCCTGGAATCACCCTTCTGATTCCCCACTGGAATCAGCCTGTCACGTCCAACAGACGTGCCAGCTGATCCCGGCGGGGAATCAGGGAGGGGCCGCGCGGTGCAACGTGCGACCGCACGACCCCGCCCACTCCCCCGCCGCCCACCCTCTGGGGAGACGGGCAGGTGCCACAGACAATGCGACCACAGCGCCTGCCCGAATTGACCACGGCCCAGAATCCCGCCGGGGATTCCGGGCCGTGGTTGCCATCCAGACAAGACGGGCCCCTTCATTGCGGCGGGGAATCACATTCACCACGCGATCGGCGCCAG
>QEPC01005568.1:827943-852410 GCA_003113815.1 Sphenodon punctatus | reverse complement strand
CCATGGCCTCCAGACACTGGGATAGCAACGAGACAGCAGGGTCTGGGTCAGCTGAAAAAGAGAGGTACAGCTGAGTATCATCAGCATATTGGTGACATCGCACCCCGAACCCTCTCACGACTTCCCCCAAGGGCTGCATATATACATTAGATAATAAAGGAGACAGGATAGAACCCTGCAGAATGCCACAGGACAAGGCACGGGAGCAAGATGTTTCAGCTCCCAACACCACCCGTTGGCTTCTCCCTGAGAGGAATGAGCGGAACCATTCAAGAACGGTCCTGTCCAGACCCCGCCAGGTCTTGCAGTCGTCTCAACAGCAGCCTATGGTCCATGGTATCAAAAGCGGCTGAGAGATCTAGCAGGATAAGAAATGTAGAACATCCTGCATCCATCTCCCGGCAGATATCATCAACCAAGGCCACCAACGCTGTCTCAGTGCCATAACCAGGATGGAACCCAGATTGAAAAGGGTCCAGGAACCCAATGCTATCCAGATGCGCCTGGAGCTGGATCGCCACCACCCGTTCAATAACCTTCCCTAAAAAGGGAAGGTTAGAGACAGGTCAATAACTGGCAAGTGCATCCACATCTAATGATGTTTTTTTCAGCAGGTGAATTCCTGGCGGGGTTCAAAGCTAACCACAGTTCTGGGGTTGAGGCTGGCCTCAACCCCAGAACCGTGGCTAGCTGAACCACGATCAGGAAAGGTGAAAAAGTAATATCAAATCCTAGGGGAATTATGTAAAATTTCCCAGTACCACACTCTGAGTTCTTGATGCCGGGACTCCAGCTGTGCTGCAGGATTGGGCCTGCTGCCAGTAGGCAGCTTTTGTGAAGGAGCATGTGTGCACTCCTCCTACCTGTCCAACAGATGATATGGGGTGAGGGGGCCCTAGGAGGGGAATGATCAGCTGTTGGTTGGGTGGATCAGGTGACCCACCCAACAGGTGATCAGGAAAGGGGTGTCCTGGGAAGAAGGTGTGTGCTCCTCACAGGCCCCTATCCCCTGCAATCAGTGGGGAAGAGGGCATACACTCTTCCCAGGTCCCCTTCCACCACGATCAGCTGTTAGGCAGGCTAGTGAGGCGTACTCCTCCAGGCCCGCTCCACAGACCGCTCCTCACAGCAGGGCCGTACGGCCCAGCCACATGGGAGGTGGGCCCTTTAACCCACTTTGGGCAGCGTTACTACGTGCTGCATCCCTGGCCTTTTTTGGAGGACACAGCGCATAGTAGCCAGCTGCCCGCCCTGCCATGGGGCGGGGTGAACATCTGGCATCTACTGGGCATATAAGCAACTACATCACATAGTAATGTTGCACATAGTGGGATAAGGCTTCCCAAAGTGGGACTACATCTCTTGTGACTGCACCCTCAATCTCTGTGACTACTTCCAGAAAAGTAAACCTCTTTACAGATTGCTCTAGTGTTTCTCCGTAGGAGATGTGCAGCTGTGAGAATAAGTAGGTCTGAGTTTATTAGGAATGTGGAGGTTCCATAGATAGGAACTATTGATTCTTGCAAACTTATTGGGGAAATCAGTCATGCTTTTCTTTTGGGGGGTGGGGCAGGAAGGTTGCTGTTCTGTGTTTTTATTATCTTTTTACCCCTGCAGATGAGTAGCTGGCTACCATCTCAGGCACTGCATCTTGTTATTTAGGAGAAACTGGTCAATTTTTCCTGTTGTTAAAATGTATTCCTCTAATGGTTGTCTAGTTCCAGGGAACTCGGAAGGGTAGCAGATAACCTTGCCAGGTTTCTTATGAGCATGTATGGCGTATAAGACCTGCCATTGGGAAATTATTTGTTGGCAATACTGCGGTCTCTTTGGAATCAAAATCTTTTCACACTGCGATGTTCAAGTGGTCAATGAATCCTTTACAGCATAGATTTATATTTATCAATATTGTGATTTCTAAAGCTGAAACAATTCTGCAGCCCATGCTGAAGCCCATCAACATACAATGAGTTCTTTCTCGTGTTTTCAGCAGTATAGTGACCTTCTTCATAGTAGTGCCCCAGAGAAAATCCAGGACCACACTTACCAAACTTTCCCACATCAACCCTTGACATATAATGGACCAAATTCATCCTTCGTGTATTTCCACTGACATCAGTAAGAATTAATTTCACCTATTTGCTTGCATCTGTACAATGCTGCAACCAAAGAGATTTAACATGTTTTATTGGGGCAGTAGTTCACTGCCCCAGTAGTAGTAGTTTTACAGACTGCGGAATGAGAGTGTAAGACTGCGGAATGAGATAATTCATGTCGTACAGTTAAGACTTGGAAGTGCATCCAGACCAGAACAAGGGATTCTGGTCTAACTAAATAATACTCTTTCATGGGTGGATCTATTCTGTTTGTAAACTGGTTCCCACCAGATCTCATCTTGTAGCCTGGGCTGTAATTGGACCTCTTGCCTCTTTTCCTGATTTGGGCCCTGTACTGCTAAGCTTCCTATTTCTCACTACCGCCTTCCAGTACTGATTAAGATTAAGCTTTTGTCCCTCCCCTGTTCTGCAAATGCCTCAATGCTTGTCTGAGCTGTGCTTGGTACAGGTCCTGTGATGAGACACAGGTGGCTTTATGCTTTTCTTCACCATGAAACTGATTTTCAGAAGTGACAGTGGCATTGTTCAGTCTACTTTAGCGTGGATTAACCCGGGTGCCACCATCAAGTCTAAATGTGCCCACCAGATGTTAGCATGGTCTGGCTCCCAACCATGGCGGGGGCTAGGCCAGGCTGTAACTCAGCACAGCTCAAGCTAAGCTCCACCATTGTCAGGAGCCAACCGCTGGACACGAAGTAAAGCGGGCTATCATATCTGGTATCTTGATATCATGATCATATCTAATCATGTCTGGAGTGTCAGGGGGAGCTGGGCGCCATGACCTCCATGGCAACTCATCAGCAGGGGGGAAGGGCCGCTCCACTCAGCACAAGAGCAGAGGCAGGCAGATGCATGTACATGTGTCCCCCCTCCCCAGCCCCGCAGAAGTAACTTTTGTTCGGTGGCAAGGCTGAGTCTCGCCTGGAGTGACAGCTCCCACCACTGCCCAGAGCAGTCGGTGGTGGTGGCGGAAGCACCCTTTGAGCAGCCTTGGTGTTGTCTGAATTTCACAAAACCCCAAAGGAGCCATTCCAGTAATCATTTCCTGCTGGAGACCAATAGTATCCCAATCAATTTAATTATACAGTGAGCTGAGAGAGAAATCTTCCAAAGGAAATGTAAAAACTCTATTGTCTGAGTCATTTAAAATGAAATTGGATAAAATGTTTGAATATACTCGTGAGAACAATTCCTTACTAGTAGGGAGATGGCAACTGTGATCCACCAGACTTTTTCCATCTCTAACTTTTTTGATTTATGCTGTAACATGATTTCCCCTTCTTTCATTTTTTTTTATTTCCTTCCTGTATTTGTTGACTCCACACGGGTGGATTAACTGCAAGCATTCCATCAAAAGGTTACATTTGAGACCTGCTTTCTTCTATGAAAACGTTTGACACCTTGCCAAGGGGTTTTATATATCCTCACTAAAAAAAAAAACCTTCATATTTTTTACTCTTCGGTTTTTGTATTTCATTTTAGTGTCTAGCTATTATGATGACTGGCATTCAGTAAATGCTCCTATGTCAAGACAGGAAGCATGTATGGAGGTAGCTAGAGATCAAAAGTGGCTTGAGTTACACTGTCCATATTTGGATAGTTTAGGGAAACTCACTTAACCTGAAAATTACCTGCACTATGAGAGAGCGGCTGGAAGGCAACCAGGATTCTGGACCGTTGGTGATACTTGCTTTCTGGTGTAATTTACTTAGGCTGAGCAGTGACAATGGATTTACCAGATTTGCTTTGGATTCTCTTTCACTTTCTGGTTCTCATGCCATAGCACAATGTTTGTTTGCTTGTTTGTTTGTTTCTGTTTTCTTATTTGGACTTTCTATGCATGAAATGTTCAATATCTTTTCCATATCTGTAACATAAAGAACAATTCATTACTTAATGTGGTCCTGATTCCATTTTAGTTAGACATAAAAGCCAACCCTGCAGTATGCATCCTGTGCGTGTGTACATCCCTGCTATGTGTAATTTATAATTTTATGTCCTTCCTGTGGCTTTTATTATGCCAAATGGGTGTAGAAACGGTTAAAATAAGAAATCAGAGTCCTTCTCTGATTTCCATAGTCCTGGATACCTCATTCATTATTTGGTAGGTGTCCTTGGGAGTATCAGTAGCTCACTGAAGAAACCAATGCAAAGAACAAAAACAATTTGATTATCTTCTAAAAGGCAAACTAAACTGGCAGTTCCCATTACTGTCTTTATTACACTTTTGTAGCATTCTTTGGGTATGACCATGCACTGAGTGTGGCTTTCCCATACTTCTTGGAGGCCTAATTGAAAAGAGGTATTTCTTATTTTAGTTATTTTCATATCTAAGTTGCAATATGTGTTTAAATAGGAAAGTTTGCATTCAGTATTATTTGGTCTGTTAGAGCAGATTACAAATGCCAAAGCAAGATATAATTTTATTATTCAGAAGTGATCCAGGGTCGATGGGTGGAGGACAGGAGGTTGAGATAGCGGGGTTAATGGGCCAGAGGGGGGCTGGGGTTAGCGAGAGGTGGAATGCACTGTGACGTGAAGGGGGAGAGGGGAGGCTTACCTGAGCAGGCCTAATCCAGTGCTGTTGGTAAGGAATCTTGCCTAACCCATCTGCAGATCGCTCAAGTGTGGGCCTGCTGCACCCTGCCTCCCTGCTCTGCCATGTCCCTCACTTGCTTTGGTAAGTCTTGCCTCAGCACCTCCCCATCACAGTGAACCATAGTTGATGTGCTTGCCATAAGAGTGCATACTCTCTTCATTTTTATTAGACATGAACTAATTTCACATTTAAGAAAACTGTTGTGCTTACTTGTGTGGGTGGAGGGATGTGTTTTTGTGCACAAGTGTGTGTGTGTGTGTGTGCGTGTGGTATTTTTAATACCTAAGAAATAGAAAGGCTCTTTAGGCTGCCATTCATCTGAAGTATGGTTGAAGCTTTCCCTAGAGTGCCTAAATTCCATGTTAGGTTTCTTGGCATCACCCATCACTTTTTAGCTTAAAGGGACATTAAACCATTGATGATAATATGTCCCTAACCAGGTTTTCGACATAGAGTAAAACCTTTAAAGAAAACTGGTGACACCCATGCACTGGTGGTAACACACCATGCACCATGATTTTATTGGTAATTTAATTCATCCTTCTATGGTAGTGTCTTACTTTATGCTATGCACTTACTGGATAAAGAAAAAAGGATTAGTTCTTGGTCTGAGGCGCTCACGATTTATAGCAATTTGACTATACTGAGTGGCGTTTTCTAGATTATTGACCATCTCATGCCTTGATCATAATTCCATGTATAGTTATCATGCAAGCTTCTTTTTTGCGCCATGTGTATATACATATATAAAAACAGAAACTGGGCTGGAAAGTCTAATTGAAGCAATTCTAATTCTCTCCCAAGCTAGATGCATACCTAGGGAATAAAGGAACAAAGTGCCTCTGCTAGTGATATTCTTATAAAGTATTTGCAGAATTACTGATTAGTATGGCAGTTTAAAAAAACCTGTTCTTAATCAAATGATAGTTGATTCCTGGAAGATTCGGTGTCCTGATATGGTGTCATGGAATGACATTATTAGACTGTGAGAATGCAAGGGAAGAATGCAAATAACTACTAATTAAATCCTCTAAGGAAGTTTGTATGTTATCTGTTTAATCTGGGAAGCCATAAGGTACCTACTAAAGGTGGGCATTATATGTCACTTAGTGGGTGAGACCACACAAGATGGAGGAGAGGCTACCACGCCTTAGGTAGTGTTACCTAGGCAGTTGGCCATGCGATGTAGCGGGATGGGGCGAAGAGTTGGCTGCAACATGACACCTTGTCGGGAAAATTCCGAGGACGCGGCGTGGAGTAGCCGTGGTGTGCAGGGTGGGGCTACCCGTATGATGGGGCTGTGCTTGCCCCGACATGCATGGAGCACTGCTGCAGGGCCATGAGTGACAGGTGTAGCCACATCATGGCCGGGGTGGGATCTCCATCGGACTGGTGGAGGGAGGTGGTGCAGAGCCAGGCACGTGCTCATGTGGCCAGAGCTGCAGCCCACCCTGGCTGTGGCAGGAACTCCAAGAGCAGCCTGACCTCCCAGCTTCCTTTCAAGGGGGAGAGGCCAGGGCTGCTCATGTGCCCAGCTTCCCCTGCTGGCCCTGCATTGTGGAAACCATGCTTGCACCCCACGGTTTGAGAGTTTTGCTGGTATACTGTGCCCCTACCAGAATGGGGGCCTCCCTGCATGCTGTGACAGAGGCTGTATTGGAGGTGGTGTTGTGGTCCCCAAAGACGATAGCACCAAACACCAAACAAGCTGTGTTTGGTGCTGTGGGGGCTGGGGATGTATTGACTGGAGGAGCCTGCTGTCACTCTGCTTTTCCCTCCCCTTTGCCAGGTAATAACTCCCAGGGCGGGGCCCTGTGGCCAGCTGCAAGCTGTGTTTGGTGCTGTGGGTGCTGGGGCTGTATTGACTGGAGGAGCCTGCTGTCACTCTGCTTTTCCCTCCCCTTCCCCAGGTAATAACTCACAGGGCGGGGCCCTGTGGGTGCTAGCCCAAAGGGCGTCACCTAAAGGGTGTCGGTCATTGACTGGGGCCATTCACTGGGCCGGGGGCCCTTCTGCCGGACAGACACCACATCGGACACCATATCTGTCATCATGCGGCCCATCATGCGGCCCATCATGCGGCCCATGGTACTGTGGAGGCAATGTCGGGGCTTCTGTATCATGAGGAAATTTGAGGAGTTGGAGAGGGGTCCCCTTCCTAGTGGCAGCAGGATGGGAGAAGGAAGGTGTAGGTATGAGGTTGATTGATGTACTGGCAGATTGGAAGGAGGGGTGGGAAAGGGGTGAGGAATTATTAATATTGATAGTAATTTTTATGTTGAGGTAGGTGCACCCACTTCCTGGTGAGAGCAGGAAGGAATGGGGAAGGATGGAGAGAGTCTTCCTCCCTGGTGGCAGCAGGGAGGGAGTATGGAGTGGAGTATGGAATGTATTATGATTAAATATTATTTATTAATTGATGGTATGGAGTGGATTATGTATAATGATGAATTTTGTTATTAGTAATTTATTTTGGGTCCCCTGTGTGGGATTTAACCCAGCTGTTTTCTGTTTATTATGTTATGCTGGTTTGTTTTTTTTTCATTTTTACCCGCCTCAAGTTTCCTTGGCAAGAGAGCACGGGATACAAATAAAAAATGAAAAGAAATTAAATGAAATGAAACATTCACACCAACGCAGTTCTCGGGGGAGCCGAACATGAGTTCATGGCTGCCATGGCAACCATGAGCCTGTCCCAGAGGGTCAACAGCCCAACACATCTCGGAGGACATACTTTGGACCTCATGTTCTGCACTGGCCTTGAGGTGGGTGCTCTGTTAATGGGGGAAATATCAGCTGTGCCCTTGTCATGGACGGATCATTACTTCCTGCAGACCTCCCTTCTAGCACATGTCTGCCCCCGGAAGGATGTGGAACCTATTAGGGTGGTCCTCCCCCGGAGGCTGTTGGACCCAGTGCAGTTTCTAGGCACTCTGGGGGAGTTACCCTCTGACCTTGACAACTGTCTCATTGATGACCTCATCAAGCTATGGATCATCTTGCTGATGGAGGCCATCGACCAAACGGCTCCCAGGCATTCGTTGCCCAGGCGGAGACTCCGCAGACCTCCTTGGTTTTCCGAGGAGTTGCAGATGCTGAAACAAGATGGGCGATGGTTGGAGCAACGGTGGCATTGTTCTCATACTGAAGCCGATAGATTACGGCATAGAGCTAGTTTACGAGTGTATGCCGTGGCTATGTGGGCAGCAAAGAGGGAGTTTTTTGCTGCCCTCATAGCGTCCACAAAATCCCATCCGGTGGAGCTGTTCTGGGTTGTGCGGGGGCTGGTCAGTCCGGCCTCCCTCAACCCTGGAGTTGAGTCATCGTCAGCCCGCTCTGACCTTTTTGTGGATTATTTCACGGAGGAAATCACTCGTATTCAGCAAGACCTCGATGCCGCACTTAATACAATGGAGGATGCAGAGGTTGTAGAAACCCCGGCTTGTCCAATTTTGTGGGATCAATTTCAGTCGGTGACACCTGCTGACGTGGTGAGTGTACTTGGGGCAGTTCGAGCCACCTCTTGTGAATTAGATCCGTGCCCGTCCTGGCTGGTTAAGAGCTGCCAGGAGACAGTGGGGTCATTGCTGGCCGGGGTGGTCAACGCTGCCCTTTGGGAGGGCAGAGTGCCGGGCTGCCTCAAGGAGGCAGTGGTGCCCCTCTGCTCAAGAAATCATTGCTTGACGTTGACTCCCCTGCCAGCTATTGGCCTTTCTCTAACCTTCCCTTCCTAGGGAAGGTTATTGAATGGGTAGTGGCTCAGCAGCTCCAGGGCCATCTTGGCCGCATTGGTTATCTTGATCCTTCTCAGTCTGACTCATGGCACTGAGACAGCACTTGTGGCTGCGGTGGATGATCTCCACCATGAAAAGGATCAGGGTCGATCAACCCTACTGGTTCTGTTAGTTCTTTTGGCAGCATTTTATACCATTGACCATGAGATGTTGGTGACGCGCCTGCGGGGTTGGGCGGGATCGTTCTTGAATGGTTCCACTCATTCGTGACCAGAAGAACTAGCGGGTGGTACTCGGTGATTGTTTTTCATCCTACCAAGACCTCATGTGAGGTTCCGCAGGGTTTTGTTTTGTCCCCTCTCCTGTTCAACATGTATATGAAGCTGCTCGGCGACATGATCAGAGGGTTCGGGGTGAAGTGTCATCAGTATGCGGATGACACCCAACTGTATCTCTCATTTTCGACCAACCAGGGCCTGGCTGTCTCAGTGTTTGGCAGCTGTGGGGGACTGGATGAGGGCTAACTGACTGCGACTGAATCCTGACAGATGGAGATGGAGGTGATGTTAGTGGGTAAGTCGGCGGAGTTGACAGCCCCGTCGATTGATAGGATCTGCCCTCCGCTGATTTCCCAGGTACGGAACCTGGGGGTGCTCCTTGATGCGCAGTTCTACCTAGATCTCCAGGCGGAGACTGTGGCGAGGAGTGCCTTCCGCCAGTTACATCTGGTGCGGTGGCTTTGGCCATTGTTCTTGGTTCTTGACCTGGCCATGATCATCCATGCTTTATTACCTCTTGGTTAGACTACTGTAACACGCTCTATGTGGGGCTACCTATGGTGATGGCTCGGAAGCTGCAGCTGGTGCAGAATGCGGCGGCTTGGCTCTTGGTGGGACTGGGCCTCCGGGAGTACGTTACACCAGTGCTCCGATCTCTGCACTGTCTGCCAATAATCTTCCGGGCTCGATTCAAAGTGTTAGTTCTGACCTATAAAGCTTTACACAGCCTGGGCCCTGCCTATTTGCAAGATTGCCTCACTCCCCGCGTTCTAGACCGGCCCCTGCCGGGGCATCATGTTGGAAGTTCTCCAGGTTTCCCGGGGGGGGCACAGAATAGGGCGTTCTTGATGGCCGTGCCGTGCCTTTGGAACTCCCTCCCGGTGGGGGCCCGTCTGGCCCCGGACCTCCCATCCTTTCGCAGGAACTGTAAGACCTGGCTGTTCCGTCAGGCGTTTGACAAGGGAGGAAGGGTACGGGTAGGTGGGGGATGGGGAGATTGGTGAGGGTGGAGGTGGGTTTGTTCCTCTTTTTACTATTATTGTTATTACTATTTTATGATGATGTTTTAATCTGTTTTATCATATTCTATATTTGTATTTATTGGTGGTGTTAGCCGCTCCGGGCTGCCTGTGGCAGGAGGGGCGGGGTACAAAATTCTTTAAATAAATAAATAAATAAATGGGAATTGGGCTATAACTGCTCATGTGATCTCACCCAATGAGAGGTGGAAAGAAAGCAACCAACATTACAATTCTAAAGTTATGAGACTGGGAAGAACGTATATGAAGTTTACATTTGTAAAGAGTGTCAATAAATTGTGAATAGATGTTTTAATTAGTGTTCCATTGTTATAATTTGTTGTAGATACCACCATTTCAATAGGTAATTTATAACTATTGGACATGTTCTCTACTATGCTATGCCCAAGAATACATGCTATTCTTGTCCATAACATTCTCATTTATGAATATTTTGTGAATCATTTAGAAGTGGAAAATAAATTGTGACTAATTTATAAATCCCACACAGTCCCACTCTTCAAATCCATATTAGCTTGTCTCAGACTCTGTCATCAAGCAAAGGTTCCTTAGTTTTGCTTTCTTATTTTTATCTTCCTCTGCTTCTCCTGATGAGCTCCTCTTCTTCTAGTGTGTGTCTGTGTCTTTGTGTGTATGTGTAGGTATGCATGAATGGGGCATTTTATTTCTAATACTTTCTAGGATGTGTTTGATTTTAATTTTATCCTTCCCTTATCCACTTAAGTTTCTGCTTCCACATTGCCGAAGATAGTAAAATGCTTTGTAACATTATTAATTACAAGGAAACAAATCCTATATAGCTCCACCTCTTTACCATTTCTGTAGGCGAGTTGAGGACTGAAGGCGTGGATGCTGAGCTGCCGTCTCACCCCTAGAGGTGGTCTTTCTAGGTCATGTTGAGCCACACTCCTGGGAAGTATGAGAAACTCACTCCGATTTTATCCATGCTGTGCCTGTTCTGTAGACAAATAGGCCATCAAGTTTCCGTGGCTGTCAATCTGGCACTTGAAACAAGCACTGATTTTTATTTTATTTTTAAGATCACTTTTTGACATTTTCCAGAGAAATGATGAGTAGAAATATTCTACACAGTAGTGGTATGTGAGGGACATTTTCTCTGTACTGTAATTCTGAGATCCCTGCAGAGTGGAGAGTTAACTTTGAGGGTTATAGTCTAATGCCGTGACTCACACTGGCCTGGATTCTGCACACCAGCCTGATCTAGAGAGTCACTTAAGCACATACGTAACTTTAAACATTTCAGCTCCAGTCCTCGAAAGTGCTGTGCTGGCTCAAGGTTCATTCTCTTCATTGAAGCTATTACCAGGGCACTGCTGAATAGTGTAGCTTTGTATTTTGCTCTCACAGTTAACAGAGCTACTGATACGTTTAAATTTAAACACGAGGATAAGCAAATTACTGAATTGTGCAAAATCAACCAGGACTCTGCATGATCCAAACCCATTTTTAAAAATAATTTCTACCTTTTTCAATTGAGTCCCCCAAAAATTTTGTTCAATGGGCAAATGACACAGGAAATAGTGCTGAAAGGTAGAGGGGATTCACAGCAGCATACAGCACTGGGGTTCTCCCTGTGTCGATCTCTGCTAGCACAGAATACAAAAGACTCCACTCACATGGCTTTCAGATTAGAGAGCAGGAATGTGGCTGGTTCTGCAGGAGTGCACCAGAGTCAGCCACCTCACCTCCCCTGTAGCTATGCAGTCCTGGAGCTCTATAATCCTGGAGCCTGGCAAATGCATGTGGAGTTCATTCTTTCTGCCCATCAAAGTTTCTTGGACCTCTCAAAGGGTCTGTAGAGGGGCAGGCCAGCAGAGGGTATTAACAAATATGATGGTGGCCCATTGTGGCCTGTTTGGGCCCACTGTGGCCACCGTCACATTTGTTATGGATCCTCCAGATGTTTGGCCAAAAATTTCCCGGGGCGTGTTGGCGGTTAGCCTGGACTGTGAATCTGGAGACCTCCCAAGTCACAGCCCAGGCTACAGTGGGCTATCACGTGTGATAGCCCCCTGTTCTGAGCCCAGAATGGCCCCCATGACAGGCAGCCATGACAGCTGTCATTGGTCACCATGGCCACCCATCATGTGGGGGGAAGTGAACTGTTGGGTGCAGCGTGGGAGCAGAGCTGGCTGCAGCCGGGTCCCGCCACATGAACATTTGTTCTGTGGCTGGACCCAATCCTGACCAGGAAGAAATTGCCTTCCTGGTCCAGATCAGTTTGTGACAACAGCACTCCACTGTCACGTATGTTAATACCCATAGTCTGCATACAGCAAATTCTAAATTTGCTGATGTTTGGGGGTACTTTTTCCATCTCCCACAGAATTCTACACACACTGAAGTATCCTGGGCTACTATGTACAGCAGCAGTGACACCATTGTGACTAAGAGTCAGAATCTGGCCAGTCTGGGACCCATATCTTCTTTGGATAATGCTTCCCTGTACTGTGCCTTTAGAAACTTCTGTGTCCTTGGATGCTTTTAGACAAATGAGCTGCCCCAGTGCTGGCTGCGGGTTGGCTCATCCGGCTAAAGATGCTCCACCAGATGTGGAAGCAAAGCAGTGCCTGCTCCAGACCATCTCTGCTTGTGGTGCTCTGGAACATCCCAGAGCATCACCAGCAGAGCAGGATAGTCAAACCTTGGGCGCCAGCCTGAAACAGAGCTGCTGTCCATCTGCTTGGCAGACCCACACTACAGCTCCTCTTTTGGCCAGCTGTTGCCTCGGGCAACACACAGACCCCAGCCTATGGTTTTGGGTGATGTTCCTGCAACTCTATGGTGGGGGGGGGGGCGGCATCATGCAGACGAGCCAGAGAAACCACCAGGTCTATCTAAAACAGACCCAGGCGGTGCTACAAGTGGGTGGACACAGAAGTGCACCCCCAGAGCAGCTCCGGGGCAGGCAGCCTCCACGTCTGTCCATTTCCACCCATTGAGAGAGCATTTGCAGATACAGGTTCTTACATTGTTTCAAGAATATAATATTACTGCAGTTTGCAGTGCTTTGATTTTGATCCTTAAGATATTTTGGCAAAATCTCAATCTCTACTGTCTGTGCATAAACATTAAGGGATGCTATTGTTACTAGCCATTATGCAAATACACTTTTAGAAACTTTTTAGAAACAGTATATTAGATTCAGGTGAAAGTTTATCACATGAACATACTTTTTTTTAAATGCTAATTATTGCAGCATAGACCACAAGGGAGATGTTTTGGTCTGTTTTGTGAATTGTTGAACCACAAAGGCTCCTTTGTCATGTAAATATTTATTTGGAGATTTCTTTAAAATGTATTTTTTGTGCATTTAGTAAAACTCCAAAGTGGTTTCTACTGCCTGTGCACTTAGAGTCTTTTGAAAAAGCTAAATTTATCCACCATTTTAACCGGTTTTTAAACAGGAGGAAAAATTGTTGCCATAATTAGATTGCATTGTGGCCTAATTATGTGCTACCTTTTATTTTGTTTTATTTTCAAAATGGAAACAATTTTTTTACATTTCTCGAACAGAAAGTCTCTCTTTGGAAGGCCACAAATTGAATGAACTCTGCTGCAATAGCATAGAGTTTCCTAGCAACACCATGCAGGCGCTGGTACTCCTTCCTTCATTCTACAAGCTAAAAGCAAAGTCATGTCCATTAATTCACAGCTGCACTGAAAACTTTTCAGAGATTTTGCTGGCTCCCTACTGTTCATGTTTTCATCTTGCTCATATGTTATGAAGAAAACCTGCTACTGAGATCTGTTTATCTCTCTCCAGTTCCCTCAGAAAAAGAAAACCCTGAGCATATATTCACAATTAATGCCCATTTTACATTTAAAACAAATAATTTGTCCTTCAGCATGATGCTTCCTTTGACATGTTATCATTTTGGTCACTCAAACAACATGATATGCTGAAGAGGTAAAAGAAAATGTCTTCAAAATATGCTTCATACAGTGCAATGTGCTGGCAGTATGTTGCAGCAATGTAGTGCAAATAACCTTTCAAATTGAAGGTGGAGGGGACAGCTTACTCTAAAGACATGATATGAAAGAAACTTTGGAAGCATTTTTTTGTCTATATAAAATTTATTATTATTATTATTACTAGCCTTTATATATCACCAGCGATGTACCTGGCGCTTTACAGAGAATAAGATAGACACGGTCCCTGCCCGAGAGCTTACAATGAGCTTTGTGTCCTTAGCTCTGTTTGTAAAGAACAGGTACACACATCACAAAGCCCACCTCCGCTGCCACTCTTTTGAGCCTTTAGTGGGAATGGAGACTGAACATCTGTCTCTGCTAGCATATCTTCCAAGAGCCCCACCATAAGCAAGAAGTCCCTGCTTTTGTGGGGAGATCTTGCAGTCTCACCCAAGGCACTTTTGGAGGAGGCAGCTGCTATCAGATCACATTGGCAATCTGGTGACCGTCACCAGAAAGAGGGACATTTGTGCGCTGTGGCTGTTACCTAGAAGAGCTGGACCCTTGTGCATGCAACCAGACCACTGCAGTGTCTCGGCTCCTTCTTCTGCACGTGGCGGGACTCACACCACCGCTGGGCTACTCCTACAGGGTGCAACCAAGCTGCCACCACTGGGGCCGGAGCCAATCGTCCCTCCTCCCCCCCCACCCCATGCAGCCAGGCTGCTGGAACCAGGAGAGTGTGTGCGTGTGTGTGTGTGTGTGTGTGTGTGAGAGAGAGAGAGAGAAAGAATGAATGTGTTATAGGACGGGGCTGTTTGGCCAAAGGGAAGAGTTTATTGACAGAGGAGCAGGGCCTGGTCTCTCTTTGGCCACTCGAAATGTTGGGAGGTATGTCCTAGAAGTGGATTTGGTGAAGCATAACAGTAGGAGAATGTAGAGAAGCTTTGTTTACTGTCACCTATACTGTACCTACTCTAGGGTAACCAGAGATTTTAAGCCCCCAAGGGGTTCTCCTAGTCTGAGAAACATAAATGTTCATAGACATTCCCTAGCCATTCTGAGCTTTCTTTTAACCCCTGGATGTTGATTCAGGTGCTTACAAGAGCAGCTGAGCAAAGGCAGGAGAGCTGCCATCTTTCCTCACCTAGTAAATGTATTTATTAATTATTATTATTATTATTATTATTATTATTATTAATAATAATAATAATAATAATAATATTAATAATAATAATAATAATATTAATAATAATAATAATAATAATATTAATAATAATAATTTATTTACTATAGTACCAGCAACATACCTGGCACTTAACAATGATTAATTAGAGACAGATCCCTACATGTAAAGTGTATGAGAGGTACACTGTATGTAAAGTGTATGAGAGGTTTGCTGTTGTCTCAAACCTTCTTATCTCAACACTTAAATGAGGGTCATTGACATGGATCAGATGTGCAATAAGTAGTGTTTAGGTATTATTGGCATTTACCCTAGAGAGAGAGAGAGTATATATTCAAGAGAAAGAGAGAATGCGATCCAGCTCCATACAAATCAATGGGAGTTTAGCCATTGACTTCAATGGGAGCTGGATCACTATTATATTATATTATATTATATTATATTATATTATATTATATGTGTAAATTACCACGGCTTCTCTGATCTTGCTTCTTCATTCTCACTCTTTCATTCACCTCTGTGGGAATTATTTTCCCCCTGTTTGTTTTTAATGAGTATACACTTCAGGTACAATCCTCCTGCTGAGACTGTTTTACCTCCAGGAAGTAGAGTGGCAAGTCAAGTTATCCCATTATCCATAAGTTTTTTGTTGGTACGTGCAGGTAGTCTGGCAGGTCGAATCTTTAAGTTCCAGTTTCTCTGCTAAGAATAAATGCACACTTTGCTATAGTCACTGACAATATGCATTACCTGTGGAGAATTTCTGGGCCAGTATTTTCCATAAAATGCAGTTTGTTGAATCCTCCCATAAGTAAACTTAGTAACACATACTGGGGTCAGGGACAAATGCTATCGCTCCAAAGTGAATGCTAAAGAAGAAAGACCTTTGCAACAGTATTTCATCAGGTCTCTGCATTTCAACTGTGTGTTAGCAGAGGCTCTGCATGATTCCATAAACAATCAGCTCTATAAATAATTATATAGAAAAAGTTATTTATAAAAACAGTTGAAAGACAAAGCCTGCTGCTACCCAGTTTAGAAAGAAATCATCTCTATTTTAACATAGTGTGGGAAATATTAGGATTTCATCTGCTTTTGATGATTAACAATTAAGGGTACTTTTCAAACTAAATGAATTTGAAGGCTAAGTATCATTTTCAAAAATGACTTAGTCACTTGTGAACTTCAGTCCCCTTGTTTTCAGGTAGACTTAAGCAACTTTTGAAAATGGAATTTGAAGGAAAGGTGTTTAAAAAAAAACAACTCACAAAGGGAATTTAGGCAATAAATTTCCATTCAAAGTCAATAGGAGTTGGACACCTAAGCTCTATTTTTGCATCTGAAAATCAGATGGTCAACTGAGCTCTTAAGTCATTCAGGCACTTCTGTAAAAATTACCATAAATATTTCATTCACCATCTTAAAAGTTTATGGGGATCCAATCACTGATGACGTAAAATAGTAAGTTTTCAAAGGCAAAATGTCACTTAGAAGCCTAACTGCCGTTGAAAGTCAATAGATGTTAGGCACAGGATTGTTGTTTTTTCCTTTGAAACGATACCCAAAAGCTACCAGATTCAGTACCAGAAAAAAGATACAGAGTTTCACCAGCAAGGGTGCTTGTCCTCGCTGGAGTTATTATTTTTATGTGCACAGTGGTATTGTTTAACCTGCCTAGGCCACAGAATCTTAGTGCAAATCGGTATCTCTTGTACTTATCTTCTTCATTTCTTCAACCAGATGGCTGCCCTGATTTGTGCAATGGTAATGGGAGATGCACACTAGGTCAAAACAGCTGGCAATGTGTCTGCCAGACCGGCTGGAGAGGGCCTGGATGCAATGTTGCCATGGAAACCTCCTGTGCTGATAACAAGGATAATGAGGGAGGTGAGCAAAAGTCTTCCAATTTCCAGTCTCTAAAGAACAGAAGGTTATATGCACTTCCATCATGAGTCATTTTACTAGAGACAGGCCCTCTTTCAAACTATTGTCAAATGTTGTTGTTAAATTTCCTTTGAAACAAATGAGATGGAGAAAGCTGTGCCCTTGCTGAAGCATGGTGCGACCTGAAACAATGCTTTTAAAAACAGAGGGCCAGATTCATCCCTGGTGTAGCTTCACTGTGGAGTTTGCAGCAGGGATTAAGTTGGTTGAGAGTCCTGCCCTCAGCTAGGCAGGCTGATGCTACCTTGTGAAATCTGTGAGGCTTATGTAAAAGTGTAGTCGCTGATTTATCAGGATGCTTTGAAAAATGCTGTTCATTTCTGTTCTAAAGGCCAAGATTTTGTCCTTAGTTATGAAGATTGCACAAGTCACTGTAGCTCACAGTCAGCCCAGTCTTCAAAGCACTTCCCCAGCACCAGCCCCCTTGAAGTGAATGGACTTGTCGTAGCAGAGCATTTTTTGGTTGCGAGGCTGAGTCATATTGTACGGTTTGCATGTCATGATCTGTTGGGCTGAAAAAAGGTGTACTGTATTATGTCCAAAGGCATTTGCTCCATTTATTTTGTCTTACCAGGCAAGCTCTACTAAGGAAATATTATTTAAATACCTAATTATTTTGTCCATGAAGAGCATTATGGCATCAACATAGTGCTGTCATGTATCTTGTTTTCTTATTTATTTCTTATTTATTTATTTTAGATTTATACCCTGCCTTTTTCAAAGGACTCAAGGCAGCTTACAATATAATTTAAAAAACCAACAACAATACCAATCAATAAGACCCTGTACAAACCTCCTCACGCCCTCCAAAACCTTTAGCAATCCCCATCGCAACTCACATGCCTCTCATACATTTGCCTCTCACTTATTAACTGCTCTGGAGATAAAATTGCTCCTATTCACCACAACTTAGTTGCTGCTACTTTGACTGCAGAGTTTGAGGCTGTGGAAGCTCAGTGTTGTCCGATTTGGTTGGATCA
Organism: Sphenodon punctatus; assembly: GCA_003113815.1. NCBI lineage: Eukaryota > Metazoa > Chordata > Lepidosauria > Sphenodontia > Sphenodontidae > Sphenodon > Sphenodon punctatus. The sequence goes on along the minus strand of QEPC01005568.1, from coordinate 834,596 downwards.
ATTTCAATTCGTGTCACCCACCGATGCAGAGGATATGCATGGAGTAGTGCGGGCAACAAGTTGTGAATTAGATCCTTGCCTGTCCTGGCTGGTGAAAGCCAGCCGGGAGACATTGGGGCCTTTGTTGGCTGGGGTTGTCAATGACTCCCTTTGGGAGGGTAAGTTGTCAGACACCCTTAAAATTGCGATGGCCCAGCCCCTACTTAAGAAACTATATTTGGATGCTGGCTCCCTGGCCTGTTGCCCCAAGATTCTCCCAGGAATTAGCTCCACCACGGGTCAGGGATCTTCGCAGGAAAGCTTAAGGTTCCTCACCAAAAATAGGCAGTTAAATACTGCAATTTATTGCCCTGCCAAACTGACTTACACACTACTATAAAAGCACCAGGAAAGCACTACGGAAGCATGCAAAAAGTTATTGCTTACAGTCACACACACACATATATATATATATATATATATGGAAAAAATGGTTTTATATTTTTCTTTATCTTTCTATATTTTATTTTTACTTTAATTCTCATCAAGCCTCCAGCATAGCAGCAAGCCGACACTTTATCTTCCCCAGCAGAACCCTACAGACTCTGAACAACTTTTGGGACCTGTGTATATCTGTGTGGTGAGATATATTCTTATATATAATATATGCAGGACCCAAAAGTTGTTCTGTAGGGTCCTGCTGGGGAAGATAAAATGTCGGCTTGCTGCTATGCTGGAGGCTTGATGAGAATAAAAGTAAAAATAAAATATAGAAAAGATAAAGAAAAATATAAAACAAAAAATTTCCAGAGGTTGAGGAGCGGCCCCTCAACAAGCAAGAGGCATGGAAGCTCCAAAAAGGGAGGGGGGAAGACAGAGGGTGATTTCAGACGTTACGTTGGGGGTATTCACCCCGGCTGAACCACAGTCAAACGTGGGCCTCGTTTGCATTCGCTACACTTCTGGACCCCCGAACGCAAGGAGGTCGAGAAGTGTGGTGAATGGCCACCACGGCCATGGTGAACGGAAAGTAACGTCTGGTTACTTACCGTTCACCACGGTCAATAGCATTCACCTCCGCCCGTCGGGAGGGGGGAGGGCCGCCAGGGAACGCAGGGGGTGGGGCTGTGCGGCAGCACTCTGCGCTGCACGGCCCCTCCCCCTCTGGGTGTGTGTGTCACTTTAGACGTTACGGCCGTGCGCTTTCACCACGGGACGTGGGGTGGTTCGGACCATGGCCAGGGGCGAAGGGGGGAATGTCTGTTGGATCCCCCCTTCACCCCGGACGTGGTACGAACCACCCCACGGCCCATGGTGAAAGCGTTCGGCCGTAACATCTGAAATCACCCAGAGAAGCACTTGGGGGAACTCTGCCCACTGGGCTGAGTAAAAAAAATTGAAAAGAAAATGGGACCACTACAGTGCTTCCCGAAAAGGAAAGGAAAGGAAAGGAAAAAGAGAAGAAAAGTTTGCAACTAGGGACAAAAATACAGAGAAAAGTAAGAATTGCCTTTTGGGGGGCAACAAGAAGGAAATTCCCATCTGGGAACAAATAAAAATAACAGGAAAAGTAGGAATTGCCCTTTTCTTGGGCAAGAGAGCAGAAAATCCCAACTGGGAATTAAAAATAGTTTTTAAAAGGGTGCAAAATGAGAAAAGAAATACAAGAATTAACTTTTAGGGCAAAAAGAGAAATTAAAACAAAAATGGCTTGAAAATAACTTTAAAATTGTGGAAAAATAAGGAAAAACAAGAATAATTTTTATAAAGGTGAAAGCTAGTTAAAGTAAAAGGAATGTCTTTTACTAGGATAAAGAGAGAGAAGGAAGTATTGACTTAAAAATAAAAATAAAGATGAGAAAAATAAATGAAATAGCTTAAAAAGGTGTAAAAATAAAATGTCTTTAGATAAAGCAAAGGATAGAGAAGTAAGTCCCAAATAGAATTAAATAGCTTTTAACATGGAAAAGAAAAAACTTAGGAAAAAGAGGAATGAAGAATGAAAGTAAAAGAGTTAGGACAGAAAAAAAACCAAGAAGTCCCTTTCAGGCTTTCAGACCTTTTCCCTTCTAGCAGATCTACATAGCACGTAAGATCTTCTTCTAATGTCAACAATATCCTGTTTTATAGGATTTTTGAATCTTGCAATATGGCTGCCAGGTGTTCCTCCAATCATCTACAAGCGGGTCAGGGGTAGCACAAATCAGCATGAAGTTTGCCTCTTGTCAAGTGATGACGCAAAAGAATGATGTTTTGGGTTTCATGTTTCCTTCAAGCCGTATCTCTTCATGGTTGTTTTGACTTTACCCATCCTCACTTTTGTGAGCAAAGATCATTGCAACCTTTTACCAGCCCATGCCCTTTGTCCTACTGAAGACACCAATGAAGTCTATTAGCTTCATGAAGTTCTATGAAACTTAATGGAGTCTGTTAGCTTCACTGAAGTTTTATTAAATTCTATCAATTCTACATAATTTCATATAGAGATTCTTTCAGGAAGTTGTTGAAGAATAGTGACCAGATCTTCCTTTGTTCTACCTACTTCAGAAAGAAATTTCTAGAGCAACTCTGATTTATAAAACTTTGAATTTCTCATTAAGACACAATTCAAAGGAACAATGACTTATTCACGTGAATGGTGTATTTAGGTACAATTTGAAGTTAAACTTTATGTTGCAATAAACCGTAATTCACTAATTAAATACATAATTCTTACTGTCCTTAATCTTTGATCTTTCCCCTAGATGTTTATACTCTATGACCTGTCCTTAATCAGAATTCTTTCATTAGAATACCTTAAAACAATTTAGAATTTGCATTGTGAAGTACATTAGCTAATACTATTTCAATTGAATGCCTTTAAATCACTTATTTAACATAAAAAATAAACCTATTTTCTAACATTGGGGATATATTAAACTTAGTGGTTTTAATTATACACTTTTCCACATGGTGGCACTCATAGTCTACCAGAATACGGTTAATTTTTGCTATTTTTTTGTTAATCCTCTCTTTTCATTAACTCTAATCCAAACATAAATATATGGCTGAAGAATGGAAAGTAAACACTTCTGTAGGGCAAAAGGGAAAATGTAACTTGCCATGGATTCAAGCAGAAGAATGCAAAAATGCAAACGAATTCAGAAATACAAAGGAATACATTCAAACAAATTTACATTTATGAATTAAGCACATTCCAGTATAAAGACATCAGTTTTTAACAGAGGGTATTTTCAGACGTGACGAGATCACGCTCAACCACGGTGAATTCCCACCAGGTGAGAAAGGTCTCGTCACCCCAGATGTTCACCCCCGTCAGTCGCGGTAGGGAATCGCATTCACCATGCGATAGGCGGAACTGGCGGGGCCGGCCCCTATCACGTGGTGAATGTGATTCCCCGCCGCGATGAAGAGGCCCGGCCTGTCTGGACGGCTACCACGGCCCGGAATCTGTGATGGGATTCCGGGCCGTGGTCAATTCGGGCGGGCGCTGCAGCTGCATTGGCCGCAGCACCCGCCCGTCTCCCCAGAGGGCGGGCGGTGACGGAGTGTGGGGGGGCAGGGCCGTGCGGCCCCACATTGTGCCGCTCGGCCCCACCCCCTCCCCGATTCCCCGCCAGGATCAGCCAGCACGTCTGTTGGACGTGCCAGTGTGATCCCGGCAGGGAATCCCCGCGGTGATTCCGTGCCGGGGCAACTAGCGCCCCGTCACGTCTGAAATCACCCAGAGTTTAACAGTGTGAATACATACAGAGATTCATGAAATTATACAGAATGCTATTTCAAGTATCAGTGGGTATTTTCAGACTTTACGAGATCACGGTGAACCACAGTGAATACCCACATGGTGATCCTGTTCACCCCCGTGAATCAGATGTTCACCCCCGTGAATCATGGAGGAGAATCACATTCAACACGCAAACTGAGGTCCTGGCCGGACCATCTCTGTTTGCATGTTGAATGTGATTCCCACCCCCACCCCTCCCCCATGATCAAGGGGACCGTCTCGTCTGTCCCCTGACCATGGCCCGGAATCAGCTGCGAGATTCCGGGCCGTGGTCAATGCCCTGGGGGGGGGCAGCAGACACTGCGACTGCATTGGCCGTGGAGCCCGCCCATCTTCCGGAGGGCGGGCGGCTGGGGGAGCGTGGGGGAGGCGGGGCTGTGCGGCCGCAGGTTGAGCCGTGCGGCCCCGCCCCCTCCCCCGATTCCCTTCCGGGATCAGCCAGCACGTTTGTTTGACGGCCGTTTTGATCCTGGCAGGGGATCAATGGGTGATTCCGTGATGAGGCCAATACTGGCCCCATCACGTCTGAAAATACCCAGTGCGTATGTTGTAAAACGCCACCAGGGGCCCCCATTTTGCTAACTATTAACTGATTGTTTTAACTTCTAATTTCTTCCAATCATGTTTATTGCACATCCAAGCCTAGTGAAGTCAAAATAAAATCTTGTTTATTTTCAGATAATAGTTCAAGGTTGTCGTGTTTACTGCTAATTTCTACACATTCACCCAAGTAAAGCTAAAACAAGTTAATATTCTACCATTTTACTGCTAAAGGATGTAAAAGGTCGTTGAGAGAGATCAGAAGGAAAAAATTGATTCTACTCATTCTGGATAGGAAAGGGAACACTTAAATCTAAATCTATCCATATTTCATAAAAGATGCTTCAGCAACTTATTAAAAACAGATTCCCATCAGAGCCGTTCGGAAGAATGGTGTCTGCGGTTTTTGCTATCTGACCACTTAGTGTCTGTTACTTGGACAGTTGCCACCTTCCTGGCCTCCGTTCTGAAGATTAGACAGCTAGATACCATTTAGGTATAGGGGAGGCGCCTTTGGTTTTTGTAAGTTGTGTTTCCCCGGCTTTAGTTTTAGTTTTTATTGACTTATGCAATTTTAAATTCGGGGGTTGTGGTGGTTATATGGACTTTATGTCTCCCCTTTGAAAAGGGGGAACCTCCTTATAGTGGTTTAAAATTTGTTTTAATTTTTAGATTTCGTAAATGTTTTTCTTTCTCTGTATATGTTTTTATGTTTTGGACTATTGTATTTGGGATTTGCATTTGTGATATGCCACGCGGGGCTTTGAAGCTTGGATGCGTTGTGTTTATTTTCTTTTTGCAATGGCTTCTGTCAAGCAATAAAAGTTTATTTATTATTATTATTATTAAAAACAAAGTGGCCACAAGTTAGGATTGAAAAATAAAGTTAGGATGGAAAAACAAATCTCAGACTTGTGCTGAAATAGACCTCATAAGGATTCCCTTCCCAGCTGGTCACTTTCTGGGCAACAAACCTAACACATTGGGTGATTTCAGACGTGATGGGGCGGCATTCGCCCCGTCACGGAATCACCCTATTGATTCCCCACCGGGATCAATACTGGCACGTCAACAGATGTGCCAGCTGATCCCGGCGGGAAATCTGGGGAGGGGGCGGGGCTGTGCGGCGCTACGTGTGGCCACACAGCCCCGCCCCCCCACGCTACCCCAGCAGCCCGTCCTCCCGGAGACGGGTGGGCGCAGCGGCCAATGCGACCATGGCGCCCGCCCACCCCCTGGGAGATTGACCACGGCCTGGAATCAGCTGCGGGCACGGCCGCTGATTCTGGGCTGTGGTCAGGGACCAGACGTGGCATTGACACGCTCAACCACGGTGAATTCCACCGTGGTTGAGCGTGTCAACATCACGTCTGTTGGGGGGGTAAAGTGATTCCCACTGGGAGTTCGCCCCCGGCGGGATTCACTTTGACCACGCTTTCGGAGATGGTCCCCGGACCATCCTCGAAAGTGTGATTATTTTGATTCCCGCCAGTGGTTCACTGTGGTGAACATCTGGCGAGATTCAAACAGACGTTACGGGACTATTCGCCACCACTGCCAATTGACTGTGGTTGAGCATGGTTTTGTAATGTCTGAAAATACCCATTGTTCCCATCATGCTTCTCAGTAAACCCAGGTTGCTATCAGCAAACAATCCAGGCTCAGCAGAGGGTCCAGAAGCACATCAAGGCTGTGAACCTGAGTAACCAGAGGGAGGCTGAAGGCCCTTCAGTGGGTATTTTCAGATGTGACGGGGCCCATTCGCCCTGTCCTGGAATCACCCAAATGATTCCCCGCCGGGATCACTCCGGCACGGCCAACAGATGTGCCGGGGGATCCTGGTAGGGAATTGGGGAGGGGCCACGCGGCGCAACGTGCGGCCGCATGCCCCTGCCCCCCACGCTCCCCCGCCACCCGCCCTCTGGGGAGACAGGCGGGCGCCGCTGCCAATGCGGCCGCAGCGGCCGCCTGAATTGACCACGGCCCGGAATCCTGGCGCGGATTCCGGGCTGTGGCTGCCGTCCAGACGAGATGGCTTGGTTCATCATGGCGGGGAATCACATTCGCCACGCAATCGGCTGAACCCGTGGGGCCGGCGTCGATCGCGTGGTGAATGATTCCCTGCCGCGATTGACTGTGATCAACATCTGGGGGGGAGCTTCCGTTCCCCCCATCAGACGTTACGGTATCACTTTCACCATGTGCAGATTCACTGTGGTTGACTGTGATCTCGTAACATCTGAAAATACCCAATAACAGGGGGCACCAATTCCGCCAGAGTCTGAGCTTGAACATATTTTGGAGGTGGTGTACAACTTTTTTGTTTGGCAGAGCTTTTGACAGGTGG
>QEPC01005568.1:809240-827772 GCA_003113815.1 Sphenodon punctatus | reverse complement strand
CCAAATCTCACCCACCCACCCACCCTACCATTCCCAGCCCAACCATACAATTCTCCAGTAAAGCACAAATTAATTTCCAGCTACCACTTCCACTTCCAAGCACTCATTAAACTCCCCACTGGCCCCCCACACTCCACCAATGCCTGTACCCCCACAACAGAGGGGTTGTGGCAATTCCTCCTCCCAGCACCCCACTCTCCACCCTTGGGTGTGCCCTCCCCTCTCACAGGCCAAAGATCTGACAGGCCCGCAGCAGTCCCAGCCTTCCACCCACAAATGACCACCAAACAGTTCATAGCCTTTGGTGTTTGTTGTTGGCAGCTGCTGTAGGCAGTCAGCTGGAGTACGTGGTTTTAACTGCCACTCCAAGAGGGTGGGGAGGGGGCCAGGGCAGCCCCAGATGACTCAGTTCAGCTGCCCCGCTGAAGCCTCTTCTCCCTCTGCCACAGCAGGTGTTGTTAACTGACACTCCAATAGGGCAGGGAGGGGATAGAGAGGGGAGCCTTTCATTGTGCAGTAATGGAATTGTACTTCAGGCTTTCCTAATGGTTCCTACGTTGTGGATTTCTAGTCTCCTCCTGATGCATCTGTAGCTCCTCATAGCACTGATTCATGCTCATATTGAGAGAGACAGACCTCTGGCACTTGCAAACTGCAGAGATTTGTGATTCTCCAAGAAGTACGAAGTAAACAAGGCTCCTCAGTTACTGTCTAGTTTTGCCTGAAGTAAATTACTTCAAATTCTTGTATTATTCCCTATTCCTTCTTTAGAACTCTGGCCAGAAAATTTTTTCAACCCACTCCTTCTCTCCTGATATTTGTTAAAAAAACAAACATTTCATGCAACTTCCTTCCTTGAGAGTACCCTGTTTTTCTTTGGACCTCATTTATTTTAAAGAGTGAGTACATCTGTTATTTACTGATGAAGTGATTTTTTCAGCATAGTAGCTGAAAAGGGAATGTTTTTATTTATTTATTTATTTCAGTACATTTTTATCCTGCACCTTCCTGCTAATAGCAGCTCGGGACGGCTCACAATATAATATGATAATATAATATAATTAATACAATATAATATAATAAAATAAAAACATCAAATAAAAAATACATATAAAATAAAAAACATAAAATATACAAAATATAAATAAGATATAAAGATAAAATACACAAATTCATCAATATAAAATAATCGTGGAGCTAAAATTCCCCTCCCCCCATCTCCCACCCATCACCTGTCTCCCTCACCAAAAGCCTAGCAGACCAGCCAGATCTTACACTGTTGTTGGAAAGAGCGAAGGTCCAGGGCCAAGCGGACCTCCGTTGGGAGGGAGTTCCAGAGCCTTGATGTGGTCATCGATAACACCCTTCCCATAGTAGCCACCCAAGAAACTCAGAGGACCTCGAGAAGGGTGCTCCCGGCCGACCGCAGGGGCCGCTCTAGGGCCCGGGGCCGTGTAGGGCTTTATAGGTCAAAAGAAACACCTTGAATCGGGCCCAGAACACTATAGGCAGCCAGTGCAAAGAACAGAGCACTGGTGTAATGTGCTCACGATGACCCATCCCTGTGAGGAGGCAGGCCACCATGTTCTGTACCAGCTGCAGTCTCTGAACCGTCACCAGGGATAGCCCTACATATAGCGGGTTGTAGTAGTCCCTTCTTGAGGTGATGAAAACATGGATGATGGAGGCCGTATGATCACAGACGTCACACCAGATGTAATTGGCGGAATGCACTCCTCGCCACAGCTGCCTGTTAATATTTCCCAAAACTTTAGAGTAGTTCCTTTTTTTTTCCCTTGGGATGGGTCATTCAGTATACAAATAATATTTTTTAAGGATGTGCATTGTTCACAGTGTTTTTTTTATTTTAACAAAAGCTGTTTCGAAAACATCAGTCATATCTGTAACACAGAAAATTGTGCTAATAGAACATTTGGCATTTTAAAATGTCAAAATAGCCACATGTTTAGAAATTCCAAGTACTTTTGAATTGGGAGTGACTTATTTTGATGTAATCTTAAATAAAAAATTTCAATTGGAAGTTGAATTGCAATTTCAACTCAAGCCATTTCATTTTGAATTGATCATTCTGAAAACAAAAAAATTCAAAATACCATTTCAAAATGGAATGGTTTTTTCCAGTTTTCCTACTAGAATTTTTTTTTTAAAAAAAACCTAGCAAAATTTTCTTCAGAAATTTTGATTTAATAAATTGTGCAGTGTGAAAACGTTTCACCAGACATTTTTGTCCATCTTTACTACTAACTGATATTAAGATATCTCATTCCATAAAGGATTTTATAGTTAAATATTATTAATCAAACATCATGTGCAGTTGTTTAGTTCCATAAGGACCAGATTTTTAAAAAACGTTGAACACCTAACCTGCAGAGATCTGTTGTAAATCTGGAACTCAAAGTCAAGTTTGGCACTGAGATGCTATCTGTGGGACTGGCCACATGCTTTATAATGAGTAAAAAAGTTAGTATTTGAATAAAAAATTTGCAACTTTTCCCTGACTCTTTAACATGCTGAATCAAATCACTTGATCTGAAAACTACCAGGCTTTACAACCCAGGCCTATCTCGTCAAAAATAGGGAGTCAGGGTAGTTTCGTGGGTAAGGTGTTGGAATTGGACCTAAGTTCCATACTTTATTTTATTTTATTTTTAAAAATTTTACCCCACCCCTCCTGCCAGGCAGACGTAATGATAATTGGTGATCAGTGCAAGAAATTAATATTTCCTTGAACTTCCCCTAAACTAGAAGTGATTTCCGAAAGGCAAGTTAATAATTTTAGAAAGACTGTCCTTTCGCTATTACAAATCCTTTCACTAACATGAACAAAACGCATAGATCCCAAGAAATCTGTTATAGAGAAAGCGTACTGTAGTTGGTCAGAATTCTGTACCAGCCTGCCTTACCAATATGGCTGAACTGCAGTTTCAGGACAACTGTGCTGAAGAAGGAAGGAATATCCTGTGTCCTATTCATCTCTTTGTTCTTGGGTTGCCTGCTTATTTTGAAAGTGAGAGAGCATCTTCTATTTCCTTGCCTTGCAGAGCATAGTGCTGGTTGTAAGGAAGGAGGGTGAAGTGTCTAAGAAGAACAGTCAAGAGAAGTGAGATTGAAATTCACAACCTTTTATGCCCCAGAATGGGAAACATTCCTCAAGGCAATACAGGATCTGTGGCTGGAGTCTCTCTTTGTTTCTCTCTGATTGTGGTGCACTTTAATGGGAACAGTGCCAAAAGTTTTCTTCTCCGCTATCATAACGTCTGCAAAGTCTCGTCCTTTGGAGATGTTCCCGATGGTGAATGTCCTGATTAATCCAGTCTGTCTTCCACTGTGAAGTAGAATCATCTGCTGCCCCTTTTGACATTTTTATTAATGACTTTGCAGACAAAATCACTCATATTCACCAGAACTTGGGTGCTGCTACTTCGACTGCAGAATCAGAGTTTGGGGTTGTGGAAGCTCAGCCTTGTCCTGTTTGTTTGTATCAGTTTCGATTAGTGTCACCCACTGATGCAGAGGATGTGCCTGGAGCGATGCAGACAACCATTTGCGAATTAGATCCTTGCCTGTCCTGGTTGGTGAAAGCCATCTGGGAGACATTGGGGCCATTGCTGGCGGGGGTTGGTAACACCTCCCTTTGGGACTATACATTGTTGGATGCCGTTAAAACTGCGGTAGTCTGGCCCCTGCTCAAGAAACCATCTTTGGACGCTGATTCCCCAATCAGCTCACTCTCATTGCTATCAGATTCCTGGATCCAATCCGTCAGGATTTTGTCCGGGGTATAGCACCGAGACTGCACTTGTGACCTTGGTTGGTGAACTACGATTGGAGACTGATAAAGGGAACAATGCCTTTTTGATCTTGTTAGACCTTCCAGTGCCCTTCGATACAGTTGACCATGAGGTGTTGTTAACACGACTGCAGGACATGGTAAGGGTGCGTGGCACTGCTCTTGCATGGTTCCGTTCATTCCTTTCAGGGAGGTTCCAGCAGGTAATGATTGGAGATTGCTCGTTGTCCCCTGTGGTGTCCCTCAGAGTTCCATCTTGTCTCCCCTCTTGTTCAATGTGACTACTGCTGCTGGAAGAGGTTTGGAGTGAGGTGCCATCGCTATGCTCTACCTCTCCTTTGCATCTAACCCAGATCCTGCAGTCTCGGTGCTTACGCAGTGCTTGGCAGTTGTTGGGGACTAGATGAGGGTGAGCTGATTGAAGCTGAATCCAGAAAAGACTGAAGTGATAATGGTTGGCTGACCTTGTGACTTGGAGGGGATTGGGAGTCTTGACTTTGGCAGGGTCTGGCCCCCTCTGGTTACCCAGGTTTGCAACCTTGGAGTGGTTCTGGATCCCTTGCTGCACCTGGAACATGAGATTGCAGCGATGGCTGGAAGCATTTTTCACCAACTCCATCTGTTGAGGAAGCTGCGGCCCTTTTTTTCTGATTTAAAGCTGGCCACCATACCTCTATTGCCTCAAGGCTAGATTACTGCAATGCACTCTACGTGGGCTGCCTTTGATGACTGCTTGGAAGCTGCAGCTGATGCAGAACGCAGCGGCCCAGCTTCTTTTAGGGATGGGTTGCTGTGAGCACATTACACCAATAATTTACAGTCTGCACTGGCTACCTATGGCTTTCTGCTCACAAGTCAAGGGGTTGGTTTTGACCTTTAAAGCCCTAAATGGCTATGGCCCCATGTATCTGATTGCCTTTCCTACCATGCTCCATGTGACCTTTGTGATCAGCCGGGAGTGCTCTTGTGGCTACCACCTGCTAATCTTGTTCATACGACAAGGGCTCACATAGAGGCGTTCCCAGTTGCTGCTCCAGTAGCGTGGAACTCCCTTTACCTGGAGGTTTGACCGAGCCTGAGCACATTGCAGAGGCGCTGTAAACCTTTCTTCTTGGCAAAGCATTTGGCAGACGGGTAGAGGATGGAGTGTGTGGGGTTAGGAGTGAGTGAGGGTTCTTTTTAAGGGATTTTAAATGTATTTTAATGTATTTTGTGTTTTTAATATTGCAAGCCGCCCTGAGACTTAGGGGAAGGGTGGGATAAAAATCGAAATAATTTTTTATTTAATAAACAAATACAATTACAGAGAGGACTGTCTTGCACCCACCCTACCCCAAACTCAGTTGGAAGACAAATCCCATCCCTCGCCATTTTTATACCCACAGAAAGGGGCTTAGCTCCCTTTTAAATGGCATAAAAGCTGCAAAATCAGGAAACATGCAAACATTCCTTCAAAGATTGTCCCAAATCCACATAACAGCTCTGCGCAGTTTTAATGGGCATTGGACGCTGCAGTGAGCATTGCCTCGTAGCAATTGCTGGGAGTCAGAACTTCAAGATTCTGTCCCCAGGCTGGCTGTTTGACTCTCTTTGTGGTCTCATTCAAGCGTACGCTTTCCCTGGGCTGCACTGTCCCTACCAACAACATGTTTGGTTTCCCTAGCTTGAAGCATTGGTTAAAGTCTACCCCAAAAATTCCAATATTGATTTGCTACCGCACCTGACAGATTGTTGCTCTCTGTCTTTAATTGCCTTGTATAAATTTTCCATGGAGAGTTCAGATTTGTAGTGTTTTATAAGCTGCAGACGTTATATGGGCTTCTGGGTGTATAGGATTTAGTCATCCAAGTTTGAAAATGTTGACCTTAGTTTAGTTTTTATATTTGTAAAATGAAGATAATAATTTGTGCCTACCCCAAAGGAGACTAGAGAGGATTGTTTAGTTAATGTTTGGAAAGTGTTTACTAAATGAAAAGGAGTATATAAGTGCGAAATATTGTGATAACTCTTTCATCTAAATGCTAGTTTAGCAGGTTTGTGCTGAGGTTTGTGGATTTTTATTTTTAATTTTAATTTGGGTCCCATAAAATGCCAAAGAGATAAATTGCAAATATTGTGTAAATTTTCATTATTTATTTTCACCGTTGTAGCACTTTTAGAGGCCAGTGTCCCATTGTGCCAGGCACTGTACAAACATATAACAAAGAGACACTTCTTACCTCAAAGAGCTTGTAAAATGCTCTTAAATTTTTAATCCCCTCCAAAGACTGAGTGCAAGAGAGGATGCGTTTCATTGTGCTCCGCTGTCTGCCTCCAGAGGCATCCTTGTGCAGTTTGTACTGATCAGATGAGAGATGAAGGTCAGGTTAGCTTTGAGTCCCATCAAAACTGTTGACTTCCCACTATACATTGCATTCTTTGATATTTCAAGGCCCTTTAAGTAAGAACTGCCTCCCAGCCTGGGCCAAAGAACACTCTTATTTCTTCCAGACTGTCTAAACGGACACACACTCATCTCCATCCACCCCCAACCACGGAGCCTCCTCCGTTTTACCAGAGGGCTCCGTGGGTGGAGATGGGTGTGCGGTGGGTGGAGGTGGGTGTGCGGCAGGAGCACACATGCACAAACACCACCGCCTGTGGTGTTTACACAGGCGCACACCCATCCCCCCACCCACTGCCAGCTGCGTACACGGACTACCCCCCGCCGCACACCCGCCCAAACACTGAGCGGTGGATGGGAGGGGCATCCATGTAAAAACGGCCATCTTTATAGCTCTTTGTTTCACAGCTGCTAAGTGCTGCCTTTACATCAAGAAAAAGTAAAAAGTGCAGAAGAAAATCTGAAACTCTGAAATAAAGGAGACCATGGAAAGGCTTACACCAACCTGTAATGTTAGCTGGGTTCTGGCTCTGATGGCAGGGAGGGAATTCCATGGAGGGGAGTCTCGGCAGGCAGGCACAACATGGTGCTTGCTTCCAACTGTGTGGGGCTAGCTTATGTGTGTGCGTGCATGAGGGGGCTGGGAGTGTGTGTGGGGGAATGTGCGTGAAGGGGTTGGGTGTGAGCGTGCATGAGGGGGCTAGGGATGTGTGGATGTGAGCATGTATTAAGAGCCGGGGGCATGTGAGTTTGAGTGTGTATGAAGGAACTGGAGATGTGTGAGAGGGGTGGTGTGTCTGGATATGAGCATGTGTGAGGGAGCTGGTTGTGTGTGCGAGAGGTGGGGCATATAAGTGTGGGCATGTAGGAGAGAGGGCTGGCAGTGTGTTAGGGGGCTGGGGATTGTGCAGAGAGGGGAAGAGGGGAGCTAAGGAACATACCTGTGGGCATTGATTTAATTTGGCATGTGTGAGCATGTTTTAGGATACATTGTGTTTCCCTCTCCATTCCCCCTGGTCCCCCTGATCCTACTCCTCCAGCCCCATCAAAAATTTTAAGCACCAGCTGCCGCTGAGAAAATCAGCTCTCAGCTTCAATAAAAGTTTTCTTCGGTTCAAGGATAAAATGTATTTCTGGAGCAATACACTGTTCTGGGCAGTGTGCTTGACCTATTGAAAGGTTGTGTATTTCAGTTTTCTAGGGGGGGGAATCATTTCTGAAATTAAAGAAAAAAAGAAAATAGGGAGAGAGAAAAAAGAAAGGGGAAAAAAAACTTGCCCTCCTGCAATAAAGCATTTGGATAAGCTCTGCTTTTAGAGAACTGTGAATCTTGTGATTTGATACTGCATCAGGCTCGTGACATTTAAGATAATACAAGTATTTCACAGCACAAAAGCAAATCATGTAATTTAGCTTGCCTCAACAAGCATTGCCTCAGCAGTGGTCTCTAATTTCAGCTCAGACAAAAGATTTTATGAGGTTCTCAATAAAAATACTCACAATACTCTGGGAGCAAGACGCCTTCTCAGAGTCAATACAATGGACATGGTGCTCCTAGTCACCTTTAGAATATCTGGTGTAATGAACATTTGAAATCTGTTGTTGATAGTTTTTTAAATATATAAACATATATATATATAGTGTAAACTTTTAATAAACTGGATTTTTAGAAGAGTCAGTGAATCTGCATATGGCTATGTTATTTTAATGTAGCTAAATATCATAGTTATATACAATAATGTTTTGCACTTTCCATCTTCAAATGACTTTTAGTAACACTAATTCATTTATCCTCACAGTTGTGCTGTGGGGTAAGCAAGTCTGGGTAAAGCCACACAAGACAGGATGGGCCTGATCCCCCAATCCCCTGCCCAACCTGGAGAGAGCAAATGCAACCGCCATACTTTGGGCCGGAGGAGAGGGCAGTCCAAACATGCAGCCCCCCCCGCCCCCGTGGTCGTCACCAGCCTCTATGCCATGGGTCTGTCCGAGGGGCCAGTCACACAGGACTGGACTCCTGCTGCGCTGCAGAATCGAGCCCATTGCCGCTAGACTGCTGATGGGGGGAGGGCCCAGAGGATAGCATGAACTCTCTCCCCAGCTGCCAAACAGCTGATCCAGGTAAGGGGTGGCCAGAGAAGAGCACACACTCTTCCCATCCACCAAACAGCTGATGGGGGAAGGGAGTCTAGAGGTGAGCGCTCCTCCGACCCCTCCACCGATCAGCTGTTTGACAGACGGGGAGAATGCGTGCGCTCCTCCAGACCCCCCCACTCCCCCAGTCAGATGTTTGGCAGGCGGGAAGAACACATTCCTCCTGGCCCAGTTCTCAGACCTCGCCATGAGGTGGGACTGTACGGACCAGATGGGAAGTGGCTCATTATCCCACATTGGACAATCTTAGCCTGGGTGGGGCAACAGTAAGATGTGATGCGTCACTGGCCATCTCCAGACAAGGCATCATGTAGCAGCCGGTTGCCTGCCCCAGGGCAGAAGTGCATGAACACCTGACAGCCGCCAGCCATACAGTCTGCTGCATTACGGGCTAATGTGGTGTGAGGTTACCCAAAGCGGGATAACGTTTTGCATGGCCTCACCCTATTTTACTGCACTCATATCCCAGATGAGGAAACCAAGGCAGGTTAGTTAATGCTAGCATTTAAAGGAGATGGCCTTGGCTCTAGTACCATTTTGAGCACGTGTGTGAGCTTAAAAGAGTGGTTGTGATCATGGCCAAATACCTGTGTGCTCATTTCTTTGATCTGTGGGAACAGGATTGTAGAACGGTTCTGTGAATAGTACTGTCCCAGATTGCTTGAGGGCTATTTTAGCTGCTGAGGACAGTTGCCTCCCCACCTACTGTTCCTCCTTCCCCAATTTTATCCTGAGTAAGGTTCACCACATGTAAAAGACAAGGGTTAAACTAAGTTCCCAAACCAGACTCAGGTGCAGTGAAGTAAGGCATAGGATTATTAAGGCAGTGTGGGTGGGGCCCAGGATCAGCCCTGGCCAAAAGCCACACTTGAATAGCCCAAGAGCTACATGCAGCACCGATCCACAGTTTGTTCATCCTCCTTGCCTCTTTTGATTGCAAGAGTGATGTGAGCCTATTGACACTAGCAGTGTTAACATCCTCAAAGGAGCATATGAGAAGAGTCCCATCTCTTCCACACCAGTCAGCACAAGCTAACCTCTTACTTGAGGATGAGTTTCCCCTGCTCCCCAGGAAATATTGTCCTCCACAACCTCCAGTAGGACAGTACACCTCCACACTTTCCTTACCAAAGAGTATAGCTTACTGTAGCCTCTTTTAATACCTTCAGACATCCCATTCTTCCTACATTTTGACTAGTCTACCTTAGGCCCTCACCTCAACTTATCATGAAAATGTATTTATTTATAAAAATCTTACTAATTTATACAAAGTCAGTGACTGAAGTGGAAAAGAACAATAAGCTACAATTTATTATTATTATTATTATTAATCAACAACAACAATAAATAATTTATTTTATTTTATTTTATTTTATTTCAATCCCACCCCTCCTGTCTCAGGCAGCTTGACATATATTAACACCAAGGAGAATGAGGCATCATTATTGACTGGCATGTGTAATTAGTAGTAATGAGATTAAGCTATGAAGGTGAAAAGCTAGGTTGAATCTGAGGATATAACTTCCCATTAGTCAGATACATTAGACTGGCCAGAAACCTCCTTGGGAAGGAATCTCTAATGTTATGTGGAATTTTTAAAACTAAACTAGGAAATGTACTGTACTGTGAGAACAATCTCACGTTGATATGGATATAGACTGGATGATCTGATTTATAACTCTAATATTAATTTCTAATTTCTTGGCCTGTTCATCTTGTCATATTGGGCAATTTTAGACGTTACGAGACCACAGTGAATCCCCTGTAGTGGCCGTTTGTCTCGTGACGTCTGTTGGGGTTCCCACCAGATGTTCACCCGATGAGTCCCTGGCAGGAATCTCAATGACCACGATTCTGGACCTCCAGCCACCCAGAGGTCCAGAATCATGGTGGGATCGGGCCCCAACCGTGGTTGGATTGGTCACGATCTGGGATCGGCTGAAGGTAACGTCTGTTACCTTCAGCCGTCCCAGATCATGGTCCCGACCACGGGATGGGATCGGGCGCAGGGGCCAGATTGGCCGCTGCGCCTGCTCATCTCCCAGAGGGTGGGCAGCCAGGGGAGTGCGGGAGGGCAGGGCTGTGCGGCCGCATGTCGCGCCGCACAGCCCCACCCCCTCCCCGCACAACCCTGACCCCTCCCCGATCCGCCTCCAGAATCAGGCTGGCACGTCTAAAGGATGGCCAGCCTGATTCCTGACCAGTGTCCATGGTTCAGCATGGCGGGCCTCCGGGCCCATTACATCTGAAATTACCTATTGATGCCACACATACACAAAATCAAATATTTGCACACAAAATAGTTTTCTCTATAGCAGTCACACAGACTGGCGCCTTCAGGACTAAATATCTTTCTCTCTCCACCAGCCTTCTTTAGTGCCATAAATTGTTATTGTTAGCCGCTATGGGGTACCGTGAGGTAGGAAGAGCGGGATACAAATATGGTTAAATAAATAAATAAAATAAATTTAAAAGTATTTATTGTTCCAATTCCCCTTGTAGTCTGCCCTTAAGGCCACCATATTCTCTATTCTGAACTGTCAGAGGGACCTTTCAGATCATTGTGCCCTTGGAAATTTCTGTTCTAGAACCAAACAGCAGAAATGTATTTCTTATTTCATCCATGGCCGTTGGGCATAGAGGGAGTAGCCGATTGTCAAGTATGGGTGTTTTCAGACGTTACGGGGCCGCTTGGCCCCGTACGGAAAACAACCAAATCATCCCCCGCCGGGATGACCCCGTCACGCCATATCAGACGTGCCGGGGGATCCCGGCGGGGAATCTGGGAGGGGGCGGGACCGTGCGGCGCAACGTGCAGCCGCACGGCCCCGCCCTCTCCCCGCCGCCCGCCCTCTGGTGATCCCGGGCCGTGGCGCCTGACCAGACGTGATTTTTTTTTTGGTCCCCACCGCGGATCACTTTCACCACGCTTCCCGGGAAATTCCCACGGCTAGCTCGGGAAGCGTGGTTGAAAATGACCCCATGTGGGTATTGACCGTGGCAAACATCTGGCGGCCGCCAAACAGACGTTCGAGGCACAGTGACCACAGGTGGGTATTCATCGTGGTTCACTGTGATCTCGTAACGTCTGAAAATACCCCATGTCTGAGATCATTCAGAGCTTTAAAGATTCCATGAGGTTTTGTTCCTTCCCCACCACCCTCAGAAAAATTACTGACCAATAACTATTTTAGTGGCTTATATGTGATATACAAATGCACCTTCAACTGAATTTGTTAATCCTTCAGTCACAGAAAGGGAAATCGTTTTCTTCTTCTAAATTGGACCAATGAACGACCTGTGATTTCATTATTTTGAGGAGCTAACACTCTGTATTTTTAGCAGTGTGGTCTTGGCAAACTTGGCAAACTTTGTTGCTTTGGGTTTAATCACTTTGCTTTTGGCTGTAGGGCAAACTGGAGATGTGTGCATAAGAAAACACATTTTAGTTCCTTTTTCTAATACATTGATATTCAGGAGACGAAATCTTCCATGACAAAGTTATTTCAGAAAAAGCTCATTCTATGGCCTTTACTCAGCTACTGTGTATGGCAAGATTCTACGCATGGCAAGATTCTATGCTGATATACATGGTGGTGTAAAATAGTTGGTTAACAGGCATTTGTGACAAAGTGGTTTATATTCCAGTGATGTGTCACTCTGCAATATACAGCAGGAGCCTAGCTCCACTTACTTGCCTAGTGGGCACAAACAGAGAATAGCAGAAGAAGGATGCATATCCCACCAAAAATTAGAATCGTCCGACATTTAACCTGAGGTGGCTAACATACCCAAGTAGCAAAAATAAGAAGGCTTACTGCAAAGTAGAAGAGAATTGTTGCGGGAATTCCTTTTGAAAAAAGACCTCATTGTATCTTTCCAATTCCTTTCTATGCAAATACAGGCATATATAAGGAAGCAACTGGGGAGAATCACGGAGTTTTTTATTTCCCACCTGCACCAGTGTCAGGGTTCCTCCAGCTCACCTGAATAAAAAGATCCGATATCTTTTCAGAGATGAACAAAAAACCCAGAATGCAGATGTTATTTTTAAGATGTGATTTGATCAAGGAAAATAAATAAGACATGTTCCAGAAATGCATAGTACATGAGTGCAACTTTAATTATGTTACTTATACTGAATAGTTTTAAAATTATGCAGGGCTGGATCAAAGTACTTCTGTGAAATCATGTGTACATTATGCTAAATTTATGAAATTGCTTAATTCCTGAAATAAGCAAAATATTGCATACTTCATGAAATAGGCAGCACCGCCACGTAATTCATGAAATCGGCAAATTCTCTGCCTAATTTAATGAAATAAGCAGTGCCTAAATCATAAATTAGGTAGAAGATTTGTTGATTTCCTTAATTAGATTGTGGCATTGCCTAGTTCATTAAATATGCAATATTTTGCATAGCATGACATATACATATTTAGCATGACATAGGCCCTTTTTTCACGGGCAGTGGTGGACACTGGATGAGAGGATGGGTGTGCTGCCACGGTGGGTGGAGGTGGGTGTGTGCTCGTTCCCATGGGCGCACACTCACCTCCACCCACGGAGCCTCCTCCGGTTTGCCAGATGGCTCCATGGGTGTGTGATGCGTGGAGATGGGTGTGCATCGGGAGCACACATGCACCCCCACCCACCGCCCGTGCTGTTCACATGGACGAACGCCCATCCACCCACCCACCGATGCAGCATTTACAAGGATGTTCCCCTCCCCCCATCGCACACCCAGCAGGGGCGGGGGCGTTCGTGTAAAAATGGCCATAGACCTACTACAAACACACACAATGGATGAAGAAATTAGCATATTAATTAACAAAAAGTGAATTGTTTAAAATGAACATGCTGTCAGTTAATCAGCTGCTTAAAAGGCTTGGTAATTCAGAAGATCCAAGAGCAGCAAGGAAGAGCTAATCTTGTGCTGCCACTTTAAATCAAGTCACAGTTCCCTATTTCTTTCTCCTCAAAGTTAAAGCCAGTCAAGAGCATTTTCAGTTATTTCAGCCTTACTCTGAAGTCATTGGAAGGGCTACAGCATCATGTGGATACCCATACAGCAGTTTTCCCTGTGCTGGATCGCCCCTAGCTAGGCACTGCGTCTGCTTTAAAGTCTGACGTGCGACCTGTAAAGAGACACAGTGCCATAGAGAACCAGTTAAAACTTCTGTCACTGGATTAACGTTAGAAAACACCACAACGCTGGCTGGAGCAGTGTTGTTCAATCATCTTTTCTGGAGGGCTGTCCCCACATCCCAGTCCATCCTCTATAAATGTAATTAGATGGGAAGAATAATGGGGAGAACTCCACCGTAGTTTTGAGTAGGGAAGGAGAATCATCCCTCCAGCTTTAGGAGCTGTTGCTGACACCCCGGGAGTCTAATTTTTGTCCTGAAATCTCCAACTCAGCCACTAGGAGTGGGACACGGCCTTTTTTTAGTTTTTTTTTTGGGGGTGTGTGTTCGTTTTGGATCCCTGATTTTTGGTGCTTTCCATTTTGGTTTTTGGATTACAGTTCTGTTTCTTTCCCCATTGAAGTCAATGGGCAGCCTGGCCAGATCGCCTCTGCATCCTTGTGGCTGCACCGCAGCCCCCACGGCTGTGGGAGGCTGCCAGGATGCGCTGCCAGAGCTCCCTACTCTGGCAGCACACATATACAAAATGACCACTGGAGCCATTTTGAGCATGTGCAGCCCTTTTCCAAAATGGCACCTGCAGCATCAGCGCCATTTTGGAAAAGGTCAGGTGTTCCGTGTATGCATGGTGCCATTTCTTAAAGTACTTCAAGGCAAGGCAAGAAGGTAAATACTAACGTTTTGTAGACAAAATATCCATTGTACACTGAACATAGCTTTTAGCGGGCCATCAAGAGTGAGAACCAGATGCTGGGGGGCTGGCCTTTTGCAAATGGTACAGCTTATGAGGATGGTAAAGGTAGCTTAAAATCTCCATGTCGAGCACTGAGGCATGCTAAGCAATCCCCAAATATAATGCAGAGAGCAGCCCCTGGAGCCTCGCTCTGAAAGAGGCCATACTGGAAACCTAGGATCACTAGGTTGTGTCCTTTGTGCAAAGCCTTAAATTGAACCAGTGCAAGTAATGGAAGATGAATTTGGTTTGTTTTAGTGTCTTTATTTTTGAGTTTATTATTTTTCTTGAATTTCCTCAACTTAACCATACACTTTTTGACATGGAGGAAGTTCTGAAATACATAAGTTATTGACATACCAAAACTTTGGAAATTAGATCATTTGAAACTACTGTTTTTAGATTGTACCTTTCAGATACATTCTGGCCCTGATCCCATTCCCACTGAAGTAAATGGAAAGTTGGATGAAATCCTGTATATATTTATTTTACAAATAGATCCATCATTCAATTTTGGGGTATTTTATTAGGTTGATAATGATTTAGTTTGTCCATGATGATGATGATGATGATGATTGATGAAATACATTTAGATATAGCTCCCTTGTTAAAATAAGTTTTACTTGTCTAAGATACGTATTATATGATAAATATCCGTGCTTCATATTTGGGAACACTACTATTTCTGGATTAATACAATGGGAATAATTAGACTAACATGAGAAGGAGCAATGGGTTGCAATTAGTATCTGCAAAATTTAGCAATCTGTTAATTCCCTTTTAATTTCCTTGAAAGATACTGGATGGCAAGATAGTTAGCTACCCAAATCTTATTTGAAAGTCAATGGGAGTTAAACATTTAACTCCCATACACGCTTTGGAAAATCTTCCAAAGCATTACTGCTATCTAATGCAGTCATAACAGCTATTTGGCTGGATTTTGCTTTAATAAGAAGAGCTTTTTATTTTCCTAAAATATGCAGTGGGATATATAAATTAGGAAATATTAAAGAGCAGTATAATGACCCAGACAAGATCATGAGGTGTAAATTATACATTGTTATTATTGCACTTTTTGTTCTCTCTCCTCTGGAAAAACTTAATTGTGTAAACCTATAGGTGTGTAAAACATATATATATATATTTCCATCCAATGTCAAAGGAATGATATACAGGTTTCTCACTGGTATTGAATGGAGACATTTCTAGCCTCCCAGGTCCTGAACTGGCAATTCAAAACAGTTTGATTGCCTGCTTGATTGTTTGCGAGATAACTGTAAGATTGGCAGTGACAGGGTAATTTACTGAAGATTGCAATGTCAGAGTATATCCAAGGGGGCTTGCTGGCATAAAGATGCGATTCTCATGACTGACAGGCCACTGGGAGATTCATGTGCCAATTTAAAGTTCATGGTGTCGTCAAAAGTGTTCAGCTGCAGAAACCCATAATCATGCTGCATGATGAGGTCATTATAGACATAACATATGCTCACACATAATAACAGGTATAGCAAAAATGTGCAATAGCTTAGGCAGGTAAATGTAAATTTTTAGAAGGGAGTAATTTATATCCTATGTTTTGCCCCTGATATTTCTACTGTGTTGATGGGATTCTCTTGACTGACAGTTGCCTGAATAAAAGCACTGAACAAACTAAACAGTGAACAATTTTAAGTTCATAGTTGTGAAGATGTTACCAACCTACAAAGAATAGGATAGTAACGAAAAATTGTTCAGCCCTCAATAGGAAAACTGTCTTGAATTATTATCTGAATCCAATGATGTTCTCACATTGATTATATAAAGTGGGTGGTAAATGAAGTGCTGGAAAAAAAATCCCAGCTCCAGGATGGAAGGGCCTCCAAGATAAATGGAGCTCCTAATGTGAATAGGCCACTGACCTTAAAGAAATCTATAGCTGTAATAACAAGAGAGTTCATCTAACTTAAGAAGTTTCCATGGATGCTGAATGAAAACACTATCAACGTTGCCTCAGCTGTTTTATTTTTAACTCAGAAGCAGCACAGTCCATTGGAGATACATTGCAAAACAAAACATAGAAATCTCTGAATATTTCTCCCTCTCCGCTCTCCCCCTACTGTAACAATAAAGTAACATCCATCTCTTTGTATACCTAACATTTGATTAAAAAATAGAATCAGAGATATTTATTCTTAAAATAAGAAAATGTTTGTGTGTTATTAAGTAACCCATTGGAACGATAGTGGACTACGTTATTCCGTGTGTGTCCAAGCTATCCATGATTTCCTATAGATATTGTCCAGATTTTTGATAGACAAAACTCTGAAATTAATCTTTACTATCATCTATGTTACAAGCTTACATATATTGCAAATTGCATTGCTGTTTCCATAATTTTTCATCAGTAAATAATTGCAAGCTTCTCATTTGTTTGGTAAAGAGAAGGTAATGTTTTAAAATAATTGTACATTAATTGCTAAATTACAGCAGAACTTTAGTGAAATTACACATTTCAAATAGATTAGTGACATTTAATGAAAAGGGCAAAGCCTAAAAATTACGTTACAATGTATTTTTTAAATGTAGAGTGAAATCTATAACAGAACAGACTAGTATACATGGTTTGCATTGCCTACAGATAAAGTCACTACTCTAATTTCTTCTGGTGATGTTAAGTGGACTAGATTTCTCAGCAGGAGTAGGGACTTGGGTTGAAGTTTGATTAATAATATATTAGTTTCCAAGCTGAACTCAGTGACAATGGGTGAAAACAGACATGACGCTAACCACCCTGTAACCACCCTTGGTGATTATTTATGCATGTTGCAGGGCTGTATTGGTGCCCTATGCAGCCCTGAAACATGCATAAAGAAAGACCACCAAGGGTGGTTAAAGGGTGGTTAGCGTCATGTCTGTTTTCACCCAATATGATTGATCCCTTCTTATCCAAACTCATGGTCACCTAATAGTTCAGATTGAGGGGAGGGGAACTGTGTTGGAAGAGAAGTTATCACTACATTTCAAGATTGGCAAAACGGAGAGATAGCATAGTTCCCCAAGTTCTTGAAAATTATAACTGACCAAGCCATTTCATTTCACTAAGACTGACTCTTCCTTATACTGGTGTAAATCAAGAGTTAACACAATTGAAGCCACTGAATTTATCCCAATGTGAAAAATAACATGTGATTCAGAAGAGAACCTGGACGTCTGGGCCTTGACTTCCCCATCTGTAAAAGGGATTTAATTATTCGTACTCCTTCCTCAAAAAGGGTGTTTTGAGGATTAATCAGTTTGTGTTTGCTTTGAAAATATGTAAGTATTTTTTCTAGTTTGGTAATATAGTCCCTCTGGCCAGATGAATTTCAGAGGCAAAGATGACTTAATTGATTGTTCCTCCTTCCAGATGGCCTTGTTGACTGCCTGGATCCAGACTGCTGCCTCCAGTCAACTTGTCAGAATAGCCTGCTCTGCCGTGGTTCACGTGATCCCCTTGACATCATCCAGCAAAGTCATTCCGGTTCGCCAGCCGTCAAGTCATTCTATGATCGAATCAAACTCTTAGTGGGGAAGGACAGCACTCACATAATTCCAGGAGAAAACCCCTTCAACAGCAGGTAGCTGCCATAAATATTACATTATGTTGACTTGCATGCATTGCATGGGAAACACTTCTCATAGAGATTTTAATCATGGTTTAACATGGAATGCTGCTTTCAGTAGCTATATCCATTTCTGTCTCATGGAACAATCATATTGAGGGCATTCTGTCATCATTTATTAATGCTGCCTGTACTTTATAACGTTAAGCTTGGCATTCTTGCCCTGCAGCAGAGGCTAGCACTAGGTTCTAAGTACTAAGAAGAATCCCTCCGATTCCACCATCTCGTAACGTAAAATTAGGGCTAGATGTTCTGTTTTCAGTTACCAAGAACATTCTATTTTATGCCATATGGATAAGACAAGCAATGAAACACAACTTTGGAATAACAGAATAAGGGATTTTTATTTTCTCAAAGATAAATGAGCTACATACCTCTGTTTTGATTTATTATTTACTCACTGTATAAAACCATTCTCTCTTGGCTTGCACAATTATGGGTGATTTCAGACGTGACGAGATCACGCTGAACCACAGTGAACCACGGTGAACCCCGCGGCGGGGCGAAAGGCCCCTGAACGTCTGCACAGCGTGCGCCAGATGTTGGCCACGCTGAATCTGCACATGGGGTCAATTTGAACCACGCTTCCCGGGCTAGCCGGGGGAAGGTCCCGGGAAGCGTGGTCAAATGGACCGCGGGCCGTGGCCAACAAAAAGTAAC
>QEPC01005568.1:795639-808108 GCA_003113815.1 Sphenodon punctatus | reverse complement strand
GGCATCATGTGTGCACAGGGCCCATGGTGATTGGCTGCATTGGTGCCCTGCAACATGTATAATAAAATGTAACACCCATTTTATGGGTGTTAGAGCGTCTGTGTAAAAGGGGCCTAATTGGTGTAAGTGTTTGTGACTATGGCCATCAAGGCGCTGCTCTTGCAGTATGCAGGAGATAGAAACAACAGAGCATTTTATGTAGTATTGTTCCTACTATGCTAAATTGAGGTCAGTATGGCTGGTTCCCTTATTGAAGAAGCCAATGGCCCTAACCTCAGAAGGCTGTTATTTGTTTCTGCTTAGCTTATGGGGCAGGGAAGAATTCTTATACACATCTAGATGTGTATAAGAGACAGGCTGTTATTTGTTTCTGCTTAGCTTACGGGATAGGGACTGTCTCTTATACACATCTAGATGTGTATAAGAGACAGGTATGTAGGTGGGTGGGGCGCCTCTGTGAATGCTGCAGCAGGGGCGGGTGGATCGGTGGGCACCCATGGGAATGCCATGGGTGGGGGTGCATGCGTGCTTCTGCGCTTCACCCACCTCCACCCACGCATGGAGCAATGGGCGCCAATGCTGTTTATTGGGTGCTAGCACCCACAGCATGTGGGTGAGTGGCACACGACACTCACAGTTCCAACATGGGAGCTGTTGTGTCATTTGCTTTCCCCTATATCTCTGTTCCTCCCTATGTTCTCCCCTCCCTTGTCCATCCTATATTGCAAGACCTAGTCTCTAATCAATGATTGTTCAGTGTCAGCCGATACATTGCTGGTGCTACATAAATACTTAGTAATAATAATAGCATACTTAACTTCAAACACCTGACCATTTCTGTTAGCTATGAGGAGCATTTTTCACGCGCATAAGTGTTTTTTCTGGTTCAGGCTGGAATGCTCATCATCTGGGAGGATAAAGCCCATCAGGTGTAAGCAGTGGGGTAGAATATCTCCATTGTGCTCCAAACAAGCTAGCTAATGTACAAGGACATGCAACTCCTGATTCACATGTTTATGTATTACCCATTGAACAATATGGCTTTGTAAGAAGCTTTAGTGCATCCTTCTTGTCTATTGACTGAGCGCTTCCCAATGACATCAGTAGAAATTCCATCCACAGCCTCACTTCATGGTCGAGTCTGAAAATCTAAAGATTAAAATCAGTATTTAGCCATCTGGATAGCTTCCCAATTCAGATTCTCTACTTATTCTTGGTTTCAGAGTTAAAGAGAAAGTGTTGTAGAGTCAAAATTAAAAATCTGCCTCAGAAGCTTTAACATTTGAGCCAGCCCAGTTTATTAGACCTTAGGCCCTTTTTACACAGACACCCCTAACAGTGGCATCTGTTGCTCCGTGGGTGGGTGTGGGTGGAGATGGGTGTTGGCCGGGAGCAAACACTCACCAACACCCACCGAAAGTGGCATTTACACAGACGCCCCCACCCATCTCCATCCAGGGAAATGCTCCCCACCCACCGGCCAACACCCATCTCCACCCAGAGGAACTGGGTGGAGGCATCATGTGTGCACAGGGCCCATGGTGATTGGCTGCATTGGTGCCCTGCAACATGTATAATAAAATGTAACACCCATTTTATGGGTGTTAGAGCGTCTGTGTAAAAGGGGCCTAATTGGTGTAAGTGTTTGTGACTATGGCCATCAAGGCGCTGCTCTTGCAGTATGCAGGAGATAGAAACAACAGAGCATTTTATGTAGTATTGTTCCTACTATGCTAAATTGAGGTCAGTATGGCTGGTTCCCTTATTGAAGAAGCCAATGGCCCTAACCTCAGAAGGCTGTTATTTGTTTCTGCTTAGCTTATGGGGCAGGGAAGAATTAATGGCTATTGCCATCTATGTAGCCTTGGCTGAGAAAAGGAGGATGTTAATACAAGCAAAACTTAGGTCAATTGGTAAATTGTCTTGAAGGGGATAGTATTGGTGGCTGTGCATGCCTCCATTTGAGACCAAATCACAGATGTAAGCATTCCATCCAATATTACCTAATATTAAAGGCCCCAGGCGATTGTTACCTGCTGTCACCTCTTTACATAAAGATTATGGTTATGGGATCTGTGCTCGTTGAGGAACAGAAGAAGTCGTAATTTCCCCATACAAAATAGGGAAGGGAGGGAGGAAATTGGAAGGGGAGGATTGTAAAGACAGGGCAATATGGGCAACTCAACTGCGGCAGGCAGTTGCAGGAATATTGGAATTCCCCTTCTGCTGAGGCGAAGGCAGGAGAGCGCTAAATAGCCTAAGTGGTTTGCCCTGGGCAGGGAACTAATTTGGTGCCCCTGGGGAAGCAAGGGGACAGTGGTGGAATTGACAAGTTGGTTACTATATGGCTAAGATGAGGACAACCACTGGCTAGTTTTCTTTTCCTTTTTTTTTGTAAGTAGGCTGCACTATTTAGTAATATTTCTAAATTGTATTTTATGTATGTTTTTGTATGTTGTTTGTCTGGGCCATGGCAAGAGCCGGTGTCGTCAATAAACTATGACTATGGCTATTTTTACACAGATGGGGGTGGGGTGTTTCGGCGCGGCGGGTGTAGGTGGGTGGGTCCTCCGTTCTGTCAGAGGGCTGCGTGGGTGGAGGTGAGTGTTGGTGGGTGTGCGGCGGGAGCACGCACACACAAACACCCGCCGCCCGTGGTGTTTTCACGGGTGCACACCCACTGAACACCCATCCCCCCACCCACCGGTGGCCGTATACACGGACTGCTCTCCCCCCCTGCTGCACACCCACCCAAATACAGAGCGGCAGGGGGAGGGGGGCGTCCATGTAAAAACGGCCTATATTATGAGCCATTATTTGCAAAACAGGTTCAGTAAAGCTGAATTTCTATTATCAGCTCACCTTTAAATTTGAATTCTTATTTGTTTAAAAGGATGGTTAAATGTGGACTTGTATGCAGTACATTTTTGTGCTATGACTAGTTAATAATGTTGTATGGCAGTTACTAAGGCCATGTTCTGGCAAACAGAGGTAAGCAGAAGTAACTGCTTTAATTTAATGAAATCAAAGTAACAGTGTAAATCAAAGTAACTAATCCAGTTTGGTAGCTTTGAGTAATACTCTGGCAATTTCCCCAGAACTGAGATGTAATGAACCATGATTTCCACCCTCCTACTGATAAGTGTTCACGCGAACGGTTTCTTTGAAATACAAACAAAAGGGGAGGATGTATTCCTGATTTTCCAGGGGTATATACTTCTCTTACTTCTGAATAACATCGGTTTAACTGACGGTTCACGTGAATGCTTCAGGAATGAAACCAAAGTAAGACTCTACTACATCAAATTAACTGTATGTCGGAACAGTGATAGTGATGGCGATAACAGAAAAAATGAACAAACCACAAGCTAGTAAGTTTCCTTCCTAGTAAGCTCCTTTCCAATTAA
Organism: Sphenodon punctatus; assembly: GCA_003113815.1. Lineage (NCBI taxonomy): Eukaryota > Metazoa > Chordata > Lepidosauria > Sphenodontia > Sphenodontidae > Sphenodon > Sphenodon punctatus. The sequence continues at coordinate 804,701 of QEPC01005568.1, read as the reverse complement.
TAAATCTTGCCCACAGATCCTGCCTGTACCCTCAAGCACTCTCCTTCCCCTGGGCCTACACCCGCTCAGCCTCTCCGCCTTCTGAGAACATACCCCAGCTCTGCTCCTTTCCTCCCTCAGTGTAGTTCTTCAGCCCCTGCCTTCCCTTCTCTGCCCTAAGTGAGTCCCTGTCTGGACCATGGGCATTAACTAATTCATAAGTGACCCATGGAGAGAGAAACATTCTCCATCCCTGCTCTATAGGCATCTAACTTAGGATGCTTTCCCACATTACTTATAGCGCACAATTTGCCTCCAGAAAAGAATCCAGAAGGCAGGGCATACACGAGGTTTGTAACATGGGACACACACACACCATTCGCGCATGCACACAGACAGACAGACAGACAGACATGCATTTGCTGGTGATCCTGTGGGTAATTGCAGAGCTGGATTTCCAGACTCTGCAGTCCCCTGCAGGATCGCTGACAAAAATGTGCAGGGGGAGGGAAGCGACCACATTACAAATCCTGTACATGCTTTGCCTTCCGGATTCTTTCCTGGAGGCAAATCATGTACAGTAAGTAACGTAGAAAATCACCCTTATTGTGGGCCAGATTTACAATTCATGTTTGTTTGAAAATGGCATCATTGCTGGTTACTAAAGCTGATATCTCAGATATCAATCAGTAAACAGAATATTTTATATTTTAGTTCTAAAAAAACACACCTGACAATGAAGGAAAAAAGCGTACATGTTTCCAGACTCTCAGAAGTGTCTCAGAAGCCTACATTTCATTTTGAAAGATTGGTTTAGGCAATTAGATTGCCAGTTCTCATTGACTTTCAATAACACAAAAAGTACCTAACAGTTAAATCACTTTGGAAAATAGGACCTAATCTCCTAAATCACCTAGGTTCCTTTAAAAATTGTACTCACTCTCAAGGATTTAAGCTTTAACTTTTACATACTTTCTATAATGTCAGGAGTGAAGCAATAATAATCTTCCTCCTTAATACATATATATCATTTCTATAACACCTTAAGCATGTTATAAAGTGCATTATAGCCTCATTTATCCTCACAGTCTCCCTGTGAGGTGGGTAGGACAGTCAATATTATTACTCCTATTTTACAGATGGGGAACAGATGCTGTGAAATAGTGATTGTCCTAGAGCAGCCCACTGATTCCAAAGCCACACAGGGATTATTTGAACCCACATCTCCAAGATGCATATTTTTTGCTCAGTCCACCTGACTACACCAGTTCTCTCATCTTGTTGTCATTCTGTTGCCCAAAATATAGAGAAACGGGGGGAAAGCCTCTAGTTTTAGCAAACGGGAGGAAGGGGTTATGCTCACCTTGTTGGCAATGCTGCAGCAATTACGAATAAAGGTTGTGATTCTCAAAATTGTGTTGCCCTCGCTCATTCGGGGGCACACACCGAGATGCAGTGAAATGTAGCTGTTGAACAAAAATAGCCATGTTAATTTCAGCTGTACTATTTGGTTTCTATCAGGGTTTTTTAAAAAAATTATCAGTTGTAAGAAAATAATTAATTCCAAGGTTTCAAGAGGGAATAGTCCAGATAACAGATCAAAAAGATGAACCACTATAACTTATGTTTTAGTTCATACTACTTGATGTATTAGTACTAAAAATGAATAAGCATAATAGATATGAATCTATATTATTTCCTGCTTAATAACATTGGCCTTTTTAAAATGGACACCCACCCCACCCCGCCCGCTGGGTGTGCGGATGGGTGTGCGGTGGTGGTGGGGGAAGGCATGCATACGCACACCACGACGGTGGGTGAAGGTGCGCCCGTGTCAGTGGGTGGGGGTGCGTGCGCATTCCTGGCGCACACCTACCTCCACCCATGACCCACCCATGTAGCCATCCGACAAAACGGATGTGGCTCCGTGGGTGGAGATGGGTGTGCACCCATAGGAAAGGGAGAACACCCGCCTCCACCCACTGCCGGCACCCACCCATCCCCCCACCCAGCAGCGCTGTGTGAAAACGGTCTGTAAAAACAAAAAAAGCCCTCTTTCTTGTTCTTAGAGGATATAGTTTCCCTCTTCTGGGCTCTTTCCATGGGTCCACTGAGGGAGAACCCAGCTTGAACCCAGGTAATTCTGCATTCCATAGAAGATCCTGCACTGACCATATGTCAGGCAAGAAAGGGTTAAAACAGACGTGACAGTGACCCGCTGTGATCTGCTTTGTCATGCTTTGGACTGGACCTCACCTGCACATCTGTGGTCAGAGGCCAGGCTAAGGTCCACCTGACCAGGCCACAGCAGAATAATCCTGGCTATTCCCAGGCTGCTCGGGTCATTCAAGACTCACCGTCTTGGTGGGGAACAGGATGCTGGGCGCAGTGTGGGGGGGTGTCCGGCCACACATTCGGTGGGCTGCCCACCCCAGCCACAGGCATGTCCATTCGGCGCCCTGGCCAAGTCCAGACTGTGTCCGCTGCAGCTTCCCAGGTCAGGCCACCCGGTTGCTCAGAGGTTAGAGATCTGTCCTACCAGCTCAGTAACAGAAATCCACAGAGTGGATCCCTGAATGAGTCCTCCTTCACTGGGAACAGGGTTCCTAAGACCCTGTTTCCCTGTCCTTTACATGGTCAAAAACAAAATCTAAAAGAGCAAAACTTATGCTGTTTCACTGACTGTACCCAGGAGGTAGTTTTACTAACATTATTCCTGAATTCGAGACACCCTATGGAAGAATGGCACAAGCTAAATGTTAAATTAGACTACTCGAGATTAGACTACTGTAACGCACGCTACATGGGGCTACCCTTGGTGCTGGTCCGGAGACTGCAGCTGATGCAGAATGCGGCGGCCCGTCTCCTGAAGGGGACGGGTCGACGCGAGCACATTACTCCAGTGCCCCGCTCTCTGCACTGACTGCCAATAGTCTTCCAGGCCCAATTCAAGGTGTTGGTGTTGATCTTTAAATCCCTAAACAGCCTGGGCTCCACCTATCTGCAGGACCACCTCACCCTCCGGCTCCTAGATCGGCCCCTGCAGTCAGCCAGGAGTGCCCTCCTTGAGGTCCCCCAGGTTTCTCAGGTGTCGACCTTGAAGAGGGCGTTCTCTGTGACTGTGCCGTGGCTGTGGAACTCCCTCCTGTTGGAGGTCCGCCTGGCCGCCGACCTCCCCTCTTTCCGTAGACAGTGTAAGACCTGACTGTTCCGCCGGGCCTTTACTGAGGGAGATGGGATGGGTGAGTTGGGCTAGGGAGGGGTTTTGGTACTGGGTTATTTTAACTTTGGGGTTATTAGTGTTGTTTTTAATGTATTTTATTTTATTATGTATTTTTAAATGTTGTTAGCCGTCCCGAGATGCTTATAGCAGGAGGGGACAGCATATAACTTACATAAATAAATAAATAAATAAATAAATAAATGTATGTTATACCTAACTAGAACCTTTAGAAAAATCAAATGCCCTTTTGGTTTTTTTTTACCCTCCTCCTTTGAGAGAAAAGAGAGCTCTTAAGGGCCCTTTCATACAGTCCTTTGAAAACAGGGTAGGAAGAAACACAGAGCAGTTTAACCTGCCTTTCATGTTGCCAGCCAGTTGTGTGAAGGTTATATGTGGCACAGGCAGATCCATGCAAATAAACCCTGTACTTTCTTCTATTGCCAAACGGATCATACCATGTGTAGCAGGAGCCCACGAGGCATCTGGGATGGAACAACCAGTCAAGGTCACTGCTCACCCCCTAAGCCCATGCTGTGGGCTCTGTAGTCAAAGTCAAGTCTTGCCAGGATAATCTGAAGCCGCCACATTGTTATCAGGACACACCTTTGTTAAGCGCACTATATCTCTTCCTTTTTTCTGATGCCGTCTTTGAAAGAACTGCCAATCAAAAAGGTACCTGTAATGGAAAAGGAAGCCTCGTCTTTATATATAGTTGAAATTATCCTTACTTCGGAGGAATGGAGCTGATTTGAACCTCCTCCTCTGAGACTGCCTACCACAGAAAAGGGACTTGACAAGGAATTACCCTCTTTTCTTTTTCCCAGTGGCCCAGTCACATGGAAGATTGTTCCCCTCTCCTCGTGGATTATAGACAGGTCAGCTGACAGTTCACCCAGGAGATCGGAACATCACCCTGTCTAGAATACCCAGTGCACCGTCTCCCAAAGCTGGAACAATATTAGCTGTTCTCACAGTGTTAAAGTTAGATGATGATAACAATATTTCAGTCTCACAATAGAAGAAATTATTGGCAAAGTTGAAAAATGAAACTATTTTCAAGGATTCCTTGTGGGAGTGAAGAAGGCTGCTCACCAGTGAAAGCAAAAGAAAAATATTCACTAGCGAGTCTAAATTTTCCTGTTAACTCTTCTGCAAGAGACAAGGGTTTCTCTTGAGGTCAGTATAATGCTACAGTATGCTGATTCCAGAATTAATAACTGACCTGAAAGGTCGAGAATTCTTGCTTTGGCAATTATGAAAAAGCCACAGAAAGGATTATTTTCCTGAATTATTTATGATTCTCTTTTTCTGAAACCAAGATAACATGACAGTGTAGGTGAAATTAAAGAGAGATGGAGAAACATTTGTAACGTAGCCGATGGAGAGGAATTAGAAATGCTTGTTACAGCTTTTTAAACATTTCAGAGTTCAGAAAAAGGTCTTTAAATAATTGTCCATCCTGCTAAGAAAGACGGGTATGCCTGAAGTCTTGTATCCCTTCAGCAAATGATGTATACGGGGTATCAGAAAAACAGTACACCTACCCTAGAATTCATGGGGACGTTGACAGGTTTTGGCAAAGAGTAGATCAGTTTAATCCTCTATTCTGGAAACTGGGATTTAGTCCAGAAACCTTAGGTGTTAAGAATTTGTATCTTTGCAAAATTACCCAAAGTCTGTCAAAGCCAACAAGCAGCTGCAGACCTGCCAGCACAGGTCGGCTTAGAAATAAAGCCTTTCATTATCAAGCTTCTGTGTCTAGTTGCAAATAGAAGTTGGTGGAACATATTGCAAACTCTTAGTGGTGAAACCAATCGTTTTTAAAGAGACCAAATTCTGAAGTCCTTTTTTGGTTTTCACTTATTTTTTATCCAGGCGGGCTCCCATTGGGGTCAATCCAAGGTGTATGCACGTACCCTGTCCGGGAAGCATGCACACACAAAACAGAACATGTGCAACTAAGTGCAGAATGTACGTGCATCTCATGCACACCATGCACAATGCAAGTGTATACCGTGCACATAGTGCAGCGCACACATGGTGTGCACGCCTTTTGCACTTCTGCAGTGCTTGTTCTCACTTTGTATTGATCCCATTTATTTGCTGTTAATAAAATGAACAGTAGACATAGATAGTTGGGTTTGGGTCAAGCTTTGATAGTTTGTTTTACACATTCCCAAGCTTGACTGAGGTCGCATGTATCTTAACTTTGAAAATCAATTGTGCAAGCCAAAGATAATTTCCTCCTCTTTCAATTGTACTGTGGGTGATTAACAGTAGAGAAAAGAAAGGAAAATACTAGAAAGAGAAATACTCAAAGCAGGAGCAGTTTAGTCATGATCCATAATAGCTAGAGAAAGGGGCAAATCTGTGGATGCAGTTGATCTCTGGGTCATTCAAGGTGACTAAGTTAAACTTGGGGCCATCCACCAACAGAAAAACAATTGTAAAATGACACAATTAAGATCTCCATTATACTTTTATGAATGGTTAGTAGCGCCGTTGAAGTCAGCAGTTATACTAGTTGAGCGGCATGATCCTTGGGACTTTTAGCACTGGTGCTGCCTCTTAGGCTAAAAACAAACAAGACACTGGCCTGGTTTGGGCCACTCTGGCCCGCCTGAGGCAGCACAGAACTTGCACATCTGTTCTGGGCCCTCTCAGGTGTGGGCCCAGTTCAGACTCTGGAGGGGTAGGCAGCTGAACCAGAAACATGGGCCTGGAAGAAACCGAGCCCATGGTCCGAACCCAGGAGCCACCCAGACGGGCCAGAGCAGGCTGAACTGGGCAGACGCATCTGGTTTTGAGCCCACCCGGCCTGGCGTGGGGAGTTGCCATGGCGGCTGCCCATCATGGCAGGGGGTGAGGGGCCGACTGCAGTGTGGGGGCGGAGCCAGCTTGCCATGTGTTGCCCCCCACCCTCCCTCTACTGCCACGTCGGGCCGTGGGAATGTGTGTTCCGTTCCCCGACCTGACCCAGCCAATGGTACCTGATCTCCCCACCCTCTCCCTCCAGGATGTGTAGCTGCTACTGCAGCATCATGTTTGTTAACACCCATTGTGCCAGCATGAATTCCACTGAATTGAATAGAAGTGGTAAGTGGTAGTGCTCACAGAAAATGCCCTGAGGCATAGCTCTGTGAGGGTGCAGCCACACGAGATGCCTTGGGCGGGCTACCATACGTTGGACAGCTTTAACCCATTCTGAGTAGCCATAGACGCAATGCAGTGCATCGTTTGGCCGGCAGCCGCCAGATTTCCCACCACCATGGTGCGGGACGAGTAGCGGGCTGCTACTTGATGCATCCTCGTAAAAGGCTACGGACACATCATGTAGCAGCCTTATTTAAAATGGGGTAACGCTGCCAAAGGCATGGTAGCCCATGTTCCCGGGACCCTTCTGCCCCGTCGCACTGCAATCTCCACAGCAGGGCTTTGAGTGACAGGTGTTGTCACCCATCATGGGGTGGGATTTGGGTTGGGTTAGGGGAGGTAGGTGGGGCAGGGCTGAGGGCCCACTCGTGTGGCCGGTGCCTCAACCCACCCCAGCCATGGCGGGAAATCTAACAGTGACCTGCCCACCTGGCTGCCCTGCAGGAGAACCGACCATCTGCCTTCTCCCTGCGCTGGCCTGCAGTGTGGCAACTGCGCTTTTCCGCCCTGGGGCTGCACAGGAATCAGGCCCTCTGCAGCTCATGTGGTTGCGCCCTAAGGTTAGAATTGGGCAGAAATTCCTTTTTGTTGCTAACATGCTCTTCCACAGTCTGTTTTCACTGAGTTGCACAAATTTCTGTTTCTCTATATGAAAATAATACAAGCTCTGGAAGAATGGTTCAGTGAGTAAATATAGCACATCCTTGTATTGGCACAACGTGAATATATTTGATAGACCTTTTGTGTCATGCTAGTGAAAACTGTCTTAAATTGAAAAAATATTTTTTCTTTAAACATTCTAAAGGAAACTATTTTGTCTGTGAAAGTAGCATTCCAGGTTAGCTTTCTCCTTTTTTACACACTTTTTGGTACAAATTATAAGGTTCATGTTATTCTTCAAGGATCCCCGTGATTCTCACTATTGGGATTCACTTCCTGCTCCGCAGTTACCGGAAAACCTCTTGTCAGTAGTTTCCAGGCAGAAGATGGCCTGGAAAGATCTAGAACAAGGTGAGGGCTCCGTCCTGTCTCTTATACACATCTAGATGTGTATAAGAGACAGGTATAGACCTGGGCAAGATTTTTATCCACAGTATATCACTGTAAATCCAGAGTAACTTTCAGTTCTTCTTTGAGTGGCCTCTACATATCCCTACTNTCCTTCCAACCGCGTCGCAATTGGAAGACCTCCGTGCTTCTCAGCACCGTCAGTAGTTTACCTCACAGAGAAAGACTCCTTTCTCTGGTAAATTCTCGTCGTTTTCTTCCTAAAAAAGGAAAAGAAGAAGATAAGAACAACTCAGAAGAACTTGCGGTTGGGCTCTGCCCCACCCCGCGGAGTCCCCCTCCCCCCCCCGGGGCCTACTGCCTACCTCTCCCGGATCGGCAAAGTATGCCCAAGCAACCGGGCTTCAAGCGGTGCGCCTCCTGCCCCGCCACGCTCTCAGTGAGTGACACTCATGAGCTTTGCCTTTCCTGCCTGGGAGAAGGACATAACACGAGGACTTGCTCTCACTGTGCTCTTCTCTCCTCTCAGACTAAAAGGGTGCGTGCTCTGAGGCTGCAGGAGCTCCTTACTAAGAGAGCCCTTCAGGGGGACAAAGAAGGGCCGCTGTCCTTTTCGTCCAGGCACCAGACCTCCATTGATCCATCGGCTCCCCCCCAGGCCTCTCACTCCCATGCTCCAGAGACGGCATCTGCGGCCTTGGTACCGTTACCTGTACCACCAGTACCAGACATACCCGGTACCGGCACTGGCACCACTTCTCCCAAGGAACGCCACTCTAAATGACAGGGAAAACACCATAAAAAGAAGAAGAGGTCACTCAGTGCCGACGCAACCATTACCCGGACTCTAAAGGTGGACACGGTGTTCTCTGAGCCGCTCCCAGTGACACAGCTGACGGCACGGAGTCCGGTACCGCAACCACCGGTACCGTCGGCCCAGCAAGCTCCACTCGCACTGCAGTTGACAGAGGATCGCCACAGGCACTCTCGGTCTACTTCACACACATGGTTCCAGCGACACCATCGCTCCCGCTCTAGATCGCCTAGGCAGGAGACCTTGGAAGCAGATCTCACCTTAGAGGGAGAACATACTGATCCTCACCACCTCCTAAGAGAACCGCTCCGTTTCCATTACGATCAGCGCTCCCGATCTCCATGCTCCTGTTGCTCTCCATACAGGGACTCACGGTACCGTCATGAGGACTATAGCTGGTACCATGGGCACAAGCATATGGACTATAGGTGCCGTTCTTGGAGCAGATCTCCTTACCCCTCAAGGAGCGACTTTCTGTGCCTGGAACGTGATTAGTAGGGGCGGGCGTGCCGGTAAATCCGATATCCAATAATGCAGGTACTGGGCGTACCAGCATTATCGGATTCAACCCGGTAAGTCCGGTCCCGTTACCGGATTCCGGGTACCGGATTTTTTTACATTGCAGCCATTTAAATGAATGGCTGCAATGTAAAAAGTCCCACCAAAAAACTAAAAAAAAAAAACCTCCCTGAGTCCAGGCTGCGCGGGTGGAAGGGGGGACACCCCCCACCCACCCTACCCAGCCTGGATTTTTTTTTTTAAAAGAGCCCCCCCCAGCACCAGCGGCCGTGGCGTCCCCGCAGCCGCCGGTAAGTATAGACCCGATCCCTGGGGGGGTGTTTAACACCCCCCCCAACCCCCCAGGGATCACCCCTACTACAAGTT
>QEPC01005568.1:774997-793310 GCA_003113815.1 Sphenodon punctatus | reverse complement strand
CCAACACTCAAATACTACTAGAGGTACAGGAGCTTCTTGCTAAGGGGACCATTGAAGTGGTTCCCCTTATTGAACGAAATACAGGCTTCTATTCTAGCTACTTCCTAGTCCCCAAGAAGGACAAGGGGTTCAGGCCAATTTTGGACCTGTCTTAACAAGTACATTAGAAAGTTTAAATTCCGTATGACGTCTCTCCCTATTATCTTTCTCGGCCTTCAACAAGGAGACTGGTTGGCCTCCCTTGATCTTAAGGATGCCTATTTCCACATTTCCATTAATGTTGCTCACAGAAGATACTTAGGCTTTCTTGTAGGGAACTGTCATTTCCAATACTCAGTCCTCCCGTTCGGCCTCTCTACAGCCCCAAGGGTGTTCACCAAATGTATTGCAGTAGTCGCGGCTCATCTAAGGACAATGAAAGTAAGAGTGTTCCCATACCTGGATGACTGGCTCCTCGCTGCATCCTGCAGACACACCCTGCTAACCCACCTCTACGAGACTCTCTATCTTTTACAGGCTCTAGGCTTCATTATCAACTACAACAAGTCACAGCTGGTACCTACTCCATGGCTTCAATTCATCGGGGCCGTGCTTGACACCCTACAGTTGAGAACCTACCTTCCTATAGACAGGTTTCACGACATCGTATCCACCGTTTCAGCCGTCACCCTGAACCACCAGGCCTGTCCGCTACTTTCTTCACCGTCAAGGACTTACGACTGCAACTACAGCTGTGACACCGAATGCCCGCCTGCATCTCCGACCGCTACAGCCATGGCTCACACGGGTCCACCCCGACCCGTCACCCCCTCTCCATGAAAATAACCATCCCTCAAGCGGTCCTCACAGATCTTTGGTGGACCCCATCTCACCTCCTGATTGGCATGCCCTTCGATCCACCTCAGGTAGAGATGTCCATCACCACTGATGCTTCACTCACAGGATGGGGAGCTCACATGAACCACACAAGGGTTCATGGCCTCTGGTCTCAAGAGGAGAGTCTCCTGCACATAAATTTGCTTGAGCTCAGGGCCATCCATTGGGCACTCAAAGCTCTAGTCAACCAAATCGCAGGTCAGAATGTCTTAATCCTCACGTGATCCTCATAGCCCCATCCTGGCCCCGTTAACCGTGGTTTCAGATACTGTAGAATCTAGTAGTGGACTCCATACTCCTCCTACTGCTACCCGACCTCCTCTCTCGCCAACAGGGCACGGTCCTCTACCATGACCTACGGGCGCTCTCTACTTGGTTAATCCAATCTTAATGCAGGATGCCCCCCCTGAAGGTGCAGAAGTCCTACTCAACTCCCGTCGACCCTCTACGCGCGCCTGCTATGCCGCAAAGTGGTCTCATTTTTCGGCTTGGTGCACCTCTCTTCCTTGCTCCCTAACTTCCCTCTCCATGCTCCATGTTTTCAGATACTTGTTATATCTGCACGGCTCTAGACTCTCCATCACCTCTCTCAAAGTACACCTCTCGCCTACAACCAGAGGGAGCCGACACTCTCTTCTCTCACCCACTCACTAGGACCTTCTGGAGAGGCTTGTTTAACTCCTTCCCGCCAACTTCGCAGCCAGCCCCACAGTGGGACCTTAATCTCATCCTGACTAAGCTCATGGAACCTCCCTTTGAGCCTATGGCCACCTGCTCCCTGGAGAATCTCTCACTCAAGACGGCCTTCTTGCTTGCCATCACCTCTGCTAGAAGAGTTTCTGAACTCTCTGCACTTCGAGCGTCTCCTCCCTACATTCGTTTCCACAGTGATAAGGTGGACCTCAGGACAGACCCTTGGTTCATCCCTAAGGTTGTCTCTCCCTTTCATTTAAATCAGACTATCTCCTTACCTGTCTTTTTTCCGAAGCCACATTCTTCATGAGCGGAGCAGACGCTTCATACTCTCGACGTCAAGCAAGCTCTCTCCTTCTACATCAATCATACTCAGAGCATCAGATGCTTTGTTCATCTCATATGGTGGCCAATGCATCGGGGTTTGTCTTACGTCGCAAGGACTGTCCAAGTGGATCCTCCTTTGCATCCAGAGGTGTTATGAACGGGTGGGGAAGTTTCCCCCATCTCACCTTCGAGCTCACTCCACTAGGGCCGTTGCCTCCTCATTAGCAAATCTTCATGGGGTACCTATTCTGGACATTTGCAAGGCTGCTACTTGGTCCTCAGTGCACATTTTCACCAAGCACTATTCCTTGGACCTGGCGGCCAGATTGGACTCAAACGTGGGTAGAGCAGTTTTTCAGTATCTCTTCGATTGACCTCCTCATCACCCCCCTCCTTGAGGTAGGTCACTTTACTGCTACTCACTTTCCCAATAGTAAGAATCGTGGAGATCCTCAAAGAAGAAATAGAGGTTACTTACCAGTAACTCTGTTCTTCAAGAGAGCGCCGCATATTCTCACGACCCGCCCAGCCATACCGTCTGTCTCGGAGGTACCTTAATTAGGTCTTCATAGGACGGGATTGGAAGGAACTGAGGCGGCGAGGGCTCCACCCCCTTTTAGGTACTCCCGCTCTCACGTGATCTGGGGGCCACGCTTTTCTCGGAGGGGGAGGAGGGACAGAGCCCTCGCCATGTTCTAGATCTTTCCAGGACATCTTCTGCCTGGAAACTGCTGACAAGAGGTTTTCCGGTGCCTGCGGAGCAGGAAGTGAATCCCAATAATGAGAATACGCGGAGCTCTCTCGAAGAACAGAGTTACTGGTAAGTAACCTCTATTTTCTAGAAAGGTGGATGTGTTGAGTATGTATAGACCTGGGCAAGATTTTTATCCACAGTATATCACTGTAAATCCAGAGTAACTTTCAGTTCTTCTTTGAGTGGCCTCTACATATCCCTACTTAGGATATTTGCGCCATTAGGCGCCGAAACCAGAGCCTGATTAGCTCAACGCATATAGAAATACAGCCGGGAGCCTTGTGACAACAACACCAAAGGCGTATAAATACCCCCTGGTTCCACACAATTCTTTTTCTCCGCCCCCCCCCCCGCTCCAAAGATCAGCCTGATTGGCTTTTTGGTTAACCCCCCACCCCGCCCAAACTCTACTTAAAAGACTTGTATGGCAAAGTGGTTTAAAACGTGCATCTCCTGCGTGGTGAAACTGCCAGATTTGGATGCACACTCAAAGTATTGATTTTGTCTCGGTGTTGAGCACAGCTCCTTGGCATGTGCTGTCTGTCATTCCTTCAAAGCAAGCCCCAGAAAGGTTAGGTGTAGGCACTTAGCCGAGGTCCTAGTGGTGAGGGCAATGGAGCCAGAAGACTCCCTCAAAGGGTGATTTTAGACATGCCGGGCCTCCCTCTAACCACGGTCCAGGATCCATTTCGGACTCCACAGACACATGAAGATTCCACAGACACATGATGTCTGATGTCTATGGAAGACAAGACAATATGCATATGGTGCTGAGCCCACTTCTCCAGAACTCAATTCAGGCGGCACGCCAACATTTGCAAACACTTTTGGTGCAGATTCCAGCAGTGCTGTCTGCTCCTTCGATGCCTGGAACTTCAGTGCCATCTGCAGTGGCTTGTTCACTCTCCCAGCCCACGACACTTACACCTGTTGGAGATCTGGAAGGGGTAGTGGATACTCGCAAGGAGGCTCTCAGTGCCAACCTCCATGCGCTGGAGGTTGTCCTTGTTTGAACAAAGTATGGTTCTTTTGCTTCTAAGGGAATTAACCCTTACTGGACAGGAGAGGTTTCTCTTGAAGAGGATATGCAGGAGGAGGAGAGTGACATAGGTTACTTAATCGCCTCTCCTGATGATTTGCATTAATTTAAGGAACGTTTGCTTAAAATGGTCACTGCAGAAGGGGTTCCCTTAGGGCATGTAGATGCTAAGATGCCCTTCCATTTATTTGATAGATGGTGTGCAGGGCCCTGAAAAATGCCTATACCCTTGACTATAACCCTGGGGTTATCAAATCCAGTAGTAGAAATGTGGTCCACACTGGCTTCCATTCCTCCTGTGGTGCAGAAATCAGTCATTTTATACCCAGTGCCCAGTTATGGTCATGATTTTTTGGTACACCATCCTCTTCCCAGTTCTCTTATTTTTACCATTCTGGCAGAAAAATTGAAAGGAGGGAAAGCTCCCTCTCAGCCACCAGATAGAGAGGGGAAATGCCTCGATTCTCTGGGAGGAAAGTTTTGTTCTTTTGCTTCTAAGGGAATTAGAGCAAAAAATTATTTGGCCTTGATGGCTCAGTTCTGTTGTTCTTTATGGGATTGATTTTCCTCTGTTCTTCCTGATTTCTCTGAGGAGATGAGAGGCAGATTATGTCCAGTGGTGGAAGATGGTAAGGAGGTCTCCAAACATTTGATGAACACATCCTTTGATGTCAGTTCATTGGTAGTAAGGATGAAACAAGTAAGGCAGTAATTATACAAGTATTTATGAGGATTGGGCTTAAGTTTCTGGGAGCTACTAGGTAATGCCATGAATATTTGGTAATACTTGGTACCCAGTAAAATACTCAGTATTTTACCAAGTATTTTACTGCGTCCCCTTATGTGTCATCCTGTCCTTATGTGATCAAACAAAGGGGAGGGGGTAGCATGAAGATTTCTAGGGGCGTGCGGTGATCAGGAAGGAGGGTCAGAAAGGGGGACAGGAGGCAACTAACTCACGATGAGGACGGATGTGGCCAATGGAGTCGAATCAGACGGAGTCGGTGCACTGCTGTGGAGTGGAGCTACTACTGCTGACTCTCTGGGAGCATGCAATACATTTCCCAGGTTGCTCCCAGAGAGTGTTGGAACAGCAACTACCTCTGACTCTCTGGGAGTATGCTGGACTACATTTCCCAGCATGTTCCCAGAGAGCATTAGAACAGCAGCCCTCTGGCTCTCTGGGAACATGCTGGACTACATTTCCCAGCATGCTCCCAGAGCAAAGATGGTAGCCCATTCTCCAGGCATCAGAACAGCTGTGGCTGCTTTCGAGTCATGAGATGCCACTCTCTGGGGGGACCTGCAGTGCTGGGAGGACATCACGGGAAGGCAGGGTACGGTGACTCAGCAATGCAAGATCAGGTAAGATACTTTATACACATTGGGAAAATGTTCTGGTTTTTTTAAAAATTTAGGGATTATTTATTTATTTCATTACATTTTTATCCAACCCCTCTGGCAGCAAGTCAATCAATCAATCAAAGTTTATTTGCGTAGCCAAAGGCCATCGCAATGTGCATAAAAAACGCCATACAAAACATATAATATCAACACACAAACCAACACACAATACTACTAGAAAAGAATACAATAACACGCCTCTTAAAATTTTAAAACAAATACCAAGGAAAACAACCTCATAATAACCAACCATACTACAAGATCCAACCCAGAAATATAAATCTAATTTAATCAGTTTTGTTAAGCTGTATTTAATTTTCAATACTTGAGTAAGAAATTTAGCAATGTTTTCAGATACGGCAGGGTTCTTGTCCCTTAGAAAAAAAAAACTCTGTCTGAATTCGACGCTGGGTTAACCCCATCATTAAAGGATCTATAAACAACTGGCGTCAAGAATCATAACAAGGGCAGATCAATATTATATGACCTATATTTTCTACATGTTCATTTCCCTGTATGTTGCAAAACTGACATAATCTTTTGTCCTGGGAGATACCCTTCTGTCTACCCTCTAAAAAGACTGAAGGAAAGACATTTAGTCTTGCCCTAGTTAGGGCCACCCTTATCTACGTCATCTTGGAATTATTCAAGTAAGTTACCCCCACTGATGGAAGCAATATTTCCCCAGTAATTCGGATATACCTTTTGAGCTTCAATGCATTCACGCTCATATTGCAGTTCCAAATCGTTGGCTCTAGTTTTAAGTTCCATCCAAGCATTTGTAAAGGGCAGTGACAAAATATATAAACTCGAAAAACCCATTGCACACAAAATCCCATCAACCTTATCTGCCTATTTACCTGCTGCTGGTCTTGCAACCGAACGGGCCAATGATTCCGTGTCGGAAAGATTCAGACACAGCCAAAACGTCAAAATGACCAATTTGGCCAATAGTGAAATTCGGCTTACGCCTGCCTCTGTTCTAAGAAGGACTGCAAGGGTGCCCCTTGGAATATGAAAAAGAGCTCGAAGAATACCATTTTGTTCTATCTCAATATTCTTCAGCTTATCGTTACTCCATACCTGCGCCCCATACAGGAGTTGAGGAATCCGTTTCGCCTTTAGTTGATGTATAGCAGGAGCAAACAACCAGCCCCTCCTTAGTCCAATAAAAACTGACTATCTCCTGTCCTGTTGCCTTAGCTGTTTTCCTAGCAGATTTATAGTGCAGGTGCCAAGAAGGCATCGCTGAAATAATTACACCAAGATATTTATAATATCTGACCTCCTCAATATTGTATGATTCTTTATACCACCTATGTTTTTGAAACATCCTACCTATGACCATTACTTTGGTCTTAGAGTAATTTATCAGCAGTTGTTCTGTTTTGCAATAATCGCTATAAGCTGCCATTATCCTACGAAGCCCTATCTGTGTATGGGAAATAAGGATCATATCATCAGCATATAATAGAACTGGTACAGTCTGTCCATCGAATTTGGGGGAATGATAAGCTAAACTCTCAAGTGCCACTTTCAAATCGCTCAAGTAGAGATTAAATAAAAGGGGAGTCAAAATACACCCTTGATGAACTCCCCTTTTAACTTCTATAGCCTGTGTAAGATGGGCTTACTAATCAATTCTTACTTGCAATGACGTATTTAAATGCACTGCCCGTATTAAATAAAGTAACCTCCAGTCAATCTTGTACGCAATCATCTTCCACCATAATTTTTCCCTACAGATCATATCAAAGGCTGTTTTCGGATCTATAAAACAAATATAGAGCTGTGACTTCTTCTTCATTTGGACATATTGGTACATTAGATGGTCTAAGGGTGCTTTTAAACGATACAAAAAATGCAGCTGATCCTTTAATCAGCTGTCTTTCTTTGTGATCGTTTAAATGTTTGGCCCGGTTTGATGCCGGATCTTTCCCACATCAAACCAGCCAAGGATTCCTGCCCCCTCACTTGCGTCCCTGGAAACCGCCACGTTCCCTGGTTTGCAAGCAGGGGGAGGAGGGGAAAGCCGGCAAAAACTGCCTCCTCCAGGCAGCACTGACAAACCCCCTCGCCCCTTCCCCCTCTAGAGCCCCCAGCCAGTGATTAAATTTAATCACTGGCTGGGGCAGAGAAGACGGCTTCTCCCAAACCCAGTTTTCTCCCAAACCCGCTTTGGAGCCGTCTTCTCCAAAACGCGCTTGGGAGAGCGCACGTTTAAAAACGCCCTAATACTACTATATGGTCAGCGGTTGACACCCCTTTTTTGAACCCCGCCTGTTCTCTACCGATTAAATCATTTTCATCCACCCAAATTTGCCGCCATCCGCCTTCAAGGTCCTGCTGCGGGAACACTGTCCAATCAAAATTGCTCACTCTGTGGGCATTTCCAAGGGGCAAGCTGGCCGCTAATACTAATAATATACAGCTGACTCCTCCAAAACCTCGGCTGATACAATCACTCAGAGTTAAAGCACAGATACAGGTATACGTATGGCAACAGCCTGCTAGAGCACCCAGCCCTCTGCAGCACGCTCTCCCTGTTCTTCACACCCTCGCCAGCAGCAAGTCAGTCCTTATCCCATCAAGAAGGGTTAGTTTATAGGGGCATTCAGACAATATTTGATCCGGATCTAGCAAGAACTCCTGAGAACAGATTTCAGTAGTCTCTGCTAACATAATCTAGTCAAGGCCCATGCAACCCTATCTTTGGTTTTTGACCCAACCTTTGGGTCTTATGGCATCCACAGTGCACATCGCTCCGGATGCAAGACTCAGACTGTTTCTCCTGTGGGGCTGGCTACTTTATTTCCTATAAACAGGGCTAAGAAACTCCCATATACTGATCTGCCCTCTATGAGAGATGCTCCACAGCATCCAGTGGCGGGCCTCAGAGGGCAACATCTGCAAAGGAATCCAGTTTACCCCTCTTTTGCCTGCCTGCCTCATGACAACGGACGTGTTGCTCCTAGGGTGGGGGGTACACTTCTAAGGAGTGTTGGGGCATGGATGTTGGTACATAGAACAGTCAACACTTTCTATCAATTTGCTCAAGTTAAGAGAAGTAAACCTGGTTCTAAGGGCTTTTGAAGCAGATCTGTCGGGCTGTGTAATACAAATTTGTACCAACAACACTACAACAATATTTTATCTCAACAGCAGTGGGGCTCCTGCTCACCCCAGCTTATAGCAGAGACACAAGGGCTAGCCTTACCGTGGCGTGGTAGGGCGGCCTCCCATGGTCCCGTGCTTGGGGCGGGGGGCGCGGGTTTGGCTTTAAAAATTTATTTTTAAAAAAAATCTTTTTTAAAAAAAAAAAAATTGGGTCGGGCAGGGGGGGCAGCAAGAGTGAGGGAGAGGCAGAGGCCCCGTCTCTCCCATGCTCCGTGTCCCCCCCTTCACTGCCGGCACAGTCTTGGCATGGGGAAATGAGGGAGAGAGAGGCAGAGACCCCGCCTCTCCCTCAGTTCCTCTGGCCGAGAGACTGACAGGCACTGAGGGGGGGCACCTGAGTGGGAAAAGAGGTGGGGCCTCTGCTTCTTCCCTCACTTCCGGCAGAAGTGAGGGAGAAGAAGGCAGAGGCCTCGCCGCTCCCTCACGCGCTGTCCCCCTCCACTGCCTGCCTGGCTGTTCCGGCCAGGGTACATGAGGGAGAGGCGGGGCCTCTGCCTCTCTCTCCCTCATTCCCCCTGGCCGAGAGACTGTGCCAGGCAGCGGAGGGGGGCCCGGCGCAGGGCACTGGCCGCAGGTGGCATCGGCAGTGGATGCAGTAAGTGATCCGGTCAGAATCCATATGGCTGCTCAGGCTTGGGGATCGGCGGAGGGGAGTGCCCCTCTGCCCATTCCCGAGCCCAGTCCCAGGTAGCGTGCCGCCCCTGGACCAGGGAGCACCCCCTGAGCCAGGGAGCGCCCATTTGCCGGCAGTGGAAAGTATAGGGCCCCGCATCCCCTGGGCCCTGCTTATGGTAAGACCGGCCCTGAGAGACACTGGAACTATTGTAAACAAGGAAACAAAATATTGATAGCTGTCTACGCAGTGGAACACAACAATGGGAGGGCAGACTCCCACAGCCGGCTGCGAGGGGAGTCTCACCAATGGGATCTGAAGCAATCGGTGTTCCTGTCTCTGGTGGGCAGGTGGGGTCTTCCTCACATGGACCTGTTTTTTTCCACACTCAATGCAAAGGTTCCTGATTTTTTTCTCCTGAGTGCTAATATTTAGAGAGATGTCCTTTCCTCTCAATGGCCCAGGCCTTTCCCCTATTCCACTGATACCCAGGATCCTGTGGAAGGCCAGGAGCAAGGGTACTCCAATCTGATAGCTTCAGATTGACCTCACCAATTTTGGTTCTCAGAAGCCATGAGCTTACTAATAGTTCACAAAATAGGACTTCCTTGGATTCCAAACCTGTTGTCCCAAAAGGATGAAAGGGTTCACCACCCAGAACTAGAGTTTCTACTCTTCACAGCATGGGGACTTCAATGCTAGGGGTCCAGGAGTTGTTATGTTCTGTCCAAGTACAAGAGATATTCCTGGCTAGTAGAAGGGTGTCCACAAGACTCATCGAAATGGCATTGTTTCCCCCAGTAGACATATTCAAGGATCCCACCCACACATGCAAGCAGCTATTCTGCAGTTATGGATTACTTGCTTCATTTGTTGGTGGGGTTGGGGTTTTTTAAGTTTAACCCTACCTTCTATGGGGGTACATGTCATACAGTCAATTTTTGCATATCCATTACTCGAGATTTTTTCAAAGGGACTTTAAATAAAAAACCTCTACTTAAAGTTCTAGCCTCTGATTGGGATCTAAATATGGTGCTTCATCAGTTGATGGAGTCTCCCTTTGAACCCCTACAAGAGGCTTCTAGAGAGCATCTGTCATTGAAAGTGATGTTTCTGGTACCCATCACATCTGCCAGGAGGGTGTGGGAGCTCTCTTTTCTAAACCTTCCTATCTTTTGGTTCATAAGGATAAAGTGGTCCTCCAGCCATGTCCTATATTCACACCTAAGGTAATCTCAGAATTCCATTTAAATCGATCCATTGCATTACCATTCCCACCCACCCCCAAAACGTAAACTTCCCAGGGTGAGGTAGGTAGTATTTCATACGTTACACATGTTAAGAGCATGCCTTTTCTACTTTCAGTTGCCCAAGACCTATAGGAAATCAGATTCCCGTTCTGTTTCTTTTGCACCCTGATCATTGGGTTCTAAGATGTCTAAGCAGAGTCCTTCAAGATGGTTGCATTCTGCTATTTCCCTCTGTTACTCTAGTGCAGGTAGAGATCCCCACTGAATATCAAGGGCTCACTCAACTAAAACAGTAGCTACTAGGGATGGAACTCTGGGCAAAGTTTCGGTTAATTTCGGTTCTCATATATTTCGGTTCTTTTTTGGTTTCGGTAGTATCGGATCTTTTGCATTGATTTTTGTACCAGATTTTTAACATTGCGGTTTTTCAACAGGGAGACAAACCGCAGTGTTAGAAATCCAGTACAAAAATCAATGCAAAAGACTCGATACTACCGAAACCGAAACACACACACCCCCTCCCGAAATTTCTGATTAATCTGAAATGGCCATTTTTGGGTGCTTTCAGTTTTATCCGAAACTGAAATTCCCATCCCTAGTAGCTACCTAGTCTGTTGTATGGTTTCATGTTCCACTGGCAGAAATACGTAAGACAGCTACCTGAAGTTCCCTTCATACATTCATCCATCAACGTAGTTTATCGGGCTGAGGCTCTATTTGGGAGGTCAGTGCTGCTAGCCCTCTTTTCATGAATATGTTAGAGGAATATTCCGTGTAAATAAACAACATTCAGTTGTTATACACCTCTTGCCTCCAGTCCATTGTTTGTTAATTCCCTAAGTGGGACTATGTAGAGACCACTCAAAGAAAAAGGGTTAATTTACTTACCTGA
The DNA here is from genome assembly GCA_003113815.1 of Sphenodon punctatus. NCBI lineage: Eukaryota > Metazoa > Chordata > Lepidosauria > Sphenodontia > Sphenodontidae > Sphenodon > Sphenodon punctatus. The sequence continues at coordinate 782,285 of QEPC01005568.1, read as the reverse complement.
AATGATGATTCTTCGAGTTGGTGCTGCTTCATATTCAAACGTCCCACTCAGCCTCCCCTCTCAGAGTATTTATCTTCTGAGCTTGGGATGGAACTGAGTGGGGCTAATAGTGGTTAATAGTGGTTATTTCTACCCTTGTGATGTCATTGTAACACCACACGCCCACTCTATTTTTGGTGTCTTTGGGGTGTATGAGTACCTGCAGGCAGATATTGTGATTCCTGTGCCCTAGGAGAAGGACAGACTGTGCCTGACCAACCCAGTAGTTCTGCTGCAGCCAGCAGGGAAGGTTCCATTGAGGGCAGCCACCTTGCACAGATACCCATCTTCCTTATTGGATGGGAGGCTGCTGAACAATCAATAACAAGTTCTTTTTAGGGCTACAGCTGGCAGCCATCTTGTAGGCCAGTTGGAGTCAGTCAGCCTTACAGAGGAGACAGAGCTGACAGGGAGGTACCAGACTGACCTAGAGAGTTGGATTTTGACCACTTTCTGTAACTCTACAGGTTAGCTATCTTAGGATTTTAGTATTAGAATTGCTGATGGCCCAAGAACCACACAAATTGTATAGGTACAACTCTGTTTTATTGGATACAACCTTAATAGTTGGACTTGGCAATATTACCAGTTAAGAAGACACACACACGCCCAGTGAGCTAATCTATGTTGTTCTTACGTGTCCGGTGACCACAGTCGAATACGAGGGCTGGTTCTGAAGAAGATGGAGGAGAGGGCCCAGAGAGTAGGGGTGTGCATGTCATTTTTGTTATTTACAATAATGATAATGAATATCATCATTTTTGTTATCATTATTGCAATAACAAAAATGACAAATCATAATAACAAAAACAGAAACGAAAACGACTTTTTGTTTTTGAAATAAAGGAGGGAAACTGAAAAACGTATTTACAAGGCAGTTGGCGGGAATGTATCACATACCTTCCCTGTCATCTCTGCCAAACTACAGGACAATTTGATAAAGAGACCTGATTCTATAAGCAATTGAAGTTGTCCCCTTGAAGACCATTATTCAGCTAAATAGCAGCACATGCAGTGCCAGTCAGAGGCAGGCACCGCCACCTAGCATGGCAGGGGGAGGGAGGCTGTAGGAGGGAGGATGTGGAGCAACCCAAAAGACTGAAGGACACATTCACTGGACAATTACTGCATGCTTCCAGCTTTACAGGACCAATCAGTAGTGGCTTCGAGGCAGGCATAGGGGGTGGCCCTCAGGCAGACATAGAAGGGTCATAAGGAGTTTTTTGCTGCCCTCATAGCATCTGCAAAATCCTGTCCAGCGGAGCTTTTCCGGGTGGTGCGGGGACTAGTCACTCCGGCCTCCTTCCACGTTGGAGTGGAGTGGAGTCATCTGCTGCACGCTGTGACATGTTTGTGGATTATTTTGCAGATAAAATCACTCATATTCACCATGACTGCGACGCTGCACTTATTACACTGGGGGAACTGGAGGTTATGGAAGCTCCACCATGTCCGGTTTTATGGGATCAATTTCAGTCGGTGACACCCGCCGATGCAGTGGATGTTCTTGGGGTGGTCAGAGCCACTTCTTGTGAATTAGATCCTTGCCTGTCCTGGCTAGTTAAGTCCTGCTGGGAGACAATGGGGCTGTTGCTGGCTGGGGTGGCTAACACCTCCCTTCGGAAGGGCAGAGTGCCAGGCTGTCTCAAGGAGGCGGTGGTGCAGTCTCTGCTCAAGAAACCATCGCTTGACGTTGACTCCCTTGCCAGCTATTGGCCTGCCTCCAACCTTCCTTTTTATGGAAGGTTATTGAACGGGTAGTGGCTCGGCAACTCTAGGGACATCTTGATCATATTGGTTTTCTTGATCCCTCTCAGTCGGAATTTCAGCTGGGGTATGGCACCAAGACTGCACTTGTGGCTTTGGTTGATGATCTACGTCGTGAATGGGATCGGGGTCGTTCGGCCCTGTTGATTCAATTAGATCTGTCGGCTGTGTTTGATACCGTTGATCATGAGAAGTTGGTGACGCACCTGCAGGATCGTACAGTGGTGGGCGGGACTTTTCTTGAATGGTTCCGCTCATTCTTGACCGGGAGAACTCAGCGAGTGGTGCTCGGAAATTATTTTTCAGCATACCGAGACCTCTCGTGTGGAGTCCTGCAGGGTTCTGTTTTGTCCCGTCTCCTGTTCAACGTGTATATGCAGCCACTCTGCGAGGTGATCAGAGGGTTTGGTGCGCGATGACACCCAGCTCTACCTCTCTTTTTCCACAGATCCAGTCCCGGCAGTCTCGGTGCTTACTCAGTGTCTGACGGCTGCGGGGGACTGGATGAGGGCTAATCGACTGCGACTGAATCCTGACAAGATGGAGGTGATGTTAGTGGGTAAGGCAATGGAATTGGCAGCCCCCATCATTGATGGGGTCTGCCCTCCATTAGTCTCCCAGGCACGGAGTCTGGAGGTGCTCCTCGTCTCACAGCTCCGCCTCGATGTCCAGGTGGAGGCTGTGGCGAGGAGTGCTTTCTGACAATTATATCTGGTGTGACGGCTTCAGCCATATGTTTCAAACTCGGACCTGGCCACTATCATCCATGCTTTCATCACCTCCAGATTGGACTAGTGTAACGCGCTCTACGTGGGGCTACCCATGGTGACGGCTCAGAAATTGCTGCTGCTGCAGAATGCGGCAGCCCATCTCCTGGTGGGACTGGGTCACCGGGAGCATATCACGCCGGTGCTCCATTCTCTGCACTGGCTGCTGATAGTTTTCTGGGCTCGATTCAAGGTGTTGGTCTTAGCCTATCAAGCCCTAAACGGCCTAGGCCCTACCTATCTACGGGACTACCTCATCCCCTGGATTCTGGATCAGACCTACTCATCTGGGGATGCCCTGCTCGAGGTCCCCTGAGGTTTCCGGGGGGCTACACAGGGGAGGGCGTTCTCGGTGGCCGTACCCCGGCTGTAGAACTCCCTTCCAGCGGAGGCCCGGCTGGCCCCGGATCTCCCCTCCTTCCAAAAAAGTTGCAAGACCTGGATGTTCCACCAGGCATGTGGCGGGGGAGAGGGGGGAGTGGGTGGGGGGAGTGGGTTAGGGTGGGATTGGGGTGGAATATTTTAATCCTATTTTTATATTGTTGGTTTTATTGTTGTTGATTTTACTGATTGTAAGCTGCCCCAAACTGCCTGTGGCAGGAGGGGCGGGGTAGCAATATTTTTAAATAAATAAATAAATAGCTGGGAATTTGGGGATAGCATCCCAGCAATCAGGAGACATAGTTTAAACATCCAGGCTGGCCAATTATCATAATCCCATCTTGCTGCACTGTCACAGAGGTCATTAGAGAATCTATATTGGCTCTTTCCTAAACAGATGCTTCTGACTTCCCAGTAACAAGTGGGGGAGAGATGTTGGGATGGTCACAGCACAAAATGAGGATATTTGGTTGACATTTCTGCTGCCCCATTGGCATCACAAACCGATCTTATACCACAGTGACATGTAAGAGAATCCCTGGCATAGACTCCTTCTCTGCATATGCTGTACAGGCATATAAAAGTGGGACCCTTTATCACATCTTTCTGATATTTGGCAGAGATGATTGTGAACGTCTGATATACAGCCCTCCAAAATGCCATGTATACTGGTTGGAATACAAAGATATTACAGTCAGACATACATGTATAAGTTAATTGCTTATACCACCAGGACCCTTTATCCAATCCTTCTGAAAGTTGGCAGAGATAGTCAATATGGGAAGGGGTATAACCTTGCCAAGTTTCATGTACATTAAATGTGAGGCAAAGAAGTTACAGCTAAGAATGTATATGATGATTTTTGCAAAATAAAATAATTCAACTGCTTATAACTTTGGATTCCTTTATCCAATCTTTATGGAATTTGGTACATTTAATGCCTTCCATTTGAGGTACAATCCCTCCAGCCAAATATAATGAAAAAACAAAAAGTTACAGCTGAAAATGTGTTTTTCATTGAAACCAATTAAAAACAAAAAATTGATATTTATGAAAATGACAGATTTAAATAACGAAAATGAAAAATGACATGGGCCCCTGGTGCACATTTCGACCAGAGTGGTGGCCCTGAGGAGCTGCTAGAGAGCAAGGAAGTGGGTCCTTGTGTGTAAGGTCAGGAAGGGACACAAGCCACAACGGTTCACTGCAAAGCTAGTGACCTCAAGCCTTATGCCAACATTCCGTTGGAAGAGAGTCTCTTTTATACTTTTTAGGACCTGTTCTGTCAGTGTGCTGAGGTATGTTGTTTTCCAATACATCCCTTTGTTTGGGCATATTGTTTATGATGTTTGTGATCGTGCCATAAGAGGTCAGATCCATCTGCATTCTTATCTCTTGGACCATTTGGTTCCTGCTTTACGTCAGGGTAGCTGATGTCTTGATGGTCCTTGAATTATATCATAATCCTAGCTTGCTGTCCTGTTCCAGAGACTCCCTTCTTTGAAATGCAAGAGGTTGTTTGTAAAGCCAGGGGCCCACTATGGACATAGGCTGATGTATCCAAACTCCAAGCATGACTGTGATGCTGCCTTGTCCAGACTCCCAGAATCCAGCTGTGGTTCATTTGGCCCTATAGTCTGACCCTAACAGCTACACCTTATTGGTCAGCAGCATTTATATATCAGGCAACGGAAGAGGTTATTTGAAGTTGCAAGTGGTGATTTTACACAATTAACTGTTGTATCTAGAAGGGATGTGGAAAGCTGTTAGGTACTTATATTTGTTGCCTTATTTGTTATACAAGTACTGAAAGTTATGTAACTAGAGTTTGTATATGTGTTTGTATATAAAAGTATACTGTATATAAAAATAATACTGTGAGTAAAACACCATTGTCTTGGAACATAAGGCTCCTAGCCATTTACCTCTAAAGAGAACTTGTTATTGATTAGTCAGCAGCCTCCCATTCAATAAGGAAGATGGGTATCTGTGCAGGAAGGTTGCCTTCAACGAAACCTCCCCTGCTGGGTTCAGCAGAGTGCTGGGTGAATTCCCATAACCCTGCTTAAACTCCAATGTCTGCGGGGGCCCGGAAGCTGTATAATCAACCCCAAATGATCCCCAGATCACTGTTGCATGCGAGTGAACACTCCAAGGTCCAGCCCCACTTTAAACACTGATCTGACGAATACATCAGATCTAAACATCAGATCATCACAGTCTAAAGCGGGGCTGGAACTCAGAGTGCCTCACTCACACACAATAGTGATCCGGGGATTACCCGGTACTGACAGCTTCTGGGACTCGCAGACATCAGTGTTTAGCAGAGTCATGTGTGAGTTCACCCACTGAGTTGGTCAGGCACAGTCTGCCCTTCTTCTACGACACAGAAATCACAGAAACTGCCTGCACAGGCACTCATACACCCCAAAGGCACCAAACATAGCGTGTGTGTGTGTGTGTGTGTGTGTTGGGGGGGTTACATTATCACCACAAGGCTCCCAGCTGTAGCTGCTAAGCTAGTCAAGCTCTGATTTCAGTGCCAGGTGGCACAAATATCCTAAAAGGGGATATGTAGAGGCCCCAGCTTGAAGAACCATTGTTACAGGTAAGTAACTAGCCCTTTCCACTGGATTAAATGGGATCAAAATAGCATCCCTGGTTTATTTATGTACACCCTAAAAGACTTTTGTCATAGCTAACACTGGTTATGCTTTTTTTCCCAGTCTTGTGTCTCTCATAAGAGGCCAAGTAGTGACTACAGATGGAACTCCACTAGTTGGAGTCAATGTGTCGTTTGTCAAGTATCCAAAGTACGGTTACACCATCACGCGCCAGGACGGCACGTAAGTGTATTTGTTTCATTCAATGCCTGTTTAGTGTGTAATATCCGCACAGATTAACAGATGGTGCTATCTAGTGGAAACATGTGGTATCATGCATGGAATTCCTAGTGGGCCAAGGAGCTATCAAGTAAAACACAGTGTGATTTTTCTCATGGCATTTTGAATACTAACTGAAAGTAAGTATAAAAAGACTGACTTTTGATAATAACATGTTAGCAGTCAAACTTCCTTTCAAATAAATTGCACTGTATCCCAAAAAAAACATTTGTGGACTATAGCAATATCCAGCTGAGACCAGAAATATTTCATTTTCAAATGCAAGGCAGGCCAACACGCTGCTGAGGGGAGTGAGGGGAAGTATCATCATAGAATGGTACATTTTGTTAAAAGTTCCCTTCTGTCTCTGTCTTTCCTTTTTGAAGATCCACTATCTTCAGAGTTTCTTCGGGGTAGAACATAATAAAAAGATACTAATTAAATCTACTTAGACAATCCCCCGCTGTGCGCAGAAGTGCTTTGTTCCCCCCCGATGTATCGTCTGATTGGAAATGCACAGAAGTTCAGTTCAAACAAAAATGAGAGTGTCATGCTTTATCCAATTTATTGACTATGGCACTAAAATAATATATCCATGGATAATGCATTGTAAATATTTGCAGTTTTATGTGTGACTAATCTATATAGTCCAGTAGAATAATTTTAGTTATTTTTTATTTATTTACTAAATTTATACCCCGCCCCTCCTGAACACAGCTTGGGGCGGCTTCCAACAATAATAAAAATACATATAAAAACAGATATAAAACAATTTAAAACAAATCAAAACAATTTAAATGTTTTAAAACGGCCCCGGGATACAATTTAGCATAAAAACAATAAATAGGGTAGGGGAGATAACAAACCCTAACCCACTCTCCCCCCAACCCCAAAGGCCTGGGTGAACAGCCAGGTTTTACAAGACCGCTAGAATGTCAGCAGGCTTGGGGCCTGGCGAGCCTCCTCCAGAAGGGAGTTCCAAAGGCGCGGTGCTGCCACTGAAAATGCCCTCTCCATTGTGGCCCCCCACTTTACGCGGGGGACCTCCAGGAAGGCACCCCCAGCCGACTGAAGGAGCCGCTCTGGAGCATGGAGGGCGAGGCGGTCCCTGAGGTACGAGGGGCCCAGACCGTAAAGGGCCTTATAGATCAACACTAAAACCTTGAACCTAGCTCGGCACGCTACTGGCAACCAGTGCAGAGTCCGGAGCACAGGTGTAATGTGCTCCTGACAACCCGTCCCCGTAAGGAGACGAGCTGCCGCATTCTGCACTAGCTGCAGCCTCCGAACCAGGAACAAGGGAAGCCCCATGTAGAGCGTATTGCATAGTCCAGCCTCGAGGTGACGAAGGCATGGATAAGGGAGGCCAGGTCTGGGCCGGAGACGAACGGACGCAGCCTACGCACCAGATACAGCTGGCAGAAGGCAGCCTTAGCGACTGCCTCCACCTGC
>QEPC01005568.1:686034-774317 GCA_003113815.1 Sphenodon punctatus | reverse complement strand
ATGGTTTCTTCAGCAGGGGGCGCACCACAGCCTCCTTGAGGCAAGGTGACACCCTCCCCTGCTGCAAGGACGCATTCACTACCCTCGCCAGCACCGTCCACAACATCTCCCTGGAGGCCTTCACCAACCAGGACGGGCATGGATCAAGTTCGCAACAGGTGACCCTCACAGACCCCAAGACATCCGCCGCATTGGCCGGCGTCACTTCCTGAAACTCCCTCCACAAAGCTGGACCAGACGGGATCTCCGTCACCTCGAGCTCTTCTCCTACTGCCCCTAATCCAACGTCAAAGTCGGTCTGAATCCAAGCAATCTTGTCTGCGAAGTAGCTGACAAACTCCTCACAGCGGGCCTGAGACAAGTCCCCATCCAGGCAGAGGGAGGCCGGACTAACCAGCCCCCGCACCACCCAAAAAAGCTCTGCCGGGCGTGATTTCGCAGATGCTATGAGGACAGCAAGGAACTCCTTCCTTGCCGTCCTCACAGCCTCAACATAGGACCACAAATGGGCCCTATGGAGAAGACGGTCGGAGTCAGATCGAGTCCAACGCCAGCGTCACTCCAGCCTCCTGCCTGCTCGCTTCATACACCGCAGCTCCTCAGTAAACCAAGGGGCCCTGCAGTGACAAGACCAAGGCAGAAGGCGTCTCGGAGCCACCCTGTCAATGGCCTCCTCCAGCAAGCTGTTCCAGTGCTGGACTAGCTCATCCACAGAATGACTGTCCAGATCCAAGGTTAACTCCCTCAGGATCTCTTGGAACCGCTGCGGTTCCAACAGCCTCCAAGGGCGGATCATCCTAACTGGTCCCTTCCCCTTCTGGAGGGGGTGCGCTAGAAGACTGGCCTGAAGGAGATAATGGTCCGTCCATGACAAGGGCACCGCCCTAACTTGCCCCACAACCGGACCCCCTGCCTCAAGGCCAGAACCGAAGATCAGGTCGAGGGTGTGCCCCCCCACGTGGGTCAGGCAGATAACCTCCTGGGGCAAATCCATGGTTGCCATGGCGGCCGTGAATTCTCACTCTGCCCCAACAAGGCCGGCATCGGCGTGAATGTTGAAGTCCCCCAGAACCAAGGTCCTAGAGGAGCCCAACACCACCTCCGAGACCAGCTCTGCTAGAGCGGTAAGGAATGCCGCCGGACAGGAAGGGACCCCGTATACCAGCAGCACCCCTAGCTTGCCCCCCTCCAAATCGAACACCACGTGAAGGGCCTTGATATCCACAATCTCCTGGACTGGATACCTCCTAACAGGCCATTCCTCTCTAAAGATAATAGCTACACCACCTCCCCGTCCATCCGTGCGATAATTAATAAGAAATTAATAAGAAGCAGGCAACCATAGGTGTTAAATGAATTTCAGCTGATTCTAGTCCATGGCCACAACCCACTTACTCTAGAATAATTCCATTGAAGCCCTCTGGGATTGAAGCAGTAGTGTAATGTTGGAGCTGTAGGCTGCAATCCATAACTCATTGAAGTCTTGTGAGATTCACTGGGACTACTCTGGAGTAAGTGGGTTGTAGATTACGGCCTGTGGTTCCAGCGTTACACCAGTGCAGCACTAGAAGGCCACTTTCACATGTTACCGGGGAGGCAGGGATACGTCCGTCAGACCAATCACAGCTCTGTTCTCTCAGTAGGGATGGGTGAACAGAACTGAGTTAGAAATTCAGTTCTGTTCTGTTCTGTTCAACATTTAAGTTCGGTTCGGAAGTTCAGTTCAGTTGACCGAACTATTCGAGCTCAGTCCGAACTCCGAACTTCCGAACAAAGTTTGGAAATTCAAATCCCATTGAAATGAATGGAATATTGTCTTTCAGGGATGGGCGAACAGAGCCAGGTTCGGAAATTCGGTTCAGTTCGGTTCGACTCAAAATTCGGTCGACCGAACTGGTCGAGTTCGGCCCCAACTTCAAACCGCGTTCGCCCATCCCTGTCTCTCAGCAAGTAGCACCTGTGGGAATGTACTAGTCCACGTTTATCCTGTGAGAACACTCAAGTGTGACTGTGTCCCCAAATGTAGCGTTTCAGGGATGGGCGAACAGAGCCAGGTTCGGAAATTCGGTTCAGTTCGGTTCGACTCAAAATTCGGTCGACCGAACTGGTCGAGTTCGGCCCCAACTTCAAACCGCGTTCGCCCATCCCTGTCTCTCAGCAAGTAGCACCTGTGGGAATGTACTAGTCCACGTTTATCCTGTGAGAACACTCAAGTGTGACTGTGTCCCCAAATGTAGCGTTTACAATGACCGGTGCTCTCGCGGGATAAAAGCAGAATAGGTTGTTAGCACATGCACTAATTCCCATGAGAACAGAGCCTCAATTGCTCTGCCTTCCTAGTAATGTTTTAAAGTGGCCTTAATTTCAAGATATTGTACTGAATGTCAAGGTCTTCTGAATGTTATTATTTTGACATCCCTCTATGTCTTGGATCCTTATAATTCAGCACATTGTATTAACATCTGGCAATGTTATAAATTAACCATCCAGTACTTATGCTGCAAAACAAAGCCATGAGAATGTTTAAGGGCTAAGTGGGTGTGCACAAGAGTTAGAGGGAGTATGTGCAGTGATGTCAAGTGTGTGATGGAAAGCGAGCAGGTTGGCATAAATACATTTCTCAAATTTCTGGAGACCGCTGTTTATGCACAGAATAAGTGGAGCACTGAACTATCTTCTCATTCAGAAAGGTGTCTATAGCACAAGTGGTACTCCATTTGTGCTATCTGCCACATCCCTATTCTTCACAGACAACCTTTATGAATGAGAAGATAGTTTTGAGCACAAAATTTACCAGGTGCATGAGAGAGTTACACATGCAGAAACTGCATGACATTTCAGCACTCTAGATTTAAGGAGGTGCCCAATCTTCATTGGCAGCAGGAGGCATCATTGCCCATCGCTCACTCTCACTTGTACATGCCCCCTCCCACGCCCCTCAACACAGCCCCTCCACAAAGTAAGTGTTTAAGTATGGTCAGACCACTCCTAAGTATGCCCCTGGTAGAGGTACATTCTATGTATCTACCTGTAACATTTTATGGCCCCACAGCAACCCAGTGGCCATGGTTATGCTTCAGAATGATATCTCTTTCTCTGAAGAAAGATTTGGCACCCACAGAAGTCTAGGATGGTACTTAGTATGCCACTTACACGTGTACATCCTTGTGCACTTGGCAAATTGTGTCCTCTGTCCTTGCTGAGATTATATTCAATGGTACCCATTAACAGTGGGTGAAAACAGACATGACGCCAACCACCCTTTAACCACCCTTGGTGGTTATTTATGCATGTTGCAGGGCTGTATTGGTGCCCTATGCAGCCCTGCAACATGCATAAATAACCACCAAGGGTGGTTAGCGTCATGTCTGTTTTCACCCAGTGAATCTGGTGGACCCTGGTTCACTTGAGAGCTACACCTAATTTTACACAAACCATCTGGAAGAGTGACTTTACATTACTGTTGACTTTGGTGGACTTGAATCAAAATTGACAGGTTAAAAGACTTGAGTCTACAATTGACATTTCATTGTAAATATCCTGAGCCTGTAGGTCCCCATAATATCTAATCATTATTGTCCATGTGCTAGGAATGCTATCACTAATATTAAACCCACCTTTTCCTAGGTTTGACTTGATTGCCAATGGAGGAGCATCCCTAACTCTGCACTTTGAACGTGCCCCATTCATGAGTCAGGAGAGGACAGTGTGGCTGCCATGGAACAGTTTCTATGCGATGGACACACTAGTGATGAAGACGGAGGAGAATTCTATTCCGAGCTGTGACCTAAGTGGCTTTGTCCGCCCTGATCCAGTTATCATTTCATCACCACTTTCAACATTCTTCAGTGATGCTCCTGGTCGAAACCCTATAGTACCTGAAACTCAGGTATGAACTATACTCGTAAAAAGAATGTAGAGCAGTGGTTCCCAACAAATGTGCGAGGGCATCCTGGTGGGCCTCAGGAGGTTGTCAGGTAATTGAAAACTGAGGTAATTATAGTTGCTTGGTGAAGCATGACCCTGCAAGGCTATGCCACAACTGTTATAATGGATTTTAAATTAAATAATATTTATTTAATATTGTAGGTGTAGTGGATAGTCCAAGTAATACCCACTTTGTTTTGTCTTCAATTATATGCTGGATGGTTTTTTGGTGTTATGTTCAGTTTAAGCATGTGGTTATGTGGTGTATATATGGACAGATAAACAAGTCTACCATGAAAGCATTGCTGAAGCATAGGTGTACATAAGTCCCCAAAAGGCTGGGAACCTGTGATGTAAAAAACAGTCATTCACTTTGTTTAATTAGCTTAATGGCTTACATTCTATCAGTGACAACCAATTAGAGTTTTTCTGTCCACTCATTGGACTTGGTACAGCTCAGACTTGAACTAGGACTTGTGCAACAATTCTGCTAGATGAGATAAAAAGGCAGACTTTTCTAATAAAGCTGTAACTTAATCTTCTCTTGACTTTTTTACACTCTTTCTCTGTATCTCATTGTCAACTTGTACATCAAGTCCTGTGTATTCCTAGTTTGTATCTTAAGCAGTTTCAAGAGAATTTGCAAAAGCTTTGTGCATGCATCTCACAACAAACAACTTTTCTTCCAGTAGTCATAGGAATAAATGATATGGAACTCTTTAATGATCTACACTGGTATTATTGCTGGTTTATTCCATTATGGCATCCCTGTTGCTTTATATCGATTGTCAGTAGAAGTTGCAGGTTCGTATAATTACAGCCTCTTGTGGCCTCCTTGCATATAACTAGCAATAAAGCCTGCTGTTCTTATTTACACTTTTGCTAACAGTGTGGTTTTAAAAAGAAAACATAACAATGGCCAAAACATTATTAATCCAGAAATCATAATCTAAATTCTATCACTGCAGTAAGGCAAGGATAAAGATTTTCAGTGGTAGAAAGTTATTAATCCATAAGTAAAATACAAACACATATCTGTTCTAAACAAAGTGTGCAAAGCAAATATAATATCTAGTCTGTGTTTTTATCCAGGTTCTTCATGAAGAAATTGAGATCCCTAGCTCTAACATAAAGCTCTGCTATCTGAGCTCCCGTACTGCTGGATACAAATCTTTGCTTAAGATCACCATGACACAGTCTCTTGTGCCTCTGAACCTAATTAAAGTTCATCTGATGGTGGCAGTGGAAGGGCATCTGTTTCAAAAGTCATTTCAAGCTTCCCCCAACTTGGCATATACATTTATTTGGGACAAAACGGATGCATACGGTCAGAAGGTTTACGGGCTATCAGATGCTGTAGGTATGTCATCAAATTCAAACTCTAAAATTTTAAAACTATAACTGCAGTGTTTGTACTGGCCATTTACAGCCACACACACAAAAAAAATGCTATGGTCCACACTGAGAGCAGAATCAAACACAGTTCAGAATTGGCAAATGCAGCCTTCTTGACATTGTTTTGTCTGCTATTATGCGTCATATCCTGATTTAAAGTGAATAAAATTACTTTGGTGCCTGCGTTCACTGTCAAAAAAAGAAGTGAATGAAACTTTTGGAATGGCACTTCAAATGTAGTGCTTATTGTTGAGTATGTTTAGCTGTACTATATACTTCGCGTGAAACGAAAGTGCAGTTTTCTGGTCTGGCTCATTCCCCCAGTTGTATAGCCATTTCTATTCTGCCTTGTCAGAGATCTTGAGGTCAGCAAGAGACAGAAAGAATGACCATAAAAACTTTGGTACGTTCTGTAGAAAGTGTGATGAGTTAATGTTAAAGATGTTAAATTTATGCACTCCGAAAAAGTGCATAAGTGAATCTGCTAAGTAAATCTTGCTCTCCTTGTCGAATTCCAAGGCTGGAAGAGGCCCAAGGATCCTCAAGTCTAACCCTGCGCCCTAAGACAGGATTAAACAGACTTAAACCATCCCTGATAAATATTTATCCAGGCTCCGCTTAGTAACCTGAGCCTCCACTAAAGAAGATTCCACTATCTCCCTTGGCAACTCTTTCCCTAGCCCATTTGTTCCTACAGTCAGGAAGTTTTCCTAACATTTAATCTAAACCTCCTTTTTGTGCAGCTTAACCCTTTTTCCTCTTGCCCTTCCCTCAGTGGCAGCTGTTGTTTGTCGTCTTTATGGGAGCCTTTTAAATGTTTGCACGTTGACATTTTTCTCACTTTCCATTCTAAAGCACCTCTTCCCTGGGGTTTTGTGGATTCCTTATTAATATACATTTATAATATTTATAATTTTATATATGTGTGCATTACATTCCCCTCTGCAGTTCTCTTTTAAATATACTTTTACATACCATACCAAATAAAAGTAAATGCTTAACATCCGGCTAATTAAAAGCAGTATCCTCACCTGTCATTTAGTAGTAGAATTCTTATTAGATTTTTTTTTTGTAATGATTTTCCTCCTCTTCCCTCATCAAACTGATCCATTCCCATGGCCTGTTCCATGAAAAGGTCATTTGATCCCTACTGAGCACAAGTTAATTCAGAACAAGTGAATCAAGTTTCAAGGTTGATCTAAATCAAAGATCTGGATTTAATACTGTGAAATAAAAGATGAGAGCATGAGAACTCCATCCCATTGAGGGACTTTGATTTATTAGTTGAAATGTTGTCCAGTTATTTCCCAACCCAGTAATTATGCAGTAATCATTCACCTTTTTTTTTTCCCTCTAGTGTCCGTGGGGTTTGAATACGAGACTTGCCCCAGCCTGATTTTATGGGAGAAAAGGACAGCACTGCTTCAAGGATTTGAACTAGAACCCTCAAATGTAGGGGGCTGGTCACTGGATAAACACCATGTGCTAAATGTCAAGAGTGGTGAGTCAGCCTATATCATGTATTGTCTGCACTTTAGACAGATGTCCTAAAAAAATCCAGTTACCACTGTTTTTTCTATTGCCTTCCCGGCAAAGTTTGTGCAAATTGTAATGTTTTTCATTTGTAAGAATAGTTTTGTGCCACGTTGTCAATAAATGCTTCTTCCACCACCACAGAAGCAACATGTTTCTGGCAACATGCACAACTATCTTCTCCTTCCTCTACTGGTTCTGACTCTCCATTCCTTTTGTCTTTCCACTCCTGTGTTCTCCTCTGAACCCTGTAAATCTCCTGCAAGAGATATCCAAAGAAAGCCAAGAGACATATTTTGTATGAGTTGAGCAATAGTATTTCAATGAAAGTTGAGAGACTCATCTCCCACGACGTTTATAATTTAAAGCAGTAGTTGGCTGTAAGATTATTTGAGGAAGTTAAACGTGCCCATTATAAAGCCAGGGGATTTGAATATGAAGCACCTTTATATCTTCTGGTGATAATGCAGATTTACTGTGAGAAATGTTTTATCCATTTAACACCCTTGGAGAAAAGCAATCCGTCTTGGCATTTGGCTATCCACACCACACTAAAAAAATATCACCCCTTCCCTGCAGCTGGGTACTTTTATATTTAATTCAGCAGTAAAATACTTTCTAGTGTAAATATACCAAACAGTTTCCTGCATCAGACCTACTTGACTAGACTTTGGGTGCTTGCCCACGTTACCCAAGTGGAGGAAACGTATGTTTTGTAAGCTCAAGGTAGGGAAACAAACGTGTAGATTTAAAAGCGTCAACAGCCGCGTCTCACGTTGTTTTCAATCACGGCTCACAGGGCTCAAAGTCCAACCCTGTCCTCCGTGATTGAAAACAATGCAAGACACAGCTGATGATGCTTTTAACCCCATGCCCACATTCAGAGCTACACGTTTGTTTCCCCGCCATGAGTTTACAAAACTCGGGTAAAGTGGGCGAGCACACTTTATTTAGAACAAAACAGTTACCAGAAGAACCAGGAATGAGATTGAGACTCATAATTAGAGCAGAGAGATTTAGACTGTAGCTAGATAATGAGACCACACTTTAGCTTTAAAATGTAGTTCCTCGTCTAAATACCACTGTAACTATCATTTTAATGATCCAACTTACATACTGGCACTGGCACTTGTGAAAAGCTTATTTTAAGCAATCTTAGATGACCAGATTATAAAGTAGCAGAATGAAGAGAGGTTAGGAAGCATTTGTGGATCAGTATGAGGCTACTAACACTAATGATTTCAGCAAAATGCAACTCTTATTGCTGCAGTTCTACCATTTTAAATGTATGGCCCACATAATTGTGTCATTAATCTGTAATGAAATTATTACCACTCACAGCAGCACCCAAAATGGGCTGTGTGCTTTACAAATACATAGAAAGACACTAGAGCTGCAGCAGGTAGCATGTTGGCTCTCCGTAGGCAGTACCTGCAATTACGAGCCCCGTATCGGGGGCCCAACTTGGAACCAAGTACCAATCGGGCACTGGATTTACTGACATTTCAGGCAATACTGAGATCGGTTACCTGATTACCAAGTCGGGCACCTGATTGCCCAACCCTATTTTCTGAGTTACCAATATACTAGAAGTTACCGATAACACCAGAAGTTACTGACATACCAATATTTACCACTTACCACATTACTGTTTCCAGGTTATCGGAGTATAAAAGGACAACACCCTCTTATTTGTTTCTGTGGGTTGTAGGAGTTCACAGAAGGTAGGAGAGTGCTGGTGGTGCTGATTTTTCTATTACAGACACAGACACACAAAACACACACACACAATAGCCGCAGTCACCTCGTACATCATATCACAGGATAGATTAGGAATAGGATAGGTTAGGTTTATAAAGTAGAATATACAGATATTGGATATAGGATATAGGTATATAGGATTTTTCATAGGATCTATATAGGATGTGTGTGTGTGTGTATATACATAGGATCTGTGTAAAAAATAATGTTATGGAAATCCCTTCCTCCAGAGGTCTGTTTTGAGCCTGAGTGTCTTCCAGAGACGGTGTAAGACCTTTTTGTTTGCAAAGGTGGTTAGCGGGCGGGGATGGGGGTGGTGGTTTTGGGGTAGGGTCATGATGGGGGGTTGGGTGTGGGAAATAGGGAGGTGGTATTGGGGGGGGTTGCAGGGAGGGTTGTGGGTTTGTTTTTGTCTTTTATTGTTTTATGGACTTTTTAATGCATTTTATATGTTTGTTTGTAAGCTGCCCCGACCCTTTTAGGGAAGGTCGGGAAGAATTTGTTGTTGTTTTTTGAGAGAGAGGGGCGGGGGAGATTCTAGTGCCTTCCCTAATTCTGGTCCATATATATCTCGACAGTTTTGTTAAATGAAGTTAAATAGAACTGAACTTAGACTTGGCTACCTAAGCTAACTTAGGTAGCCAAAGGTGGTGACCTTTTCCGGTCCAGGACTCTCCTGTTGTAATAAAACCAAAATATATTAGGCATCACCCCGCAGTGTTACACACGGACACTCAGGTTTATCTGGTGGGTTATTTTTTATATATATAAAAAGCCCATTGTGTTGTTCTTGGTAACACGTACATATATACACATGCACACGTGGTACCCAGAACAGCACAACAGGCTTGATCAGTCTTGTGCTCAGGATCCATGAACAGGTGCAGCCAGAGAGAGAGGGAAGGAGGAGGAGGCAGAGGAGTCTCTCATTTTCATCTCCATCACCACATGAGGGAGAGACAAGTTCTAAGGGGGAGGAGGACTCCAGTGAGCTTGCTGAATTTAGCGATGGTCTGGAGGCTGCTTAACAGGGCCTTAAAAGCCCTGTTGGAGTCTCAGGCCTCGCTGAGGCAGCAGTGGCAAACCCTGGCTTGGTGGCAGTGCCAGGCCAGGGCATATAGTCACTACATTAGGTAGTAGAGGGAGGCAATCAGTGTCTACCGCAGCTCGGTCATAGAGCACGAGAGGGAACTCCAGTAAGCTATTGTTGCTGCCAGGGATCGTGGGGTTGATGTAGGCCACCTGTTCCCTCTCGCACCATGCACTGCAAGACTAATGCCGTACCCCGATGTTCCACTGGGCCATGAAGAACCTCAACCTCAAAGAGAGTAGGAATAAGATCCCTCCCTCATTTACCTTGTGTGTGTTTTTTTTCATTTTATATTTCATCTTGGACCAGGTAGATGTAGGTTTAGTTTAGATGAGGTATCACTCACACATACCTGTACATAATTACCCTCCCTTTCTCATTCTCTTGGTTTTCCTTTTCCTTATTATTCCCCCATTACTTTTCACCTCCTGCAGACTGATACCAGTGTGGTGAGGTGAGCTTAATGGCTTTGTTTGATGACTTTCCCTAACAAAGAGGTTGGGGATGGGGTTCAGAAACAGCCAGAGTCCCCAGAGCAAAGTCAATCTAGCATAGTAGTTCAGTGAAAAACAGTGTCATTCAGAAAGAATGCTTAAAAAGACATCACTGTAGCTTAGCTGGAAAAAGCACAGTGAGTGTTGCATGGGTGCACTTTGAGGAAAGCCAGAGCGTGGGTTCACGTTTCATAATATTTCAAAAACTGCCTTTAGAGAACAGGGTTTTTTTTAAATGAAGTACATAGAACTGAACTTGGGGGGGGGGGGGGACAATGAAAGTACTTAAGAAATATATGAACTTGAGTATACATTTGTAATTTGGATAATAGAGGTTCTGAATGTTACGATAGGCCATGAAATGAGAGTTTTATGTATATTTGCAGAACAAGACTATACAAAACTGTGAGATAGGAAATATTAAAAAGTCGTAAGTCACTCGCAAGACCACAAGGCATTCTCCCTTCCTGATCACTTGATTACATCACTATAGGAATGACATCCCTGGAGTGGGGCATGCCAAATTTTTCAGGGCATGATTACAGACAATATATTACAATCCACAAGCATTTCCTGCACATGGATATTGGGTCCCCTCCCAACTCCCAGATGATCATGGAATGCATGTGCTGCACAGTGTCCTGCCTGGCTGCCCCATAAGTGGCATCTTAGGGCGCATTCAGATGTGCGCTTAATTCGCACAGCAGCAGCGGCGGCGGCAGGGTTGGTGTGACTGCACCAATTCAGCGTAATGCGAACTGTCAGAGTGCGGTTTTAAAAGCTGCTCGCTCCGACAGTTTGTATTACGCTGAATTGTGCACACTAGGTGCATTCACACCAACCCAGAAATGCGTGTTGCTTTAAATCGTACAATGCCGCCACCGCTGCTGTGTGAATTAAGCGCACATCTGAATGCAGCCTTAGTAAAGTTAGTTCATAGATAAATACTTAAATCAGGGATGGGGAACCTCAGGCCTGGGGCCCAAATGAAGCCCCAGCAAGTTTTGATGTGGCCCCTCAATCTAGTTCCTGCACCACAGCACCGAACAAAATGAGTACGGGCTAAGTGAGCAGAGATGAGGGCATGTGCAGGAAGATAGGACCGGAGACAGTTCCATGACACAGATGCACGATCGGGAGGGACCCTCTTTTCCTTGAGCACGTACACCCCATATGCACTCCTGCCCCCAGCTTCTATGTGGCCTTTGTACATCGTATTCATTTTCAAAAAGAGTTCCTGAGAGTAAAAAGGTTCCCCATCTCCACCCCTGATGTAAATAACAGGAAATAACTTGGAGCCCTCTATCTGCAGTAGAATGCAGAGCTGTCATTGTGCTGCCCAGGCAAGAATCCACACCACCAGCAGTGTTTGAGGGAAGCATTTCAAGAAGAGGAGGTAGCAATGTGGGGGTGCGCAACAGAACAATCCACACAGCAGGCAATTATTTGGGATGAGAGAGAAAATAAATCTTGGAGCAAAAACTATATTGTACTCAAACTTATGCGACCAGTTTGCCTGGCCTTGGATAGATAAAATGATTGGATAAAGAAAAGCGAGCAAATATTTTTTGCATCATTGCAACACATTCAAGGGAAAGGAAGTCGCGCTATATGAACAGCATTGCAAATGCTAAAAGATGAAGATGATAACAAGACTGCACTGGAAGTGCAGAAGCAAAACGTTTCACTATAAATGTACCCCCAAGAACAGCAACTAAAAGAAAATTAACAAATAATAAATAATGCCACAGCAGGGTAACAAGGGTCTCCCGATAGTGAATAGTGACTGGTGCTGTGACTGACAGGGGCTCCACCATGCTATGCAATGATACCCCAGACCTATTAGCAGCAGCTGCAGCAGCATCGCTGTGGGTTCTCATGCCTTCTGGATCCTGCAATCCCTGTGGCAAGCCCACCTCCTCTTCAAATGCCTGCTGCTGCCAGTCAGCCATGGGCAGGTCTTTCTCAGCAACGAATTTCACACATTCCTGCTGTACGGGGGTGGGAGCGGGAGGGAGCAAAGCTGAGGCCCACTCTTCCACAGAATAAGGAGAGCCTAGCAAAATAGGGTAGTGGGGAAGGGGAAATCATTGGGACGGGGGCCATGCCACAGCAGGGTGGTAACAGTAAAAACACCTCAGGGGAAACTGAGGCATACAGCTTTTCAAGGAAAGCAAAGCAAAAGCCTCCTCCCACCCACCACTCAAACCCTTTCGCAGAATGACGAGAGGCTAGCAAAATGGGGCAGGACTCCAGGGGGAAAATGAATGTTAAATGTGCAATCAATTGCCTTAGTTCACACCTATGTACGAGAACAAAAGCTACCTAGCTGGAAAGAGTTTAGGCCCACCCCCATCCCAGTCATACAGCCAAAAGAACCAGATCCTTTTAGACTGGCTGGGAGAGTCAGCCATCTCACACCCATGCACGGAGCAACGGACGCCAATGCCCGATGCTCTGTGCATTGGGGGGGGGGGCGGTGAGGGGTCCATGGGAACGCATGCACCGCCCCCCACCCCCATTCCCCCACCCACCGCGGCCTGTGTGAAAAGGGCCAAAGTTCTTTTTCTTCTTAGGGGAAGAACTGAGACTTGGGGACTCATGCTGTAGTTGTCGGGGTGCAGAGAGTTACACAGAGAAACAGGAGCACACACCTTGCCAGTCCACCCATCCACCATGCTTACAGAGGGCGAGGAGGAAGGATGGGGAAGCTGCAGGCAAATTAAACAACAGTATAGAACAAAGAAGGAAGAGCTGAATGACACGCGCGCACACACTGTTCAAAATGAAAATTCAAATCAAAGGAAAAGAAGCTAATATCTGAGGATGGAGAAGCATTTTAAAAAAATTTAAAAGAGAAGAAAATGTAGTTTAACTCCCAGGAACACATGCATGCCACAGAGAAGAAGATTAATGAACGAGGGTAAATCTCAGTCAAGGTCAAGCAGGAGGATGCTAGAAAAGAGGAAAGATCAGGGCACCAAAGGGCAAGCTGTCAAAAATAAAACATTGAAAGAAATCAATTTTAAAATAAATGCCACAAATTTCATAAGTAAAGAACTGCAGGGTGAGTAAAGGCAGATGGTGGGGGGAGAAATCCCAGCAAAGATTGCTCACTCACCACTAACAACAAGATCCAGGGTAGACGTTACATTCAGTCACCAACACACACATTTTACCTTCAGTAAAGGACTGAAAATGGCATTATGTTTGCCCTTGCAGTTCCACCCCTTACCAGAGTCCCAGCCCCTCTGCACATCTGGCCAATAGCAGAGTTGTTTCTCAGTGTGACCTACCATGCCATGCAAACCTTGGCCAATGGGAAAACTAGGTAAACTTAGAACATTCTAGCTAGGTTCCACCCCCGCCCCTCCCCTGGCCAAGGTACAGAAAAGATGGGCAGAGTGAAAATGTGCACAAACAGGAATTGCACAAAAGGGAATTATGGTAACAGTGAGGGAACTCGGCATTGATAACCCGGTAACAAAATAGGTAATTCGGAATATCGGGCAGCCCGTTGGGCAGTAAATCAGGCACATATTTGTACTCGGTATTATCAGGTCGAGTCCTTTACCGTATTTTCAACGGGGATGCCCATTTTTGAGGATACTTTCAGCTCTAAAAGACTTCAAGCTCAAAAGGTAAAAACAGACGTGTGAACAGCGCAGTGGCTCCTCGGCCCAGCCTGGGAAACCGCAGCCTACACAGCCCAGATTGGGGCACAGAACTAACATGCCCATGGCTTCCTGCCACCCACACGGCCCGAGTTGGGCAGGGAGCACAACAGACAGGCGGGCACCCCCACCTGCACTCTGCTCCTAGCACCCTCCCACCACCACCACTATGACAGACAGCCATGGCGGCCAATGACAGGCAAGCATGCCGACCCCTCACCAGTGGTGGGTATGGTGGGGCCACACAGACACTCTAGCCCATGTTGACCAGCATAGGTGGCCCTTAGCCCAGGTTGTAACCTCGGAGATACCCCAGGGCAGAGGCAGGCCAGCATCTGGCAACATCACGATAGATATGCTGATGGCTCCTGGGCCACAGCGAGCCAGAGTAGGCCTAAGCAGGCCACTGGCATGTTAGTTAGAAAAAAATGCAAATACACCAGCTGTTATAACTAGAGCTGAAATGAGTACCAGCAAAAACAGGTTTACTCAATGAATTTCTAGTACCCAAATTGACCCAACAACGTCGGATCCCATATCCAGTTGCGACCCAATTTGAGTACCCGATGTCCTCAAATGTCAACTTCTGGTACCGTTTGTTTGGTTTTTTTACTTCCTTATTAATTTATTGACTTCTGACACCTATCCATTCCTAGAAAATTGACTTCCAGTCCTGATTCTTTTTAATCTTTTCCAGTTTTTCCAACCTGCTATATCAATTGGTAATTGGATAATGGAAAAATTGGTACTAGAAGTTACTGACTTTTTCTGTTTTTGAGTACCCGATCGGTACCCAGGTAACCCATTGGTTGCCCAGTGCAGTACCCAAGTATGCAGGTATTACCCATGAGTAGTAATTAAGTACCTGTTTCAGCTCCAGGTATAACATGTTCTTTTGTGCATTGCAAATTAAACCAAGGCTATATTAATTATTTAATATGCATTTGCTGCCGATTCTCTTTTTCCTCTATTACTCTTGCTTGTCTGTTTCTGTGGTCAGTTTTTGTTTGTGTCTCTTCCTCTAATATTGGTTGTTTTTGCACGGATGCCCCTCCCCCCCGCTGGATGTGCGGGCGGGTGTGCCGGGGGCGGGCATCTGTGCAAATGCCACAGCAGTGGGTGGGGGGATTGGCGTGGGGCTGCATACATGCTCCCACGCAACATCCATCTCCACCCATCACACACCCACGGAATCATCCGGCAAACCGGAGGAGGCTCCGTGGGTGGAAATGGGTGTGTGCCCGTGGAAACGGTCGCACACCCACCTCCACTCACCGCCAGCGCACACCCAACCCCCCACCCATCGTATCCATGCACAAACAGCCATTGATCCTTTGAGATAATTACTGTGGAAAGAAATCTGAAATGCTGTTCTTCACATTTTCCATTATAAAATGAACAGGATTAAGGATCTCAGAAAATGAGCATCTTTTTGGTGTCCTATATGTAACTCAGGCTCCATCGATATGGCTCTCTGTCTTCTCATATTGCTGGACCATGTTTTTTTTTTTATGAAATGGCTACTGACATGAGATAACAGCCCTCAGTCTTATAGCTGAGACAGTAGAGGTTTGAGATTTTATATTCAGATTTCCTCAGTTGAATTGCTACTGTTGATCATCCACCTGGGGGATTAGATTACAGGTGCAAACTCTTCAGGAACCCCCTCTCTAGTCGTTGCATGAGTACGTCGTACAATAGCTCATTACACATGCAGTCTAGTTAAAGTACAGCGTTGTGCTACAATCATGAAATTGTTATTGTTGTTGTTGTGTTATTTATTTATATAACACAAACAGTGTACCTGGCACTGTACGATCATCAGTTAGAGACAGGTCCCCTACACCAATGGGGCAAGGGCCGTTTTTACACGGACCGAGGTGGGTGGGGGGGATGGGTGTTTGGCCACGGTGGGTGGAGATGGGTGGGTGTCTGTTTAAATGGACACACACACACACTTCCACCCACAGAGCCTCCTCCAGTTTCCTGGAGGGCTGCGTGGGTGGAGATGGGTGTG
Source organism: Sphenodon punctatus (assembly GCA_003113815.1). NCBI lineage: Eukaryota > Metazoa > Chordata > Lepidosauria > Sphenodontia > Sphenodontidae > Sphenodon > Sphenodon punctatus. Next base: position 758,426 of record QEPC01005568.1, on the reverse strand, counting down.
CAACGGGTAGAGGTGGGTGTTGCATGGGAGCACACGCACCCCCACCCATCCCGCTCAGTGTTCACATGGGTGAACCCCAAGCAGACACCCATCCCCCCCCACTGCCACCGTTTACACGGACAGCACCCCACCCCACCCCAACACCCACCCAAACACTGAGCGGGAGGGCCATCTATGTAAAACCAGCCAAGGTCCCTACACTAGGGCCCTTTTTATATAGGTGCCCCCCACCACCACCAGACGCCTGTGCGAACGCTGCCAGTGGTGGATGGGGGTGCATGCGCGCTCCCACACTCTACCCATCTCCACCCATCACTCACGCACGGAGAATGGGCTCCAATGCCAGTTGCTCCATGGATGGAGGTGGGTGGAGATGTGTGTGCGCCCATGGGAACAGCCACACACCCACCTCCACCCACTGCGACCCGTGTGAAAAGGGCCTCAGAAAGACCAGGGAGAGGAGACAAGGGAGAGACAGGGATATATTCATGAAGCTGAGAAGTTTCAGGTGCACATGCTTAACTTAGTTACAGAAGAGGGGAACCCTGAGTGAAGGACGGAAGACTTGGTGACTTGCATGATGTGTGATGTCAATTGCATTTGTCAGCAGTGCCAGGTGTGCCTATAGCTTTGTTAAGAACTTCCTTATTTAAAAGCATGATTGGATTTCCAGATTAGCACAAGGCTGATAAATTTCAGCAGGACTTTCTACAATTCTTGGCTATGCTATAAGCTGTAGTCATCCAGGAGAACCTGCCCCTTGTTCAGAGATGGGGTGAAATCCAGTTCCCCAGCAGCCCCTGGATGGTGAGATTTGTGTTATCATTGGAACCGACTAGCTGGCCAGCCCAAGCCAAGTTATCTATCTTAGCCATGAGGCATGCTGATCTACTTTTCATCTTCGCCCCTCAGTTTTTGGATTTTCTTTCAGGCTTTTTTTATCTCATCTGTTTTACTTCCTCTGTTTCTTCCATTTTATCCTCCTTCCCGTTTTCTTTGCTTTGCAAAAGAGAGAAATGCTTTGCAGTGAGAGGGAAACAGATCAAGGTAGGGAATAAGCAATGCAACATAGGGACTCCATTACTTTAGATAAAAGGAGACTGAAAAACACTGGAAGGAGAAAGTTAGGTTGAAGCTTAATAGCAAGAAGTAGCATATAAGCCTCCTTGACTCCCAAGCGGTGGCACAAAACAGTGTCTGTCCTTTAGTCCGATGTAGTAGGATGGGAGTGGAGGAATGTGTTTGTGTTTTGACCAATAATGGTGCGATATAATGGCTGTTTTAACATGGACGCCCTCCCCCCCCGGCTGGGTGTGCGGGCAGGTGTGTGGGGCGGCGTCCGTGTAAACGGCACAGCAGTGGGTGAGGGGATGGGTGTCCATCCATGTAAACAGCATGGGTGGTGAGGGGCTGCGTGTGCACTCCCGGTGCACACCCATCTCCACCCATCACCCACCCACGGAGCCATCCGGAAAAACGGATGAGGCTCCGTGGGTGGATGTCCGTGGGAAAGGGCACACACCCACTTCCACCCACTGCGGCAGCACACCCATCCCCCCACTCACCACAGCTCATGTAAAAAGGGCCAATGATACAGTTTAACAAGATCCATCCTTATGCCTTGAAGCACATTGTAAGACCCTTTTCACACGAGATGCCCCCACCCATCTCCATGCAGTTTCGCTGTGTGGAGATGGGTGGAGGCACCTACGGGAATGCTGCAGGGGGTGTGTGTGCGTGCGTGCTCCCGTGCTACACCCCTCTCCATCCATCACCCACCCACAGAGCAATGGGTTCCAATGCCCGATGCTCCGTTAGTGGAGGTGGGTGTGCACCCATTCCCATGGGCACACCCGTCCCCCCCACCCACCACGGTCTGTTTAAAAATGGCCTACGCTAAACATGCTATCTTGATCAGTCTGTTCTAAAAGCAGCAGTCTTCTTGTTGCGTGAAAACAGACATGATGCTAACTCCACTTTAACACTGTTTTAACATTTCTTACTCATGTTGCAGGGCTGTATTGGTGCCCTGTGCAGCCCTGAAACATGCATAAGAAATGTTAAAGCGGTGTTAAAGTGGAGTTAGCATCATGTCTTCACCCGTTGTTGGACACAGCACTGGATGCACCTCACTCTGAATTTGTGAGCTGAGCTGGGGTCACATGAACTGTTTTTAAAAAGGCTGTTCTGAATTATCAGAGTAATCACTTGCTTTTCCACTCATTCTCAGGCATACTGCACAAAGGCAATGGGGAGAATCAGTTTCTAACTCAGCAGCCAGCTGTGATCACCAGCATCATGGGGAATGGTCGCCGAAGAAGCATCTCCTGCCCAAGTTGCAACGGTCTTGCAGAAGGAAACAAGCTGTTGGCCCCTGTGGCGCTTGCAGTGGGAATAGATGGAAGCCTCTTTGTTGGGGATTTTAACTACATTCGGCGCATCTTTCCCTCCAGGAATGTCACCAGCATTTTGGAGTTAAGGTATTGTGTCAATCTTATTATTTTAATATTATTCTTTAACTTTTCTACCCAGTTCTCTGTAACCAGGCTTTCCCATTCCTTTTTATAATTTTATGCAAAATTGTTACTTTCAACCTGATAAAGATTACGGTGGAGAAACAGGGCACAGAAATGCATAGCGGAAATCTTTGACTGCTCATTGCAACGAACCTCATTAGGCTGATGGTGATTCATGCAAAAACAGCTTACTTCTCTTTTGGGGATCACTTAAGAGCATTTCCTCTTTACTCTTAGTCAAAGCTTGGCTATTTTGTAAAATTATGGGACTGACCTCTCTAAATTGAACCAGGGCAATAAATGAGGGCTCAGAAGTCTTGTGAGTTCAGGGGAGTTTCTGATATCAACATTTATGTTGCCCACCATTCCACCTCCTTTTCCCTTACCTACTTTACTAAGTATTTTTATTTAGGTTTGATAAGTGCTAGTAAAATTAGACTGGTGGTGTCTTAGAGCCACATGCACATTCAGGGTATTACTGTTCTTGAAAACAGGGAAGCTCAGCATGAGCAATTTCTAAATATTTGTAATGAGAAAAGGCACTAGACCACACAAGACCATTTCACCCATTTCTGTACAGTTTCAGTTTCCATCCCCCTGGAAGGAGACAGGCCTGCTCCTGTGATTCGTCCTTGTTTTTACAATTGAGCTGCTCACATGAGAAAGGGCTACAACCTGGGTTGGAACCTACATAAACACTTTCTTCAGCAACTTACACAATGACTTACTGTAGTAGACTTATAAAATTTGGAGAGCTGTCAGACATCTACAGAAAATTCATGCCTCTAGCTTAATTCTTGAGTGGCCAAGTTCTCTAATACCATAATAATCTATTACTCTGCTTTCATTCCAGTTTGGGCTTTCAACTCCTGAGACTAATAACAGAGTTACTGGTTCATACTAGAGTAACAGAGAAAAAGAGATAATATGTCCAGTTGTTATCTCACATCTATGTTGAACTCGTGTAACTCCATTGACTTAGCATCATCCTGATTTTAATCAGTGTGAGATCAGAATAAGGCTCAGTTTACTCTTAAATAGACTCCATGACGCACCTCCATAGACACATGATTGCACATTATTGCCTCTTCACTGATAAAGCATTGTTTTATAAGATAGCCACAGACTATTCTAATAGTCATGATTCTTAGAAGCAGATCAGTAAATGCTCACAAAAGGTAATTTGCATTGCTGTGTGACCTGCTGTACATATTAATTATTTTAGATCAGCATTGCATCCAGTTATTCCTAATTTTGTATAATATGTGTGAACTTTATTCTGTCCATTGGATGTTATTCTCTAGATAGGGATGCACAGAAACAGGCCGTTTTTTTACCCGCCCCTCCCCGCTCAGTGTACGGGCGGGTATGCGGGGGGGGCGGGCATCCATGTATATGGCCAGCGGTGGGTGGGGGATGGGTGTCCATTCGGTGTTCGCCCATGTGAACACCAAGTGGGATGGGTGGGGGTGCGTGCGCACTCCCGCGCAACACCCACCTTCACCCATCTCCACCCACGGAGNTGGGTGGGGGTGCGTGCGCACTCCCGCGCAACACCTACCTTCACCCATCTCCACCCACGGAGCCCTCCGGAAAACCTCAGGAGGCTCCGTGGGTGGAGGTAAACAGAGACACACCCACCTCCACCTACCGCAGCTAAACACCCATCCCCCCCCCACTTCCGTCCATGTAAAAAGAACCATGTATATATAACAGCCATCATTTTCACACACAGGGTGCTTTCAGAAGTGACGGCTCCCACCACCACAGACCTTCGCTGGTGGGAGCCATCACTATGGTCAGGAATTGGCCTGGCTACCGAACAAATATAACAGCAGGCAGGGAGACGCACATACATGTGTCCATGCTGCGCAGAGCAGACAACCCCCACCAGCTGACGGGCAGCCATGACAGCCAATGGCTGCCCAGAACCAGCGGGAACCCCGACCGGGGTAAGTAAAGCAACTGTTTATCCGTAATGGCACGCTTGGGCAGCCGTTTCCTGGGCGGTATTGGCACTTATCCCAGGCTGTGGCCTGGGGATGTTCCTGAGTCACAGCTCGAGCTACATGCCAACACCACCTGGGGAAGAGCCAGGTCTAACATCTAGCAATGCTTCCTGACATGATGGTGGCCCACAGTTCCACAAGTGTCAAAGTGTGGCAATGCGGGCAATGGTCACATTTGAAAACAGCCAATGATGCCTTTTATCAGGACTTAAATCCATATCGCCTCAACACCTGTGAAAGTTAGACCAGTTATGTAGGCGCTGATGTGTATTACACCTAAAGTGCTGACCAAAAGTTTACTAGAGTGTTGCTTTAATTATTCCTCCCTCCTGATTGTGTGAGTGAAGAAAGAATATCTCAGCATCTTCAGAATACCATATGACAAAAATAAGAAATCACATCAACAAAAATCAGTTTAACCTTGTGTTCTCAGAAAGGAATTCAGAGGTCTTCTCACTCAGATGAATGAATAGTCCTGTGAAAGCACTGCAGCCTTGCACAGTCAATAGGAAAGACTCTACCAGGCCATGAAATTTAGCACCTCCTCACATAGGTACCTACCCTAGATAACCAGCATCAAGTTTACCTTCCCATGTAAAAATCTTATCTACTCAGGCCAAGTGGACAGGTGTAAATGTACAACGCTATGTAAAAATCAGGGAGCTATCCATCAGTAAAGATTTGCAGGTCCACATTTTCATATAGGAACAATAGAATCCTAGACCCTAACATAAAGTGTGGGGTTTTTTAAGTGCATATGATAATTCCATAATTAATTAAGTAACCCTGTTCATTTATGACAGACAAAGAACCTCATTCTGATTAGCATATGCCAGAATAAATCAGGAATAGCTTCTCAGGAGTCAAAAGGAGATACACCAGTGTTTAAAGGGAACAGAATTAGGAAAATTACTTCCTCTAGTGGAGTAAATATATGCAAGACATCAGCTGATCCAAATAAAGAATTGAACCAATGTTTTAGTACAGCTTATAGACTGGGTAAAATTCCCAGTGTTGTCTGTGTTATGCAGCCGGTAGTTTATGAGTAATGGGCATAGCAGTGTGAGATGCATTCTAATCATTAGCATGGTATGTGTGCATGTCCTGCACTTGGTGCATAGGCACACAAGTTCAACCTGCACTTGGTGTATGCACATACTTTGGACTGGACCCTAAATCTGTATAAAACCAAATAACACAGGTCAAAAACTGATTTATTTTGCATCCAACAGTGGTAAGATCGCACATTATTTGGTCTTATGCCTAGATAACATGCCTAGGCATAGATTAATGCAACATGGTTCACACTGTATTGAATTTTCTCGCTCTCTCATAAAATAGCACTAGCTAAAGGATTGCTTTGATTGGCTTGAATGCATGGTAGAAAAATAATTCCGTTACATCAGAATCTTTACTAAATTGCATAGTAGAGTTGGCCAAATTTTTTTTGTTTTTGTTTTTTAAATTCTCTTCTTTTGGGTAGTTTGGGTAGTCACGTAAACAGATACAAGTGATCTTCGTGCAGGTTTCATTGTGCATTACCTACACCTCTTCATTAAAACCACTGTTCTACACAGAAAATTGCCAACTCCTTCCCTCCTCAGCACATAAAGATGCACATTTTTCCACATGATGATTGTTTCAATGATCCAGAAAGTTTCTTACAAAATATGCCTTGAGGGGGGTATCCTAGGAAGGAACTATCTTGTGATTACAACACCCCCTGTTGTGCTTCATCCCTATATCAACCTAAGGCTAGAGCTGAAAAGAGATTTCCTCTTCTGTCCTCTTGTAAAATAAAACAAAATGCTATGTTTGCGTTACCATTTATTCTTCAGCTAACTGTTTGTTCTTTTTTTCCTTCTGTTCTCGTTCTATAAAGAAATAAAGAGTTTAAACATAGGTAAGACCAAGAGCTCTTTCCCATATAATTTGATAGTTTGTTTGCTTCATTGTGTTTGCTTTTTGTGTTGTGCTTCTTGTGTAAAGTTATGTTTTCCATGTACCAAATATAGCAACATTATTTACGTGCTAATTGTGTGTTATGAATACGATATGTGTTAGCAATTATGAAATGCAGTCAAAAAGCAACCAAATAAGTTCTGACAGTAATTGGGAATTTCTAGTAGAATGCAACTATAATGAAACCCAAGCTAACTTTTATATAAGCACTTCTCCCTGCAGTCTGTAATTGGTCTTAATAGTTGAGACAAACTACAGCAGTAGCTTTTTGTAAATGCTGGACAGGGTTCACAAAAGGCGCTAATGACATGTAAATGGGTCAAAAACTCATTAATTAATTTTTCTGGATTCACTCCCCCCCCCCCCCCCCCCCCCCCCCTTTCAATACAGTATTATTAGTTAGTCAATCTTTTGGTCAGATCGTATCAAACAACCAGATTGATTAGTTACTGTATTTTAAGTGCCATTTAAAACTCTTTAGTGAGATTCATGGAAAGGGGTCAATTTTACAAACAGGATCAGATTTTCTGTCTCTCTCTCTGCTCTCTTTCACCGCCTGAGTGCTAAAATCTCCTAGCCAGGCATATTCCCATTGGGGGGATCCTCAACTAGTGTCAAGCCAGCATAAACAACATCTCTGCTTTCCCCCTTGCAGCCTCTATCACAGAGGGTGGGGAGAGGTTGGCCAGAGTATGTCTGTACATGGTTTCTCAGGGGTAATCTACCAATTGGAACATCTAAGAGTATCCCCCAAGCGTATCTGGTGATTCCAGGTGGCTCCAGTGAGCTCAGCTGGATGCAAAAGAGAAACTAGCCTGAAGGTCTGATTTTCTTCTCACAATGGAGTAAAGAAATCCACACACTGATTTATAGACTACCTGAATCATTTCTTTATTTCTATGCAACTATGGTTGTTGCTGGACTTTGCTGCCCATCGTTTCTCACTGTAAATCGACTCCATTGTTAAGGCACTTAGATCTTTGTGTACAATCGTCTGTTAACAAGATCCTTAGAACCAATTGTTGATTTCAAAGCGACTATCCACAGTATCAAGTGCTATTCTCCACGCTAAGGGCTGGCAGGATATGGCCTTAAAGCAGAACATTTCAGGGAAATAATGAATACGTTTTTTAAAAAATCTTTAAAGTAAGAATACCTTCAATATCTTCTTATACTGCCAAATAATAAATTAAAGGGGCATGATGTTTAATAGGAAACAGAGAGGCAAAAGCTGCTTAGCCAGTCAAATGCTAGTTTAGGAACCATTTATTTCTCCAGTATAAAATATTTTCATGTTTGAGGAAATAGGCCATTAGCTTCTTCGTGGAAGCAGTGAAGGCATATTGCTGTAGATCAATCTCAACCTGCCAAAATTTATTTGCCCCACTGTCAAACTCAGTCCCTCAGACCTTGTGTGCTCGCTGCTGTGTTTGGTGAATAGACTTGCTCCTTCTCTGCCCTTATTCAGCTCACGATGAAGAGCAAAAACATATATAACAGGTCAGAAACTGTGCCACTGAGCTGCTGAAACAAAAGATAATGAATGCTCTGAATGAGATCGCTGCTTCCTGACCCTAGCTTGAATGGGATTCACATGGCAGGGAGGCGCACTGATGTGTGAGGAGAGGAAGCTCAGTGCCATATTAGTGACTGCATAAGAAAGAGGGAGAGAAGGAGGCTCAGAAGGAGCCCCAGAGAGCAAGATTCTGTGCTGCTTGCTTTCTTGCTTCCCCCACTCCCCAGCCCCAATACTCTTCGAGTGGTCCTATTGAGTTCAACAGGAGCTACTTTCACAGCGAGGTACTGCTTAATGTGAGTAAGGGAACAAAATCTGGGTCTTATTGTTTAAGCAAAAGCCAGTCTGTCTAAGGGGAGGAAAGCTTCCAAATCATTTTAGTTCTTTTTTTAATATAAAAAAGTCAGAAAAAATCCATGATATTTATGGGTTTTTTAAAGGTTTTTATGACCTTAATCTGCTAGAGAGTAAAGAATTGTGGTTAGCTAAAGTGTTTAAAAGACAATCCTTTATACACAACCAGGAAGAGAAGGAATGAGGCAAGGGAAGGAAGGCTGATGGGTAAGGCTTCCAAACTGAAAAGAAAGACCCAGGGACTTAGAGTCAAGAGACTAGATTCTAATTCCAGTTCTGCCATTGAGCTTAGTGCAGAAGTCTCTTAATTGCTCTTGCTCTGGGCCAGAGATGATTCCTCTGTAAAACAGCTATTTACCCCACCTTTATAAAGCGGTTTGAGAACCTTGTGTGGAAGGTGTTATACAACTGCTTAGTTGTTATATTTTTCACCTCTAATTTCAATGGTTCTGTGAACTGTCAGTACATGCTGTCATCACTGCCCATTTAATTTCTGCCAAAATAGCCTTCCGAGAAGACTGCAGAAACTTCTTATTTACTACAATAATCATCTACTTGATACGTGTGCATCTCATTCCTCACTGATTCCCCAACCACTCCTGTCTAAACTCTGGCCATCACCCCATTAGCACCATTCTTTGTGCACTACCACTGGCCTACCTACAGAAAGGCATGTTGGTATGCATTCGGTGAGAGACCCTAAGTCAAGAAAACATAACTCCACCTCAGCATAGCCACACTCATGGAGTTGTGCCCCCTTTACTTCACAAATCCAAGACTGTAGGTCTTTAAAGGCTGGTAGCAAGCTACAATTGTTGGTAAGTAAGCGGCATTTTCTCTTTCTGTCGTTGTTTGTCTTCCTCACTTTTAAAATCTCCATTGACCTTAAGAAGCTCGCCCAAAAGCTCACAAGGCTGTCAGACTGAGAGATCTTGTTTAAAAACACTTGAAATCTACCTCTTTAACCGCTCCTGGTTTTGTAAGAGTTCTGCTTTAATCCAGTTGTATTTTTTTAAAGGCTGAGGTTGAAGCTCCTCAACTTGTAAATGGCTTGCTAGCTCCACACTTTGAAAAACTGTCAGAATAGCCTTGCTGGAGATTTAGGGCACAATCCAGCTCTATACATAGCCATCGACTTCAATGGGAGCTGAATTGAACCCTTAATCGTATTTTGAGATAACCACTGATATAAAAAATCAGGACTAGTTTGTAAGGAGAAACATAGCCTGGGTTAATATAAAATAAATACTCAGGCACTCTCAGTTGCACAATCAACTTCATCTTCCATAAAGGGTGTTCAGGATTTTGTGTGTCATGAGGGTGAATGAGAGCAAACTTGCTTGAAGAATAAATTTGTTGTGCACCTGTCTCCTACTTACATAAGACCCCAGGAACTCTTGTCAGAGCACTAGTTACTCATAGGCTGGTACTTTGATCTCTTTCCCATGAGTTCTGCTTTCTGGTGAGGTATAAGAATGAATGACGACAGTAGAGGGGAGCCAAAGAGATTTGGTCTGGAGCAGGTATATCCACTTCCAAATCAGAGCGCAGTAGCTTCTCCTTCATTTCTATTTATTGCATAAAAGTATTGTATGACAAATCTAATGCTCCACACTAGATTACTTTAGTAAATCAATCTCTTGCATAGCCGAAAACAGTCTCTGACAACCAAATAATAAAGAGATGTCTTAGCGCAAATGGGAAGGAATTCTCTTTACAGCACACTTGTGCAACTAAGTGCAGAACTCAGCACAGTAGAGGAAAATATTTACAACGTCACTTAACCAGCTTTACTAGGCAAGAGGCCCACATTGTCTTGTTTCTTTGGTACTAATCCCTTGTTCTGCACAATGTTCTTGTTTGTATTTGTACTTGTAGCTCTGCTGTTGATAACCAGTCGGTTAAACAATAAAATAATACATACATACTAATCCCTTGAGACCATGAAATCACTGTTATCATTTCAGAACACTAAATGCCAGTTTTAACCACCAAGGGGCTGGTCATCATTTTATCAAGTTTACTGAGACAAGCCATGGAGGAACAACCCAAGGGGGAGGGCAATACAAAACTATGCTGCCTTTGGGTGAAGGGTGGCTCTTCGTATTCAACTGCATATTGTTTGGAAAGGTAGTCAGCAGGGACAACAGATTTTAAAAGGAGGGACAAAATTCTGCAGTCTTCTAAACATGGTGAGCAGCCCCTAATCAGAACTTGGAAAACATCTGTTTCTCATGTCTTTTCCCTTTCAATTGGTTTGCACTGCACTGTGCACAGAGCAATCCTTATGTAGGCTGCTTTCATCCCGGTGCAAACGTGTCCTTAGAAAGTTGGGAGAGGGGACGTGCATGCAAATCAGGTGCGTTCTTGATCAGGTGTGAATGCCCAGAGGCGCGTGATTGAAGCATTTATTGTGTTTACAAGGGCAATTGATAGAGTTGTGAGCTGTCGATCGCCCTTGTAAATGCACATAAAGGTGTCAGTCATGCACCTCTGGGCATTCACACCCGATCAAATATGCGCCTGATTTGCATGTGAGTCCCCCCTCCCGACTTTCTAAGGACGCGTTTGCACCGGTGTGAAAGTAGCCATAGACTTGTAGCTTCCTCATTTTTGAGAATGGTGGGCCCAAACATGACAATAATATACTAGTGCTATGTTAAATAAAAGGTTTCACAAGAAAGGTAAAAAGAAGTCCCTAATTGGATGAAACAGTGAACCCCACAATATTAAGCCTCTAAATTGTTTCTTTCCAGTTCGCTAAGTGACAGAAAAGTGTCTAAGGCCTGAAGCTCAGATAACCTTTTGAGGTCTTTGCAGGCTGTTTTAGCCATTGTATTTTTCTGTTTTCCCTTCTAAAGCAACAATCCTGCCCACAAGTACTACCTGGCTGTGGATCCTGTTTCGGGCTCCCTCTATGTATCTGACACCAACAGTCGGCGAATTTACCGTGTCAAATCGCTCACTGGTGCAAAAGACCTAGCTGGTAACTCCGAAGTGGTAGCAGGGACAGGAGAGCAGTGTCTTCCTTTTGATGAAGCCAGGTGTGGAGATGGAGGGAAAGCAGTGGATGCAACACTAATGAGCCCTCGGGGTAAGGATGTGTAAAAGATTGAGAAAATTACTTTCTGAGGCTGAGCTGGATCGGGGTATAATTATCTAGCAGTCAAAGCGCTGCTTGCTTAGTCATTTTTATTCTTTGGTTTAATCACAGTAGATTGGTAAGTGTTCATGTTTTGCTTTATTACCCCTACACTGTGGCCGTTTTCACACGGCGCTGCTGGGTGGGGCGATAGGTGTGTGGTGGAGATGGGTGTTCTCCCTTTCCCGTGGGTGCACACCCACCTCCACCCACAGAGTCTCCTCTGTTTTGTCAGATGGCTCCATGGGTGGATGATGGGTGGAGATGGGTGTGCACCGGGAGTGCACACCCACCTCCGCCCACCGCCCATGGTGTTTCCACAGGTGCGCACCCATTCCCCCAGTCTCCACCACCACCACCACCACACACCCAACGGGGGGGGCAGGGAGGCTGTCCGTACAAAAACGTCTCGTGCGTGACAAAGCGAAAACGGAATATAAGTGAGTTCAGTGAGAACATTCACTCCAAAAAGCAAACATGGGAAACAGGAAAGTAACTGATTATTTGAAACACAGTCTATTGGCATGGGGAGAGATGCCTGCTTTGATACTTTTCAAATTGTACTCCCTTAATCTGGAGCCTTTTCCTTAAAAGAGGGAAAACACATTAATTTGCATCCTTTTTTGTTTCTTTATCATTCAGCTTTGAGGCCTCTTTTGGACACTTGAAAGAAGTGAATTGGGAATCCAGTTAGCTCTTAAATGAGGAGACAGATGTGTGGAATCTTTAGCAAAAAGTTTTTCTGTCAGTTCTTTAAGTTAAATTAGTATTAATAAAACCAAACCAAGAAAGAAAAGCCCCATTCCTGAACATGTATGTAAGCAGGTGCCTGTACATGCAACTACATGTACATATTGTATGCACAAGTAGCCCCTTTAATTGCAACTGGTGTAAAGTCATGTAGATGCTGAGCATTTACAAGATTGGAGGCCAAAGATTTTGAAAGCAATCTGAGTAAAAATCACTTTTCCTTTCTGCCAGATATCAGAATATCTAGGTTGTCATAATCTGCAAATTCAATCTCAGTCGCGTTGTCGACTCTTCCAGGAAAATCAGGGTAAACAGGGTACTTTATGATATGCAAAAAGGAACAGAATAGCTTTCTCTTTTTAAAAAAAGTTTCATATTTGTACATTTACACAGAGGCTAAAAAGAGCACAGACCAAAAACATCTTGATGCTAGGTTATGGTTGCAGAGATAAAATCATGGCCAGAAGTTCTGTTGACTACAATACAACTATCCCAGCGTATCCAAATTTAAGGATATAGCCCACAAAATGAGGGGCTAATATGCTGACAATATAGAGTGAATGAAAACCAGCACCATCTATGCTCACGGCAAACTTCTCAACAAAGCACAAGGTGAAGCTGTTCATTGTTGCTTATTTTGTACCTTGGTAGGAATTGCAGTGGATAAGTACGGGCTCATGTATTTTGTTGATGCCACTATGATTCGGAAAGTTGATCAGAATGGAATTATATCTACTCTGCTGGGCTCAAATGACCTAACTGCTGTTCTGCCACTAAGTTGCGATTCCAGCATGGATGTCACCCAGGTAAAGTTTTACTTTCTCTGTGTTTAGGCACCATACAACAGATGGCTACTTATTTTGGATAACTTTCTGGCTTTCCTCCTTGGGAAATACAATATGTTTATCTCTTCTTTTTAATAAAAAGGAGAGGGGGTTGGGGGGGATTTAGAAGGTACTGGTGATGTTGTGTGATGTAGAATGACAGTTAATATAATTAGTTACTGAAAAAATAACCTATCCTCTTTGCAATGGTTAACCGCAGTTATTTACAATGATAGAAATAAGGTTGTGGTAATGGGAATTACTGTGTTTAATTGGTTTTATTTTTCTGTAATTATTGCAGAGTTTCAGTAATGTACTTATTCAGTCCTTTGCAGCAGGTATATAATTAACCAATGTTACCACAGTACAAAGCTTTAATGTTTAGTGAGAGGAAATCTGTTCATGAGAAATAAAAGAAACATAGCTCAGCTCCATGATTTGCTCAGCTAACTCATTGGCTAATTTGCCGCTGTTTCACATGCCATTTATGTGCCTTGAAAATCTCCAGAGCATGTTTTACAACAATAAAGATTTTGTTATGCAATTTATAGGTACGTCTGGAATGGCCAACTGATCTTGCAGTCAATCCAATGGACAACTCACTGTATGTGCTGGAGAACAACGTCATTTTAAGGATCACAGAGAACCATCAAGTTAGCATAATTGCTGGCCGTCCCATGCATTGCCAAGTTCCAGGGATAGACTACTCCCTTAGCAAGCTGGCCATTCACTCTGCATTGGAGTCAGCCAGTGCCATTGCCATCTCACACACTGGAATCCTTTACATCAGTGAGACAGATGAGAAAAAAATTAACCGACTGCGTCAGGTAACTACTAATGGAGAGATCTGCCTTCTTGCAGGGGCAGCTTCAGACTGTGACTGCAAAAACGACGTCAACTGTAATTGCTATGCTGGGGATGATGCTTATGCCACTGATGCCATCTTAAATTCCCCATACTCATTAGCTGTGGCACCAGATGGCACCATCTACATAGCTGACCTTGGAAATATCCGTATTAGGGCTGTCAGTAAAAACAAACCCCTCCTCAACTCTTTCAACCAGTATGAAGTTGCATCTCCAGGGGAACAGGAACTGTATGTTTTCAACATTGATGGGATCCACCAGTACACCCTCAGCCTTGTTACCGGAGAATATCTATACAATTTCACCTATAGCACTGAGAACGATGTCACTGAAGTAATTGACAACAATGGCAACTCTTTAAAAATTCGCCGGGATAACAATGGAGCACCACGCCATTTGCTTATGCCTGACAATCAGATTGTCACCCTGGCTGTTGGCACTAACAGTGGGCTTAAAGTAGTGTCTTCCCAGACCCTGGAACTTGGATTAATGACTTACGATGGAAACAGTGGTCTCTTGGCAACGAAAAGTGACGAGACAGGATGGACGACCTTTTATGAGTAAGAACATTTAAAAAGTGTACTAACTATGCATTCCTCTTTCAAGCAGTAGTGACAAAGTGCCTTACGCCATGCTTACTGAAGTCAGTGGGAATATGTGGTTCAGGCCCAGCTGCCTAACACAAGGTCCCCATTATATTTGGTCATTCAGACACCAGGTTTTGCTACATAGTAAATGCAGGTTTGTGACTGAGGAAGCCCACAGGACAGCCGATTAACACCTGATTAACATTTGTTCATTGCCACCACCCTGCCACATGACTTTGGTCATTCACTGCACTGAATCATTTGATGAAAATGACCAAGCTTCCATTACATTGGTCAATATCACTCTGTACTGGAGTGAACCATTTAGAGCAAAACCGACTCGTGGAAAAGGAGAAATGGTCAATTTCATTAAGCAACTCAGCGTGGACTGAATGGGTTTCCTGCATCCACCTGACAGCTGACAAATCAAGAACAGGGAGCCCAACCAGGAGATACCCTGCCTGACAGCGGACCAACAGGGAACAGTGAGTCCTAAGTAGCTCTCACATTTAGGCTGCCATCCAAAGGTCTCTCCCTGGTGGGCAGAGTCATTAAGATGACAGCATAAATACAGAGCAGTAAGAACGCTTGCTCAAACTCCTTCACCACAGGATGATATCACAGTTAGCAGCATGGGATTCCCCTATGTTTAACATAATGGGTGAAGCCACACAAGACATTAACACACTTTGACTTTGGGCAACATTATCCCACTTTGGGCAAAATTAACATGCGATGCATCGGATCATATGGCCAGAGGCTGGCAGATGATCACCCAGCCCTGCCCCAGGCAGGCAGCTGGCTGACATGCTATGAATCCACTGGAAAAGGCTGGTGTCGCACTTCGGTGGGTCAAAGTGTGGCAGCCGCAATTGCTTGCCCTGGAGTGGGCAGCGGATCAGGTCTGGATCGGGCCCACCCCATCTCGTGCAACTTTACCCAGTGAGTGCAGCCACATGAGCAGCAGAGGGCCCGATCCCCACGTGGCCCCATGGCAGGCAAGCACAGCTGCCACACTGTGGTGCCAATGCAGGGAGCTGGACAGATGGTCATGTCCCCCCGCCCCCACGGGGCAGCCGGGTGGGCTGCTGTCTGATCTCCCAGTACGGCCAGGGTGAGCCGAGGTGCCGGCCACATGTGTGGATGTCCGGCCCTGCCCCACCACTTTCCCCCAACCTGAACAAAATCCTGCCCCCCGGCCATGATATGACCGCGTGCAACAGGCAACAGTGCCTGGAGCGAATGCGCCCAAGCACACGGGCTACCATGCTGTGGGCACTGCTACACAACGTGTCCTCAGCTTTTTTCCAAGGACACATCACGTAGCAGCCAGCTATCATCCTGCCACGTGGCAGAGGGAACATCTGTCAGCCTCCAGCCATACAGTGCATGGTCCAGCTCCCAGAGTGGGTTAAGGCTGCCCAAGCAGCTCGAGTGGCTGCACCCAGAGTAGAGAGACACCCCCTGTAAGAAGACATTCAAGTTGTTGTGTTAAGTCTAAAAGCCTTGTTGATATTCTTGCCTAAGGGTGTGACACTAAAGCTTCCTGCAACGTGCTGAATAGTCTTAGCTCCCACTGTAGTTTATGGACAATCTATAACTCCCGCAGCAGCTAGCAGGACTGGAGACTGGGCCCAGTTTTGTTCACCTCCACTGGGAGTGCAGTAAAATCAAGGCTACTTCTCCAACCTGTTCTATCCAGATCACAACATAACAAACGATGGCTACACCCCACTGGGTTTCCTCTGTCCAGGGATTTCAATATTACACTTTCTTTGGGAACTCAAATTACAAGTCTTGCTGCTGTTCAAATGTCAGGATATTGGACCTATACTCCACACATGGCAGATAAAGTGTTGATTAACTTTACTGATTGCTCATTCCTGAGATAGGTGAGGAAATTAGATCTCAAGGTATCTGTGAAACTCCAATGCGACTTATATAATTTGTGGATAGCCCAAAAGCACACTGTTCCTCAGGGGCAGGTAGATTAAAAAGACAGAATTTCCTCTATAACTGAATCAGATCAAAGATAAAGTGTTAGGTATATTAAAAAAACTGCAAGAGCACCCCAGATTTTTGCTCTCGGTTATTCCATCCTTAATGGTCTTATTCTATTTTCTTTGGCAATAATGGTGTTCCCTTTAAAAAGTGGCACTGTCATTGTCACATACTGACATGTAAAAGGGAATATTTTTGCTTTGAGATGTGGAAAGACCATCGTTAGCATCTTGATGAAATGTTTAACTAAAGAGATATTTTGAAGAATTTTTCCCCAAGCTAGTATTCAGGAAGTACTAGTCTTTCTGGCTCAATGTACCATTTACATTTACAAATTGCATGTTTAGTTTATGACACCAGTACGTACACTAGTAGCTTTTTGCTTTTTTTTTTTTTCTTGTAAGAGAACAAAGCAAAATTCATTTGTGAACATAAATAATCACAGGCAGTTGAGCTGAAATATAACTAAATTAACACTTACAGACCAGCATTTTCTGTTTTTATTAATTTGTTTTATGAAAAAGGAAAGTAGTGCCATCTGGTGGTGGTTGGGTTTTTTGACCACCAAATTGAACAGATGAGTTCACTTCCATGTACCTTAATGAAAAAGTTGCATTATTAGTTTCTTTGAAGAATGAGATGCCTAGTTCTTCAATATTAATGCACAAAAGGTGTTCAATACTGATTGCTGGATGACATAACTGTTCTGGGCTCCTGAAAAACAGTTTTGATTACAGTCTATTGATGACATTTTTAATGGTCCTTTATTTGCTAGTAATCAACAATAAAATATTACTGAAAACAGAAGGATGTTTTCTTAGAAACCCCACTTTTAAAACTGAGCAGTACATGTGATGGGAGAGAAGATAATTGCTAACTTCCAGTTTTCAGTAAATAAAAGTTTAATATCTAAGAGTTTTAAATATTTGGGCCTATTGTTCCATAGCGCAGAATCTTGGCAACATCATATAAGAGGTGCAGAGATTCGTGCCAGGAGGACAGCCTTGGCGGTTTGCAAACTGTTTGCCCAATCCGGGAGACTGGGAGTTAGGATGGCCATTGATGTGTTCAACGCCAAGGCGGGGTCACAGTTTCTTTTCGGGGCCGAGCTATGGGCCCCGTGTAGCCTACTGAATTTGGACACCGGCTCCAAAGTAAATTTTTGTCCTCCCTACTTAGACCTCCGGGGGGGTACCCCGCATGCCATGGTAAGGGTGGAGACCGGGCAGCGGGGCTGGTCCTTCGATGCTTGGAGGGCAGCCCACAAGTTGTGGCTAAGGCCGTTTTTAGACGAGCGCGGCGGCGCGCGCGCTTGTTTTTAAAAAAGCCGGCAGCCCGTTCCATACGTGACGCTGCCGCCGAATACGCGCATGTGCGGGCGATGCGCTTCCATTTCCAGCCGCGTATGACCAGCCTCGATCATCGACCCAGTCAGTTCGCGCCCGGAAATGGATGCGCATCGGCCGCGCATGCGCGTATTCGGCGGCAGCATCACGTGTGGAACGGGCTGCCGGCTTTTTTAAGAAACAAGCGCGGACGCCGCCGCGTTCGTCTAAAAACGGCCTTAGAGCGTCAAGACCTGGGACTGTTGGACTTTTTCCCTATTGGCAAGATGACCCATACAAAAGTAGATGGACTGGTAAGGTTGAAGTCCATCTTCGGTCCTTAGGACTGTCCCGTGAATACCTCCTGTCCGCAACCCATCGGAGGGCCCTCCAGGAAGCTTTGATAAGGTGGCAGGATGTTAACCACCAGAAGGAAAAGGCTAAGATAGGGCTATCTAACCATCTACATGATTACTTGCCTTGGGTACCGCCAATGGACGTTACAGCCACATACTTAACTTTACCTATATCGGCCCAAGGTAGATGGCTTTTCATGTCAGCAAGGCTTAATGCCTTGCCTTCAAAGATCCTGGAGGGACGTTATGATCTTACCCCCTTCGCGCAGAGACTCTGCCCTTACGATTATCTGGAAGCGGAGATCACAGTCCATATAATGTGTGCCTGCCATCTCTATGATAAGTTAAGATCTGAGTTTCTTGATAAAATTTATCCCGGTTTATCCGGGAAGATCTCATGATGTACCGGTAGCACTAGTTTTAGCTAACGAGAAGGCAGAGGTTATATCCCAGGTTGCTATATTTTTGACACGGGCCTTTGCTAGGAGACAATTGTTTTTAGATTTTAAACTTCCACTTAACTCTTGAGTGTGCATATTGAATTCTTAATTTATTTCAGTTCATTATTTACTATGTCTGAATCATTTTATCTTACTTTTAGATACTTTTGTATTATATGTTTATCTCTATGAATATGCCCAGGTTACTGTTGGTTGGCTATGACATTTTGTCACGCCTAATGAAGCTTGAATTGATTGATTGAAGTTTAATATCTGTTTAGAATACAGTGACAAAAGTCATGCCTGTGAAAGCTACTTGGCTTGATTTTTTTATATGACATCTCCCATTCATTTGCCAAAAATACTAAAGTGAAAATATGACACATACACTCTTTGCTGTCAAACCAGCTTGCATACAGAGAGTATTTTACAGTAATTTTATGATTTTATGACATTTGCTAATGCTTTCCAGAAATATTAAAAGAAATATGATCCCTGCCCCATATCAGGGGGACTATTTACTAGTGTTGTGCAATTCGTTTTTGTTTTTATAGTGACTGAAATTAATGGAGCCCCATTCGCTTTAATAACTAAAGATATGAAAACAGATGAATAAACAAACAATTGTCATTTGCTTTCATCCATCTTCATTTTAAAAATTAAAAATAAAATTTTAAAAATCACTGCTCCTGTGCAAAATGGCCCTTGGACTGTTCTGCGCATGTGCACCCTTTGGCGAAACTGCTGGCACCGTTTTAGAAAGGGCGTGCATGCACAGAATGGCCCCATTAATTTTAAACAATCAGAAAAATCACTGTGCTTGCGCAAGCGTTGCTCTCCCTTTTCCAAAATGGTGCCAGCAGCATCATTGCCATTTTGAAAAAGGGCAGCCCACCTGCACATGCACTGTGGCCATTTTGCGCATGTGCAGTCCAGCTGCCCTCTTCCAAAATGGCGATGCCGCTACTGCTGCCATTTTGGGAAAGGGCATGCATGCGCAGTGATTTTTTATATCTATTTGTTTTTAATATTTTAATAAAATGGGGGAAACGAAAACACATGGGTCGTTTACGAAAACCTCTAAAATGAAGGGCTTTTTGTAAATAAAAACTAAAACAAAAATGAATGGTGTGCCTTCGTCACACTCCTATTTATGGCGTTAAGCATCATGCTTAGAATTGAGTATTTACATCATGCTTAGAATAGAGTATTGCGTATTTTCACTAGTGCCACTGCCATCCTGAGGTAGGGGAGAGAGAAGAGATGTAGCTTACCAGCTGGTTCCCAACGTGAATAAATTGATGGGTTTATCAAAGACTACTGGTTGTGGCTAAAGGGCAGATTTTTAAAGCCAGAAATTGTAATTAGGCACCAAAATCTCCTCTGGTTAGGAAACAAAAATTCCATCTGTAGATACCAGTATATGTAGCCAGTATATAAGAGAACTGTTTTCTAGGGGTTCAAACTATCACCTTACTACAGTACCATTCATGCAGGATACATACACTATGCTTCCACATGCTTCTTTACCTTCACTTGTTTCTTTCTTTTTCATGAAATTAAAAAATAGAATGGCATAATCAGATAAATCTAAACTACCAAAAAATCTGTATCATACTATCCACAAATCCCAGGGGCATTTTCATTTACAAGAACTATATTGCACAAATTTCTGGAAGAAACCCCACACTTAAGACAGGGTGCAAAATTTGCAGGCACCTGGGCACCCTTTACATCCAGAAAACTGTGGCTGGTGACTGGTTCAGAAGCGTAGCGAGGCATAGGGATAGGAATTTCGGTACCAGATAAAACCGAAAGTACTCGAAAATGACCATTTCAGATTAATCCGAAATTTCGGTTCTTTTTCGGTTTTGGTACTATTGGATCTTTTGCACTGAATTTTGTACCAAATTTTTAACATTGCGGTTTGTCCCCCAATGAAAATCCGGTATAAAAATCAATGTAAAAGATCCAATAGTACCAAAACTGAAAAAGAACCGAAGGAAATACATGAGAACTGAAACCAAAATTGACTAAAACCGAATTTTTGCCCAGAGTCCCATCCCTAGTGTGAGGCAGGAACAAAGAGGGGTATCGTCCCGCTATTGCCCCCCTCCCCCCTGGCTCCAGTGAGGGTCTTGGGAAGTGAGCTGAACTCCAACAGGGTGGGAGAGACCGCTTTTAGACCACAATCAAGGTATTTAATTTGCAGTCGGCAAAGAATGCACGACCGCCTTCTATGCGCATGATCCCCGCCGGCCATCGCGTGCAATCCCGCGTTGCAGGATTTTGAAACATCGCGCGAGCAGGTCACGTGACGGCGACCCGCTCATCTAAAAGTGGCCTCAGAGAACCGCTGCAGCCTTCGCTCGTGCCACAGCGATCCCACAGCGGGAGAGAGAGGAGAGACATAGCTTTCTAGCTGCTTCCCAATATCTCTCTGGTGCTTCTGCTGGCTGCTGCCTCGTGTTGCTGTGCAAACTATCTCCTCTTCAGGCAAGGGGCTACGGGGGTGAGGAGGCTGCTGCGCGGGCCCCACTGGTTTCGGAGGCTGCTGAAAGTAGATCTCAGGACAGTGGTGTAGGTGAAGGGAGAACAGAGGACTGTTAGGGATAAGGAGGTGAAAGTGTGGGGAGTGCAAAGGGTTGAGGGGGGGAGGTGTGGAGAGAATAGGGGCAGAGGAGGCCAGAAGCGCAGAGACTGCAGCAGGGGGCTGACGGGGAGGTTTGGGGAGTGTAGGGGGCCATGACTGAGAAACCCGGGATTGCAGGAGGCTGAGGGGAGCCCAGGAGAGGTGTAAGAGGGGCAGCACTTTAGCTTCACCCAGGGCATTGGGTCAGAGTTACTCCACACCCAGGAGCCACATGACCATAGCTCAAGTAGTAAGAGCACGTGCTTTGCATGTATAAGATCCCAGGTTCAATCCCTGGCATCTCCACTTCAGGATCCCTGGTAGCACACCTGGGGAAAGGCCTCTGCTGGGAGCTTGGAGGGGTCTCAGGTAGCACGCTGGGATGGCCTCTGCCGGAGACCCTGGAAGAGCTGGATTTAGACCCGCATTAACCCCTGCTGCCGTGTCAGGTTGTGACAATACTGGGCTAAGATGGACCATTGGTCTGACTCAGGCAGTTTAGTTTAGTTTTTAGTTGTTTAGTTTAAAGAAAGACACCAACATGCCTAGAACTAGGGATGCAGCCCCCTCTCTGCGTAATGTAATTTAGGGAAGTCTCGCCCCCAAAGTGGGGCATGACTCGGACACCCCCACTCCTCAGAGTTATGCTGGGGGTGTGTGCCCCCCAAACAGAGGGAGACTTCTTTGGATTTGCACTGTACATGGAGGTCGCTGTGCCCCTCATTCACCTCAGCCCATAGTGTGGGAAAAACTTCCCTGTACCCCACTGACTTCATTATCACAGGCACTCAGCACCTGCGTGCTGCTCATTCCAGCTGTATTTGCCAGTCGCTGTAGAGAGACACGCAAAGGTGCTTCCTGCCTACTTCTGGGAGGGTGTCTGTCTATAGGATCCAGGGTTATACTAGCTTGTGGATGGAGTGTGAATTTTTTATCTGAGCTTTTTTAAAGTGCATCTTCATAAGGGCTCACTGCAGAATCTTAAGTTTGTGGAATTAATTGTAGTAAGGGAAGCCTTCAGAACATTGGTTTTAGTGTGCTCTTTGGTGGCAAGTAAAATACTGCTCTTACCTCAGAGGTTTAAGATCTAGGAGCCTGCTGATTATGCCTATATCTCCTGGTTTCCCTACCTCACAATTTAAAGTTTTAGAATGCTAATGGCTTTTCCTCCTTAAAGCTCTTTTCCTACAACCCCCTGCCTCATGATTACCCTCAGCCCCCAGCTGATTATCACATGCGTAATAGACTGTTGTGGTTTCTTTTCCTTTTTTCCCCAGTAAATACGTTGAAATGTTCATTCATTGTACTGGTAGGTTAAAAATTGCTACTATTACATGGTACTACTTTGTATTGGTAAACAGACACCAGACTGCCCGTTGTCAGAGGGGTCCTGAATTTTATCTTTGCTCGAGTCCCCACAAGTTCTAAGACCAGCCCTGGCAAGAAGACCTGAGTCCATTCACCTGCTGCTTCTGCTGCCTTTTGTGTGTGTGCGAGAGAGAGAGCCCGTATTTGTGTGTCAGGTTTGAAGGGTCCAGGAGGACTGAATGGTGGCCCTGTGTGAGCAGGGGGTTGTGGCTATGTGTAAATCATTAATTTATTTTAATTTGTACCTATTTATGTAAAGAGGGAAGTAATGGGTGGTGGGGCGGGGTGTCTCTCTTAGACATTTTCAAAATCGGAAAACCCTACATGAACCCGACTGGCATTTGGGTGTTGGTGCGTAAGCACCATCATGGCTGGGTGGGTGAGATCAAGGGGGAACCCGTACCATCTTCTATGCCCCTGACAGTCTGGGCTCTTAGGCACAGGGGAGAATGCGGCTCCATGCACATTAAGCAAGTGGCTATAAAAGTGGACCTGTCTAATTAATAATTGTTCCGTGACGGGCATGGTGCTGGTGCTGTATAAGTAATTAATTAATAATGCTGTTAACATTTATGTGTATTAAACCTCTAATGGTCAGAATACCGGCAGAGCCTATTGAAGGTTACAGAAATGTTGAGACAGTCTAGTAAAGGAATGTGCGTAGGGTACACTTACTTGGCAGTGTGGTAAAAATGGTTGTAAGACCAGTTAATGTTCTCTTCCAGAATATTATCTGTAGCCGGAGTGTAAATAAATATGGAGAGATGATTCGCACTCTATAATGAACAAAGAAGGATGCGTTAAATCATTTGAAATAATCTGTACATTCCAACAACTTTGCCCATAAAAAGAATCCATCCTCTCTTTTCTCCTCCATCTCGTCTTACATTGGTAATTGGCCTGAATCAGGACATTTCTAGAGATGAATGGCTCTCGGATGAGACTGAGGTACTAACTCCTCCCAGCTACTCATCAGTTCCCAGGAAATGTCCTGTTCCATCATAGTTATTGCTTAATAAATGCAGTTATAGCTGTCTGCTGCCTAACTCCACGAATAATTAAGTCCGTTATTGAGCCGGCACCAGTAACATCCAGTAGGAATGCTTTCCTCAATTGATGTGTGTGTTTCCAAGACGGCGACTCTCGTCTCCCTTGCCACATACACTCTGCTGCCTACCTTTCAAACAACACGCTACGGCCATGACCAGAGGAGCTTTTGCAGTGGGACGCTTTGCCTATTCCAGCGCTTCCTGCCTGTTAGTACCTTATTGCCCTCCTGTTACGCCACTCTAATGGACCATGTGGATGTACCACACTGGAGCAATTCATCAGCTTCTCCAGAACAAATCTCTCCAAATCAACCGTGTAGTAATTTACTTTTGGAGCCGCTGACAAATCAAAGAGAAATTCCTTTCATCGATTTTAAATTTTCTGATTTGCAGGTTATTAAAATCCAAAGTGAGAAATGACAAATATCGATTTTTAGGGTTGGACGGGAGCTCAGGGGTCAGCTAGACCAACCTCTCTGCTCCATGGCAGGATACCCTGTCTACAGCATCACAGACAGATGCTTGTCCTACTAGGTTTTGAAAACCTCCAGGGAAGGAGATTACACACACACACACCCGGCATCTTATTCCATTGCCCAACAGCTCTCACAGTTAGGGCGTTTTTCCTCATTTTTAACCCAAAATCTGCATTCCCGCTTGTTCTGCCTTCTGTGACAGTGATGAACAAACGGCCACCGTCTTCTTTATGGCACCTGTTTAGATGTTTGAAAACTGCTAGCGTGTTGCTCCTCTAAGGGAGTTTTTAAATGAGCAAGGCTGGGGGTGGCGGGAGTCTGTGACCGCTCAGGGCGGCTCCCAGTGTGGCTACCATGGCTACCGCGTTGCACTTCCCTGTATGGACTGCGGGGGAGGGGGAAGCATGCCAAGCTGGCCTTTGAAATTGACATGTCCCAGCGAGGAGCACTGGGGAACCCAGGCTCTCCAGCGCTCCCAGCCAGTTCTTGTGGCGTGCAAAGACCCACAGTTCCTGTGAGCCACGGACCGGTCTGCTGGTGTGGGTGGTCACTTCAATTCGTACGGGCGGGGAGCAGCTCCTGAATGGCCATGCGTGATAGAATCTCACTTAAAAACACCCTTAGCCTTCTTTTCTTTAGCCTGAACACACCCTAATCTTTCAGCATTTCCTCAAATGGCTTGTTCTCCAGCCCCTTTATCATCTTTGTTGCTACCCTCCAAATCTTCTCTCATTTGTCTACATCCTCCTTGAAGTGTGGTGCCCCCAAACTCGACACAGTATTCCAGGTGAGGTCTCACCAGCACCAAATAAAGCAACGCCACCTCCTCACATGTCTTGGATATGAGCACATGTTAATGCAGCCCAAAATGGCAATTGCCTTTTTTGCAACAATGTTGCACTGCTGTCTCATGTTTAGTTTTTGATGCACCATAACTCCCAGAACCTTCTCTCCAGTGCTACCACCTGGCCAATTATCATCCATTTTATATTTGTGTTTCTGGATTTTTGTTCCTATCTTTGTATTTGTTAAATCTAGCCCATTTCTCTAGTTAATCTAAATCGCTCTGTATTCTAACCTTTCAAAGTGTTTGCAGCCCCTCCTAGTTTTGTGTCATCTGCAGATTTGATGAGTATACTCTCCACTCCCTCCTCCAGATAATTAATGACAATGTTGAATAAGACTGGGCTCAGGAAGGACAGATCCCTGCAGGACCCTTATGCATTTAGGGCAGCCAGTGTAGCCTAATGGACAAGGTATTGGACTTGGTGACCTGGGTTCAAATCCTGTTTTAGCCAGGAACAAAATGGGTGGCTGTGGGCAACTCACTATCTCTCAGCCACAGTTTGCCATCTGTAACCTGTGACCTTCCTTGAAGGATTATTGTGAGGGTAAACTAGATAAGTATCGTAAAGCATTTGGAAAACTGAAGTACCATATGAACGATAGCAAGTAAGAATAAAAAATTAGTATTCTGTATGAGTCTATTATACATCTTTTTAACAGTCCCAATTTTTTTTCATGTTTCTTTGTGTAGAGTTCTTCCTTTGCTTCTCATAATTTACACTGCTCACCTCTGAACCCCTTCTATTTCTTCTATATTTCTTATCAGATGGGATGACTAGAACCCAGTCCCAGAGTCCCCACGGGCCAATCCAAGGTTCATGCACCAGGTGTGCATGCCACACACCACAACGCATGCCCACCCATTTGGATAAGAGCATAAGAAGTGTCATATCCGGTTGGACCAGCGGTCCATCTAGCTAAGCATCCTGCCTCTGACAGTGGCCATCTCTGGTAGCTAAAGAGAATTATATGTACAGGTCATGGAGGTGTGACCCATCACCTGATAACTACTCTCAACCACAGCTAGCCAGGGTAGATATTGAGAGCTCTGTCTAAGAATTGTTTATCTAATTTCTGTTTGAAGCTAGTTATATTGCCGTCTTTCGCAGCCTCCTCTGGTAGAAAGTTCTAAACTGTATTGTCCAGTGTGTGAAAAGGTACTTCAGTTTGTTCATTTTAAATCTGCTGCCATTTAACTTCAGAGAGTATCCCCTTGTTCCCTGATTGTGAGGAAGGGCAAACAACAGTTCCCTATTTACTTTCTGCATGCCACTATGATTTTACATTCACTCTTAGCTAAATAGCCCCAACCTGTTGCATTCTCATATGGAATGTGATCCATTCCTTCTATCATCCTTGTTGCCCTTCTCTGAACCTTTTCGAGTTCTATTATCTCTTTCTTGAGACGGGATGACCAGAACTACATACAGTTTTCAAGGTGGGGTCGTACCAAAGAGTTATACCGCGGGAGTGTGATACTTTCCCTTTTATTTTCTATTCCTTTTGCAATAATGCCTAGAATTCGGTTTGCCTTTTTGGCTGCTGCAGCACACTGAGCTGATGTCTTTAAAGAACTATCCACAGTGACGCCAAGATCCTTCTCCCGAGTGGTTACACCCAGATTTGAACCTAGCATCATATATGTATAGAGGATTATTTGTCCCTATGTGCATTACCTTGCATTTACCAACATTGAATTTCATTTACCATTTTATTGCCCATTCACCTAGTTGTGCAAGATCTCTCTGAAGTTCCGCAGTTTAGCTGGATCTTAACTAACTTGAATAATTTTGTGTCATCTGCAGATTTAGACAGCTCACGCTTTACCCCTTTTTTTCCAGATCATTAATTAATATGTCTTTGTATGTCGAACGGTAATTTCAGACGTACCAGGCCTCTAGACCCGCCACGCTGAATCACGCACCGGGATCCCAGTCAGGAATCGGGCCAGCCGTCCTTTAGACGTACCAGCCTGATTCTCACCAGGGATCAGAGAGGGGCAGGGGGAGGGGACCATGCGGTGTGACGTGCGACTGCACAGCCCCGCTCCCCTGGCTGCCCGCCCTCCAGGAGATGGGCGGACACAGCGGCCAATCTAGCCGCTGTGCCTAATCCCATCCCGTGGTCGGGACCATGATCCAGCCGGCTGAAGGTACCCGACGTTACCTTCGGCCCATCCCAGATCGTGGCCAATGCGATCATGGTTGGGGCCCGATCCCACCACAATTCTGGACCTTCGGACGGACGGAGGTCCATAATTGTGGTCATTTTGATTCCCGCCAGTGATTCACTGGGGTGAACATCTGGCGGGAATCAAACAGACATAGGGTGATTTCAGACGTTATGGGGCCCGTTGGCCCCGTACCGAAATTAACCCATTCGTTCCCCGCCGGGGTCACCCCGTCACGCCATATCAGACGTGCCGGGTGGATCCCTGCGGGGAATCTGGGAGGGGGCTGGGCCGCGCGGCGCAGCGTGCGGCTGCACGGCCCCGCCCCCTCCACGCACCCCGCCGCCCGCCCTCCGAGGAGACGGGCGGGCGGCGGGGCCAATGCGGCCGCCTCGTCCTGCCGAATGCGCCACGGCCCGGGATCCCGCCGGTGATCCCGGGCCGTGGCGAGCGGCCAGACGTTACTTTTTTTTGGTCCCTGCCGGGGGTCCGTTTGACCACGCTTCCCAGGACATTCCCCCGGCTAGCCCGGGAAGCTTGGTTCAAATTGACCCCTTGTGCAGATTGACCGTGGCGAACATCTGGCAGCCGCCAAACAGACGTTCGAGGCACAGTGACCACAGGTGGGTATTCACCGTGGTTCACTGTGATCTCGTAACGTCTGAAAATACCCATAACGGCACAAATGGCCACCACAAGGGATTCACTGTGTTTGACCGTGGTATCGTTACGTCTGAAATTACCCTATCTATTCAAGGTGCTGGTTTTGACCTTTAAAGCCCTAACTTGGACTCTACATATCTGAAGGACCGCCTTTCTGCTTATGTCCCTTTGCAGCCCTTAAGTTCTGCCCAGGGTGCCCTCTTGTGGGTTCCGTCACTGGCGCAGTTTAATACAACTCGGACCCGCAGAGAGACATGCTCAGTAGCTGCCCCACGGCTTTGGAACTCCCTTCCCTTGAAGGCTTGCCTGAGCCCTAATTTCAATGTCTTCTGGAGGCAGTGTAAGACCTTTTTATTTGGCTGGGCATTCAATGAGCAGGGATAGACTAGGGGTGGTGGTTTGGGGGTGTTTTTAGTCTTATAGGAATTTAATTGTTTATTCTATATTTGTATTTTGTGTTTATTGTAAGCCGCTGTAAGCCTTGGGGTTATGGGGTGGGCTATAAATCAAAATAAATAAATGTTAAACAGTACTGGTTCCAATATTGACCCCTGATGCACCCCACTATCCATATCTCTCCAACTTGAAAAATGACCATTTATTCCTTCCCTTTGTCTCCTATCTTTTAACCAGCTACCAAACTATGACAGGACTCTTCCTCTTATCCCTTGACTACTTAGTTTGCTCAAGAGTCTCTGGTGAGGGACCTTATCAAATGCTTTTTGAAAATCCAAATATACTCTGTCAACCAGATCATCCCTTATCCACATGCTTGTTGACATTCTCATAAAATTCTAATAGATTAGTTGAGGCATGACTTCCCTTTACTAAAGGCATGCTGACTTTTATCCTTCAAATTATGTTTGTCATTATGCCTAGTAATTCTGTTTTCAACAATGGTCTCCGCCAGTTTACCTGGTACTGATGTCCAGCTTACTGGTCGATAGTTTCCAGGGTCACCCCAGGAGCCCTTCTTAAAAATTGGTGTTACATTTGCTAACCTCCAATCTTCTGGCACAGAGGAAGATTTTAGCAATAAGTTACATATGATTGATAGTAGTACAGCAATTTCAATTTTTGAGTTCTTTCAGTACCCTTGGATGCATACTATCTGACCCGGGTGACTTGCTACAGTTTAAATTGTCAATAAGACCTTTTCTGGTGTGATGCTAATTTCAGATAATTCCTCAGATTCATCACCAAAAAATAGTTCTGGTGTAGGGCCGTTTTCACACGGACGGCCCCACCCACTGCTGGGTGTTCCGACAGGTGTGCAGTGGGGGGGTCATCCGCGGGAACGGGATGGTGGTGGGTGGAGTATGGGTGTCCGTCGGGTGCGCACCCATGTAAACGCCACCAGCAGTGGGTGTTTGTGCGTGCACACTCCCAGTGCACACCCACCTACACCCATCTCCACTCATTGGCCCCTCCAGAAAACCAGAGGAGGCCCCATGGGTGGAGGTGGGTGTGTGTCCATGTAAAGGAACACCCACCCAGCTCCACCCACCACAGCAATACATCCATACCCCCACCCACCCCCGTCTGTGTAAAAGCGGACTAGGTATCTCCCCAACATCCTCCACAGTAAAAATTGATGCAAAGAACTGATTTAGTTTCTCAGCAATGGACTTGTCATCTTTGAGCACCTTCTTTGTTCCCTGGTCATCTACCGGATCAACTGCCTCTCTAGCAGGTTTCCTGGCTCTGATGTCCTGGAATGAAAAAATTGCTATTGGATTTTGTATCCTTAGCAAGTTGTCTCTCAAATTCCCACTTGGGCTGTCTTGCTATTGGTCTCTCACATTCTTGAGCATAAAAGTGACCCAGAATGAAATTTAATAACAAATAAAAGCAAAAAGGTCATCATGTACTAAGGTACATTTTGGGAGCTTTTAATTTTGAAAGGCTGAGGTATGTCAAAGTCATGTGAAACTGCATTAAGTGGTTTTCATTGAATGTAGCATTATTTCTTGGTGTGACCATGCAGTGAGCCATCAACTGTCACTCTCAGGAACATGATCCCATTGCAGTGGCTTGAAAGCAAAAAAATATTCATTGGAATATCAAGTGTATTGTGCAGCCCCTACTCACATGTTTAGTGTGTAGAGTCTAATAAATGGGCAGCTCCTGCATGTATTTCTTGTGCGTTCAGGAAGCCCCCACACTCACAGGTTTAGCAGGACAAACCTAATACACAGGCAGGCATTCTTCCCTGCCGCGCCCCCCCCCCCTCCTGCTTCCCAGTATCCCTCCCTCTGTCATGACTCTCAGCCGCAGCGAACTATGTGAAAAAGAAGTTGCCCCTTCTTCCAGGCTATTATGAATCTGGGAGGCAGTCCATCGCTTGCTATCCCTGTCTATCCATTAAGGCGTATACCTGAGTTTATTGAGCAAATCACATACTTTACTGAGTGTCATAGTGAACGTTGAAAGACCAGCCTTGGTGCACTAGGAGGGGGAAGTGAGAAATCTCACGAGAATCTTAATCATGGTTGAGATATCTGCAGGATCTCAACCCAGATTCACAATTCTTGCAAGATTTTCATGAGAATAAATCTATTCTCATTTCAGTCCTAATTTAAATGCTTTATTATAGAATGTATACTGGCCAGCAAGTCAAACAGGTAAGCAGGCTTTTTTCCAGAGCACTGAATCTGCCTTTGATGCAGCCTCAGGTTAATAAGCCGCCACTCACTGGGCTGTTAACAAACTGATGATAGCTCATTAAGCTTCAGGGAACATAGCCCTAAGCAATCTCTTGCTAATGGCTTGTCCACTGCTACATCAAAGGCAACTTTCAGACTTGGCAGGCTGCCTGAGTGTAACAGTTTGTGGATTGTGGCCACTGAATGAAAGCTAGCACTGAAGTTACCTAACGGGGTGCGAAACCTACTCTCCCTAACTAGTAAAGAAAACAACCACCAAACAGGTGTTTTCCCTTTTGCCTCCTTCAGCAGCTGCTGCCCATGTCCCTGCAATCAAGGTGAAGGAGGGAACAGGGAGAGGAGGCACAGCAGCTGTAAAGGAAGACAACTTGTATCCTACTATGCACACAATCACCCCCTCCCCTGTACCTGGCAGCTCTGGGTTCCACACTGCAGCTGACAATACCTCAGCTCCAGGCTCCCTCTGCTAATGTTGACCATGGAGAACCCCCCAGCACCCCAATCAGCTTATCACTATGCCATACTGCCATTCTTCACTCTCTGCTCCTCCCCAAACAGCCCCTAACCTCACATGCAGGTGCATGGACACAGATTGCATGGCTGTTTTCAGTGCAACCACCCAACCACCTCCCTCACATTCCAACCCCCACTCTCCAAAGCAGCTTATCACTATGTCATACCGCCATTCTCCACTGCCCCCTACCCCAAACCTCCCAGCTTTCCCAGAATAAACACAGAAACCATGGATTGTGAAAAATATAAACAATATAAACTTGAACATTAATTTAACTTTAATTTACAATATAAACTAAGTTTAAATAAGTAATAAATAATTTATTTGCAAAGTCTGTTTATTTCTACTTGTGCCTGGTCCTTTTGGGAGCAGCTGGGTGCACTCTCTTCAGGGGTAGCAGGACTGTCGGGGGGACACTTTCCTCTTCCCGTGGATCTGACTGAATAGGTTGTGTGGGAGGCATGCTGCTTGCGGTGAGACTGGGGGGGGGGGAAGCATGTCTGACCCACATGATGTTCAGCAGTATTAGTTCAGGACAGAGAGGGCTGCTTTGATCTCAGGTGTTTTGACTGGGCGGGTGATTACTGTATGAAACCAGGATGGATGGTGAATAATTCTGGGACAGAAGAATTATTCTTTGAATTCATTGACAAGTTTTATTTAGGTTGCTAAAAAGCTCGTAGATGATTGTAGCATGTTTCCCTTTACCAATTCCGTAGAGGAGTGAAAAACATACAAAAATTAAACACCGCCATATGCACCCTTCCTCCCCTCCTCCCCCGGCCATCATTTTGTATTCCTCCCCCCTCTAGCCCACCGTCCCGCCATGGTGCCTCCCCCCTCCCAGTCCACCATGGTGCCTTTCCCTCCCCAACCAGCCAGGGCTGGCGCTACAATAAAGGCAGCATAGGCAATCGCCTAAGGCAGCAAGTTGAAGGGGGCGGCTCTCCCACCTCCTGTCTCTTCTTTCTGTAGTCCAGGTGCAGGCAAGTTCCTGGATTCAGCCCCTGAATCCAGTTCCCATCACCAAATACTGAAAAACTGAGCTCAGGGTAAGGGAACAAAGATGAGGGCGTGCACACAAGGAGGGAAGACACATCTGTGGCACAAATCCATGATCTGGGTCCTCCTTTTCATGGGAACACCTCTTTAGCAACCCCACCCCTAATTTATGTGGCCCTCAGAGTTTGTACTAATTGACAAAGTGGAATGGAAAAGGTTCCCCATCCCAGGCCTAGATTTACATTGATGTCATGGGCAGCAAAATTTGCCTATAGAAAACTCACAGCCACAGATTGTTTTCAAATATAGCATATTAAGGACTTTCAGAAACTTTACATTTTGGGTTCTCTTTCATGCCAAATTTTAGCAAGAGATGAAGACACAGCAGTTCAAATGTTATCTTTTATTGTGCCAACTTCCGTTGTTGAGACTGCAAGCTTTTGGGCCACACAAGACCCATCCTCAGGCATGTAAGAAGTCAGAAATTTAGCAAAACTTCTGTTTTGTTAGTACATTGAGTAGAGAAATACTTTTACTGTACTCATATTCTTGTCCTTTCATTATTGTGTCTTTTAGTTATGATCATGAAGGACGCCTGACCAATGTAACACGTCCCACTGGTGTGGTAACCAGCCTTCATCGCGAAATGGAAAAGTCTATTACGATCGATATCGAGAATTCTAACCGGGATGATGATGTCACAGTCATTACCAATCTCTCATCTGTGGAGGCCTCCTATACAGTAGTACAAGGTACAAAAGTCTACTTCTCAGCACATACACACAAGGCACAAACACACCAATAGGGCAGCTAATCTCAATAGACTCCCAGAAGAAGAAGAAAATTACTTCCTGCAGAAAACTCCTCATGGGCAAAGTACTAAAGGATCAAGTCCAGGTAGGGGAGGTTTTGCCTACCCTAGCATGACTCAGATACATTATTGCCTGCTACTTTAAATTGCCTTTGCTGATAGTTTTCATGTCAGGTTTTCTTACCCATTTTCAGAAGTCATTTTCCTGCAGTGGAGATTGAATTGATTTTCTTCTGCCTAATATAGCACTCAATCCTGCAGCCTTTATTTGTAAAAGTACTCCTAGGAAAGTTAATACTTTTACTCTTTTGAGTAAGATGCAGGATCAGTTCCTTACCTAGTACCAAGATTTAAAATCGACATCCAGTGCTGGCCCACATATTGCGTGTGATAATAATAAAACATTCACACATGAGAGCAGAGGTTCCTAACTATTTCCAGTCTCAGGCACATCTAGGATTCAGCAGTGCTTTCCCAGCATGCCCATGCTTACCTGTCATGTTAATAAACATCGCAGGATCATTCACTTAAAACTAATAGAACACTGAAAACCCTTCTTGCATGTAACTTAAGAAAAAATGAAGTTGATGTTAATTGACTAAATATTATTTAATTTAATATTCATTTGTGTTGTTGCAGCATGGCCTTGTGAAGGGCCACGGTTCATTGAACAACTGTAACCTGACAATCTGCTGAGGCCTCCCCTGTGCCCAGGCACGCTGGGGGGTGGGAACAACTGCATTAGGGAATATTGCCACACCAGAGATGCTGCAGCATAGATCAGCAGTAAAGTGGTTAATTGTGACACTTTCTGACAGGAACTAAATACTGCATGCGATGCAGTGTAGACACTCACGGTTACCCAAGATAGAATGAAAGGAATTCTGCGGATAATGTTTTTTTAATTAAGAGATAATGTCACTGGCATAGGAACATTGTCAACCGGACAATAGTCTACTTTTGACATATAAATGTTGACATTTATGGACTGTTATCCTCTGACACGTCCTGTTCCAATGACTTTATTTCTTCTATGCCAAATGATTAATTATGCAGATGTTCTCCTTTTGCCAGATGGATAGTGAGGCTTTGGTGGCAGTTCACTCGCCATACAGGTATTGAAGAGCTCCATTCTGATTGTCTTAGAGAATGGATCAGGCCATGTCAGCTAGTCAAGAGAATAACAGACTCATACATTTAGATTTTTACATTGGAAACTTTTATCAATAAGGAGAAATGCCAGATGTCTGGTTGTCTAGTGCAGGAGAATGAAGAGTGACACCCACAAAAACATTGTGGTTGACAGCTCTCCTTGTGTGCGAGCATCACACCTGTAAGAGTGAAATCTTATCTAGAGCATGGTGCCACCATCCTGCTGGAAAAGCAGATTTTAAACAGACACAATAAAAATGGGGGCCCACCTTGTTCACTTCTAACAAAAGACTCCAGTGTTCTCTTTTTGTTAGCAGAATCTAATAAGCTTGTTGCTCATCCAACAGTTCAGTTCAAATCATTTTTCCCTCTGAGTTTTGCTCAAGTTAGACATGCCTGTAGTCACATAAATCATGGGGCTACAACGTATCAATATATGTTTTGATTTACAATTAAAGAGTAAATGGAGAAACATAATACTAATAAATTACAGATTCTCTGCAGGCTCCCAATATTAATACTGTTGTTCTTTACATAAATCAATAACATCTGTAATATCAACTGTAACACTATGTAAGTGGTAATTGCAGGCAGACTTCATTTGACATCCTCAGGAGTACCATAAAAAACCATCACATTAGGTGATATATTTTCTTTATGACTAATGCAGCTAAGTAATTTTTTTTTTCATTATTGCTCTAGATCAAGTGAGGAACAGTTACCAGCTCTGTAATAATGGTACTTTGAGAGTGATGTATGCCAATGGAATGAGCATTAGCTTCCACAGTGAACCTCATGTCCTAGCTGGGACTATAACCCCTACTATAGGACGATGTAATATTTCCCTGCCAATGGAAAATGGGTTAAACTCAATTGATTGGCGCCTAAGAAAAGAGCAGATTAAAGGCAAAGTGACTGTATTTGGAAGGAAACTTAGGGTAAGTGAAACCCACTCTTACTACAATAACAATCTATTGTCTTATATATGAACTGTTTTTTTATTCTGACTAATGCTTAATTCTACTTTGTAAAAAGTGCACATGAAAATGGATTAATAGTGACCAGGTTTTCTGTATTTGAGAGCCAAATTAAGCATATAGAATAGACTGCTTTCTGTCAGTGGAAGATACACCATCATTAAGAAGCATTCAAAAGTTGACTGGCCAAGATATCCAGTGCAGTGTTGGGTAGATATGCTCTTGGACATGCTGTCTTTCCAGAGTCAAAACTGAATTCCCAGCTGCTTGTGGTGTATCATGCCACAGTTGTCTATTTCACAACTGAGTCTTGTTTCCAACCACATTTCTAGTTTGTATACTTACATTTCCACAAATCCCTCTGCAATTATACTAAATTAGGCAGTTCCTTTCCTCAGCTGCTGAATACAGTTGCAGAGCACTTTTGAACAGCTGCCATTTTGTACCTCGAAAGGTGGACAAAACTTTAGTAGTGGAGTAGGTTGCTCCTGTACGTAGAGAGTAGAAAATATTTTGAGGTAATTTATTATTTTTTTATTTTATTTTACAAAATTTATACCCCGCTCTTCCCGCCACAGGCAGCCCAGAGCGGCTAACAACAATAACAAATATAAATATAATATAAAACAATTTAAAACACTTTAAAACATAATAATCATTACAGGGGGGAAAAGCCCACTCCACCCACCCCTATCCCCACCCACCGTTACCCCTCTCCCTCACCAAATGCCTGACGGAACAGCCAGGTCTTACAGTTCCTACGGAAGGCCAGGAGGTCCGGGGCCAGATGGGCCCACACTGGGAGGGAATTCCAAAGGCAAGGCAAGGCCACCAAGAATGCCCTATTCTGCGGGGCCTCCCAGAAAACCCAGGGGACCTCCAACACAGCGCCCCTGGACAACCGCAGGAGCCGATCCAGAACCCGGGAAGTGAGACGGTCTTGCAAATAAGCAGGGCCCAGGCCGTGGAAGGCTTGTAGGTTAAAACCAACACTTTGAATTGGGCCCGGAAGACTATTGGCAGCCAGTGCAGAGATCAGAGCACTGGTGTAATGTGCTCCCGGCAGCCCAGCCCCACCAAGAGCCAGGCCACTCCATTCTGCACCAGCTGCAGCTTCTGAGCCATCACCATAGGTAGCCCCACATACAGCGCGTTACAGTAGTCTAACCGAGAGGTAACAAAAACATGGATGATCGTGACCAGGTCAGGAAACGAAACCAGCAGCCGAAGCCACCGCACCAGATGTAACTGGCAGAAGGCACTCCTCGTCACAGCCTCCATCTGGAAATCCAGGCGGAGCTGCGCATCGAGGAGCACCCCCAGGTTCCGTACTTGGGAAGTCAGTGGAGGGCAGACCACATCAATCGACGGGGCTGTCAACTCCACCGACTTACCCACTAACATCACCTCCATCTTGTCAGGATTCAGTCACAGTCAGTTAGCCCTCATCCAGTCCCCCACAGCTGTCAAACACCGGGTAAGCACCGAGACAGCTGGGCCTGGGTTGATCGAAAATGAGAGATACAGTTGGATGTCATCCGCATACTGATGACACCTCATCCCGAACTCTCTGATCACGTCGCCGAGCGACTGCATATACACATTGAACAGGAGAGGGGACAGAACTGAACCCTGTGGAACCCCACATGGGAGGTCTCAGTAAGATGAAAAACAATCACCGAGTACAACCCGCTGAATTCTTCCGGTCAGGAATGAGCGGAACCATTCAAGAACAATCCCACCCACCCCCGCACTGTCCCACAGGCACTTCACCAACATCTCGTGGTCAATGGTATCAAATGCTGCCGACAGATCTAATAGGACCAATAGGGTCGAATGACCCCGGTCCTTTTCCCAGCGGAGATCATCCACCAAGGCCACAAGTGCTGTCTCAGTGCCATGACCCGCATGGAAGCCAGACTGTGAAGGCTCGAGATAACTGACACGGTCAAGTTGCTCCTGGAGCTGCTGAGTCACTACCCGTTCAATAACCTTCCCTAAAAAGGGAAGGTTAGAGACAGGCTGACAGCTGGCAGGGGAGTCAGCGTCAAGCGATGGCTTCTTGAGCAGAGGCCACACCACCGCCTGCTTGAGACAGCCCGGCACTCTGCCTTCCTGCATGGAGGCATTGACACCCCGGCCAACAACGGCCCTATTGTCTCCTGGCAGCTCTTAACCAGCCAGGACGGGCACGGATCTAATTCACAAGAGGTGGCTTGAACAGCCCCAAGCACCCCCACCACGTCAGCGGGTGTCACCGACTGAAAATGATCCCATAAAATTGGACAAGCTGGGGCTTCTACAACCTCTACCTCCTCCACTGCATTAAGTGCAGCATCGAGGTCTTGGTGAATACGAGCAATTTTCTCCACAAAGTAATCCGCAAAAAGGTCACCACAGGCAGAAGATGACTCAACCCCAGGGTTGAGGGAGGCTGGACTGACCAGCCCCCGTACGACCCGGAACAGCTCCGCTGGACGGGATTTCGTGGATGCTATGAGGGCAGCCAAAAACTCCCTTTTTGCTATCTGCATAGCCACAGCATAGGCTCGTAAACGAGCTCTATGTCGCAATCTGTCGGCTTCAGTTCGAGATCGACGCCACTGTTGCTTCAACTGTCGCCCCTCTTGCTTCAGGACCCGCAGTTCCTCCGAGAACCAAGGAGGC
This sequence comes from Sphenodon punctatus, assembly GCA_003113815.1. Taxonomy (NCBI): domain Eukaryota; kingdom Metazoa; phylum Chordata; class Lepidosauria; order Sphenodontia; family Sphenodontidae; genus Sphenodon; species Sphenodon punctatus. The sequence goes on along the minus strand of QEPC01005568.1, from coordinate 720,785 downwards.
CTGCGGGGCCTCCGCCTGGGCAACGGACACCTGGGAGCCGTTTGATCAGTGGCCTCCGTCAACAAGATATTCCATAGCTTGACGAGGTCATTGATGAGACGGTCGTCGAGGTCAGAGGTTAATTCCCCCAGAGCGCCTAGAAACCGCACCGGATCCATCAGCCTCCGGGGGCCGACCATCCTAATAGGTTCCGCACCCTGCCGGGGGCAGACATATGCTAGAAGGGAAGTCTGCAGGAGGTAATGATCCGTCCATGACAAGGGCACAGTTGATATCTCCCCCATTAATGTAGTGAAAAGAGCTAGGGGTCTGATTCAAAGCCCATTTAAGTCAATTAAGTTACTTTAATTGACTTCAAATGGACAATGGTTTGGTCTTTATGGTCTGTCATTGTGTGGGACCCTTTGGAAGCTGGTTAAGCCCTCGGCAGAGTGGAGACAGATCAGGAGTCCACTGTGTGTAGAACTCTGTCAGCTCACTTTTCCATGCACCCCTGGAAGGTTCCCTCGGGGGTTCCAGTGTGTTGGAGAATACATCAGGAGAGACACCACATCATCTCTGTCTAGCCGTGCCATGCCCTTTCCAGCCCCTATTAGTTGAAGTAGGGGTGTGCATGTGCCGCCCAGCCCCATGCTATTGCAGCACTAAAAACATGCTATTGCAGCACTAAACTTTGTAAAGCACCAGGTACATTGCTGGTGCTATATAAATGCATGTTAATAATAATAAATAATAATAAACACACGCGTGCACACAGCTACTAAGACTACACACAGAGGGGATCCCAGTGTGGTGCACAGCTCTGTTGCAGATCCCTTCTGCCCAACAGTGATAGCAGGATTGGGGACTAAAGGTATACGATTTTTGGTTTTAGATATTAAATTTGCTCCTTAATTATCAGCAGGGGATATTAAAATGCAGCATTCTTCCATTGACTAGTGGGTGGCTAGGACATCAGTAGACTTTCCTGTTTCCCAGAGTCTGCCTATACCCAAAGAGCTGCATACTCCTGTATTTTATAAAAGGGGGAGGGGGTGGAATGGGATTTGCAATTAAATCCTTACTGACTAGATTTCAGGGTTGTGTAATTGATTTTTGATATGCTATACTGCAGACGTTGATTGTAAGTAGCAATCGCACTTTTTCTAAGACAAACCAGCTTGGCATTTTAGCTTAGTCTTCAAAATATAAAAAATAAAATAAAATTGGGCTTTAAAATAAAACGGCTATAATCCTGACTCCTAATATTAAAAACTTAATAATGGTACTGTTGTAATTAGCTGAAGTTAAGTGTACACGCCTTTGAGTTGAATTCTTGCCAAAGTTAGATTTTTTTTGCATCATGTTTATGCAAATCAAAACACAGCTTTATCTATCAACACCTCAACATTTAATTGTCTGGTGTTAGTTCTTGTAACAATAATCACATATCCATTTAGCTCTTTTAAATGAAAATCACTATGAGATTATAACAGGTTGAGTGGACTGAAAATGCAATTTGAAAACGAGGGAGAAAGCATGGAATTTATTTGCATCTCATTTATTTTAATTCATCTTTTTAAACTGTTTAGTGAATGAAATAAAAACAACTTTATTGGAAAATTGTGAAGGAGTCAGGTAGGCAATAGTAATGCCAGGGATATTTGCACTAATGAAAGGAACAGTGGATAGCTAGTTTTATCGTCTGGCAAATTTTTAATCCCCGTACCATTCAGAGCATCCACACACCAACTGACTGAAGCCCCCCAAGCATTGGACCATGACTTGGCACAAGGGACACGCAGGGAAGGCATTTGTGCATGAGCTGGTGTTGTAAGCCATTGACAAATCTGTAGAAAATGTATTCCACATTGAAACTGCTGGTCCCTTAGCTGCTTGAACAGACATCCATGCTGTTGCAGGTTCACGCATCTACTGCTGCAGGAGTGAGGAACCTTTTCCCTTCATAAAAACTGGAGATGGGGTGCTTAAGGGGTGTGCTCTGGAAGTGGAGGGTCCAGATCATGGATATATGCCATAGATCTGTCCACTATTTTAAATTTATTTTTATTTATTTTTATTCAAAAATTTATCCCGCCCCTCCTGCCCACAGGGCAGCTTGGGGCGACGAACAATAATATAAACAATAAAACATTTAAAAACAATTTAAAAATCACCAATACAGGGAAAAGAAACCCACCCCACCCCCCGCCAGAGGCCTGGCGGAACAGCCAAGTCTTACATAAACGCCGAAATAGCAGGAGCATGGGGGCCAATCCTTGTGTGTATGCCCTCATCTCTGCTTCATTACCCTGAGCTCTGTCTTTCAGTGCTTGGGGTTAGAATTGGATCCAGGCATCAGATTCAGGCACTGGAAAGGGGTCACATAAAATCTAACTGCGGGCCACATTTGGCCCCCAGGTCTGAGGTACTGGGTAGTCTCCCCTACCAGCTGTACCCTGCAGAATATCCTGTTTTTCCAGTGGCTCTGATTACCACAGACAGGAAGTGGGGCAGCATACATAACAGCAGCTGTGTGAGAGTGGCAGATGTGTATCAGCCACGAGTACAATTTCCCGAAACCTAAGCAAGTATCAGGTAGTGTGTTTGCACAGTGTTTACTTAGCACTGAAAATGAGTGGCTAGTGTTACTCCTGGTAACACCCTTTATCTGGGATTTGCTTCTTGAAGGTAAATACCATTTTCACTGTTAAAATGGGCCTCTTGAATTCTGAAGTGTCTGATGCAAGTACTGGCAGTGACTGCAATAAGATGCGAACAGCAGGCTTGTGGGATACAGGTACCTTTCACTCTGCTGTCCGGAAAGGAGAAGACAGATGAATGTTGGCACTCAGGGACTGTGGGGCGGGGGGTAGTACAAAAGTGTAAGTAAATAAATAGAAAATGAGTGTACCCTGTCCTTTCAGAGTGATGATAAACAAACTTATACACCACTTCATTCTGGGCAGAAAGCTGCTTATTAGCATGCAGATAGCCTCTTTAGCAACTTACCACATCAGCCGCATACAAATGGTAGTATGCTAGCAATAATTCTAAAGTTTATCTCAGCTAAGGACATGGGTTACTGTCAAGTACACTAGGGCACCATTATGTTCATGACCTTTGTCTTTGTAGTTGACCGCAACTTCATCAAACTACGTGCTTGGCATGCATTTTGAGTGCTGAACTTGGCCATAGTTTTCTTACGAGTGAGTGTGGCTGCATGTGCTCCCTAAGTATGAGGGTGTGAAGCCACTAGTGCTAGTGGGAATGCTGAGTCATCATAGAAAGAAGATTAGGGAAAGCCAGTGGCATTTCTCTCCTTCAAAGTGTAGCTCATTGCTGGGGAAATGCATACTATACCTTCTGCAGAGGATTAGCAAGGGACATTTGTGAGAGTGCTCCACCTAAAGGGTGAAAACAAATTAGACAGTAGCCTGTAGGGATGTGTGAACACAACGCAGTTCGGTTGTTCGGCCGTTCGGTCGTTCAGTTCGAAAACTGAATTCGGGTTCGGTTCGGCGGCATTCGGTTTGACCGAACATTGCTGAAAATTCGAAATAGCGCTATCGATACCGATTTTTTTCAGTATCGGTATCATTTGGCCCCGAGACCACCTCTGGTCTCCACCCCTGGTGCCAGGAAGTCTGCTCCTCAGCTGCCTTCCCCTTCCAGTCACGTTTTTCCCACCCGAATGGGCCTTCCAGTCACGTTTTTTCCCACCTGAACTCATCCAAACTCACCCGAACATGACCGAACTGTTCGATTGTTTCTGAGTTCGGTTCGGACGCTCAGTTCAATTGTCCAAACAGACCGAGTTCGGTCTGAACTCCGAACATCCGAACCACGTTCGCACATCCCTAGTAGCCTGCGGTAACCCGCACGACCACGAGTCGCCTGCTCGTCAGTTCAGGAGCTGCCAGCCGCTCAACCACTTCTATCTTGGGGCAGGTGGCTAGCTGCTACAGGACGTATCCAGAGGAGGTCAGGGATGCAGCCCAGGCAAAGGCTTGCCCAGGTGTGCTAATCCAGGCTAATGTGCCGGCCCGCCCAACCTAGCTGCAAGGCAAGGTTGAAGGATCAATCCTGGAGGAGCACACCTGCCTGCCAAACAGCTGATTGGGGGCTGGAGCATCATGCTCAACTGCCCACCAAACAGCTGATTGGGGGGGAGACTGGAGGAGTGTGCACCTCTGCGCCCTCCATCAGCTGGTTTGGCACACACACCTGGACCCAGAGGAGTATCCTCACCCAGCCGGGTGCGCTTGTCAAACAGTAGATGGGAGGGCCTGGAGGAGCATGCTCCTCCAGCCCCTCCACCCCAATCAGCTGCTTGGTGCATGCACCACCCAGCCAGGGTGAGGGCACTCCTCTGCCCTCCCCCCCATCAGTTGTTTTGCGGGCCGGGGGGAGCATGCTCATCCAGGGCCCCCTGATTAGCTGTTTGGTGGGCTGGGTGCATGCACCAAAGAGCTGGTGATGGGGCCCAGGGGAGCACCCTCACCTGGCAAGGGTTCGCGTGCTAAACAGCTGATCAGGAGCACTCCTCCAGGCCCCCCATCCGCTGTTTGGCACCCATACCTGGACCAAGTGAGGGCAGCCTTCTGGTTCCCCCACATCAGCTGTTTGGCGGCAGCTCCTCCCAGGTTTCAATCCTGCTGGGCAATGGGTCCTGGAGTCCTGTCCCGTGTGAACGGCTCCTCAGCCAACCCATGGTGTGAAGGGACTTGTGATGGCAGCCTTCCCACCCTGATTCTGGGAGGAGGGGAGGGCTGCTCGTTTGGACTGCCCTCTCTGCCGACCCAGTGCGTGGTGGCTGCAGTGGTCCTCCCTGGGGTGGCCAGGGGATCTGACTTATCTTCATCTCGTTTGGTTTCATCCTTTGTCTGTGGAGGGATTTATGCCTTCCTGCTCCTGCCTATGCACCATAAACCTCTGATTCTGACACAGTGGATCTGGCTGTAAAAGCTATCATTAAGCCTATACAACAAGTATTTGTGTCTACTAATAAGTTATCCCTAGCAACTTGAGTGTTGTACAGACTGCTTTATTCAGGACCCCTGAAAGACTCCATTCTTTTTTGTATAGACTGTAATATCACTTAAGTAGTTTTTGTTGAAAGAGCCAGTAAGTAGTCTCTAGAAGAGCCCTTCCCTATTGTGTCTTCTACGGCGACAGCAAGGGGAAGAAACAGATGTGTGTGTAGGTAGCAGAACAAAAGTAAAATAGCTTGCTAGATAATCTTCCATCATGATATTGGTATTAGTGTTCCCAAAAGGAGTGGGAGTTAGTCATTTTGTTTGGGTTTCCATATAATTAATATGACATTGCAATTATACTCTGTGGTATGACTTATTCTACCAACAGAAACTAAGTTACTGAATGATCAAAGCAGGTGAATTGTGTTCTCTTTGTAATGTTTGTATGTGTATATGTAATTATTCTTTTGTGTAATGGTTTCAGAAAGCTAGCACTATAGGAAAAGCACCTAGAAATCTTTCTATATCACAGACTCAGCATCCTTCCAAACAAAAGGAGAGACCATAATCTCAAATGTTTGGGCAAAGGCAGGATGTAGGCTAAAACTGATCTGATAAAACAAGAAGTCAACATATATGATAAGGCACAAAATTCTTAACTTCTAAGAGGAAAATATTCTAGCTACTGGTTCCCACTCCTTCCTCCAAATGGCCCAAAGAGATGGAAGGTCCACTGTGCTTCTCCCATGGCAAGTTCAAAGAAGCCAGAACTTGTTGCATGGGAAGTTGAGAAGTGCGAGGGGAGGTGTTCTTGTTCTAGTGTCTGGTAGGATCCTCCCTAGGGCTAGAAAAGGACAGTAGGGTTCTCTCAGCACTAGCTTGGCATGATCACAGAATTGCAAACTCCAACCGTTCAAAATCATGAGTCAGCCCAACCCTCCACCTACAGAAAATCATGACATTTGCTTTCAAATGATGAATTTTTTAAAATAACTAATTTTGGATTCCTTGTACCCTTGGATTCTTTAGGGTATAATGCAGTCACCTGTTCTACTATTTCTCTATAGTAAATTAGAATGTATTATTATTTATTAATTCTTATTATTATTATTGCGCATACGCTGTACCTGGTGCTTTACAATCATTGACAATTAATAGACTGGTCCCTACCCCAGTGAGTTTACAATCTAAGGCCCTTTTTAAATGGGCCATGGTGCGGGGGTGGTGGAATGCACGCAGGAGCAGTGGAGGGGTGGCAGTATACAGGCAAACAATCATCTCCACCTACCGATCATTGTTCTGACCAATTGCTCCGTGGATGGGCTATGGATGGAAGTAGGTGGAGGTGGTTGTACTGCGGGAGTGCACACGCACCCCCACCCATCCGCCATGACAGTCACATGGGCAGCGCCTGCTCCTGCCCACGCAGCGGATCTGCGTGGGCATGAGTGGTCCCATCTCGTGTAAAATGGGCCTAAGAGAGACAAAGGGGAGAGGAACAGGGAGAGAGGCAGGACTACATCAAGACAGCTGTGAAGTTGCAGGTGCATGTGCTTGACTTAGGGTGATTTCAGACGTGACGGGGCACCTATTGGCCCCATCATGGAATCACCTTTCTGATTCCGGTGGGGAATCTGGGGAGGGGGCAGGGCTTCACGGCACAATGTACGGCCGCACAGCCCCTCTCCCCCCCCCCCCCACGATTCCCCAGCAGCCCACCCTCCTGGAGACGGGCGGGCGTAGCGGCNGGGCGGGCATAGCGGCCAATCCGGCTGCTGCACCCGATTCTGTTCCCGGGGTCTGGGCCACGGCCCAGAATCGGCCGCAGTAGCAGACGTTACCGTCCGCCGATTCCGGGCTGTGGTTCAATTAACCACGCTTTCAGGGATGGTGCCGGACCATCCTCAAAAGCGTAGTTATTTTGCTCACCACCGGTGGTTCACCGTGGTGAACATCTGGCAGCAAGCAACCAGATGTTACGGGACCATCTACCACCACAGGGGATTGTCCGTGGTTGACCGTGATCTCGTAACATCTAAAAATACTCTTAGTTACAGGGGAGAAGAGGGGGCACTTAGAAAATCAAAGAGGAGATTTTATTTTATTTATTTATTACAAATTAATTAATTTATAAATAAATAAATGTATTTATTATGAAAGTGGGAATTCTCCAGCACTTGGGGCTTTAAAAAACACCTAGTACTGCAGCACACTCAATAAAATATCTTGAGGTGGTAGCCATGTGCTCTTTTGCAGTGTGGACAGCTAGGCTTTGCTCTTCCTGCATGTGTTGCTGAATGTATGTCATAACAACATCAGCACATACTGATGCACAGCCACAATTCAGGACAGAGAAGATGAGGACATATTCAGTGAATTTTGCATGAATATGAAAAAGAGACCTTTCAAAACAATCTGAAAACTATTTAATGCTCCTATCGTTAAGATGTTTATAAGAAACAGTCTAAAAATCATCAAAATGCTCACAGAAACATCTGGAATGTGGCCATCTATCAGCCCAGGTTTTTTGGAGACTTGGTCCAGGATTTATTTTTTCCAGAATTTGGTTTAGTGGGAAAGACTATAAAACTTCAGTATGCTGGAGTTTTCCTTTAGCTTTGCTTCTATTCTAAATGCCTTAATATAATCTGTTATCACCCCCTAGTGCATCTTTACAAAGTGCAGGATTTTGTAATGAACATGAGAGACAAAATGGTTCAAATGGTCTCTTTTATTGGACCAACTGGTGGTGGTGGAAATCGGCAAGCTTTTGGACCACACAGGGCCCTTCCTCAGGCATGTAGAATAGCCATTAGAAATATATTAACGGAGCAAACATAGAGCAGCTATGCACAGTGATGTTGCATGTGCAAAAAAAAGTAGCCATTTTTGAAAGCGTACCCCCTCAGGCTGCCCCTGAAGCTGTCAGAGGAGTTTTCCACTAAAACGTGGGAATAAGAGAGCACTTTTGTGTGCCAAGATTTTCTTGCTATAACTATGTTTTCTGCACTTTAGAGGCAGTTAACCTGGTAGTATCAAATCTTCCATGGGAAATGCCCCATGAAGAGCAATTTTTAAGAGTTGCCCAATGAGGAAATAAAAACTGTGCTAAAGAGATGGATTCTTTTAACTACAAAATATCAGACTGAGAAAAATGAGTGATAATTAAAAATAATTATTTCCTTACAAACACAAAATTGTATTCATTTTAAAATTGCTTTCTGTACAACTGAATTTCTGAGGAGTGGGTTGGGATGGGAATTGGGCTTACCCTGCCAATGAAAATAATTCAGTATAACTTTTATGTCCTTTAGGAAGGCTCAGGGTTAATTTACATATTGTTTGATGTGTAGTTTAAATTTGAATAAGAGAAAATGTTGCTTAATCAAAGCTACTGTAAAATATAAGCTGAAGAAAAAATTCCCAAGAACTGATAAATACTTCTTAAGTAGTCACTGCTGTCAAAAGATATCTAATTTAAAGACTTCTACTTTATTAATGGCACATTCACAATTAAATTACTTAAGAAGCTTTATTAGATTTTAGCATTGGCCTGTATTCTTTAGCTCTGTCTCCAGTGAATGTAGTTATTGATCTTTCTTATTACAGCATTTGCAGTAGTGAATGTTATAGGTAAGGTCATATGGGCTCTGCCTATAACCTCTTCTTCTCACTGGGTGTTTTCAGTCGTGATGATAGTCCGCATTTCCACGCTTTGACCCTTGTGGTATTGCGGACTTCTGTCATGGTTGAGTGCGCCACCGGATGCTAGCCCGGGCTCTTTCCCAAACAGTGTTGGCACGTAGCCTGGGCTGTGACTCAGAAACATCCCCAGGTCACAGCCTAGGCTAAGCACCCACATCGCCAGGAAACAGCTGCCTGACCAGGAGTAAAGCGGATTATCACATCTGATGGGGCACATTACCTGCCCCGGTCCAGAGTTCCATCAGCCAGGGAGTGGGCCACTGCACACAGTGCGGGGGTGGGCGGACGGACATAACGTCTGTGTGCTGGCCCAGCCTCCATCAGGTTTGTTCAGCGGCCGGACCAATTCCCAGCTAGGGTGACAGCTACCACCACTGCCTGGATAGGCCCGTGGCAGCAGTAAGTGGGAACCATCATGTTGAAAAAAACTTTTTTGTCATGAAAGGTTTAAAATTTGGCTGTCGCAAATGTTTTTCCTATCAGTCTGACTACCTCTTAAAATGTATCCTGTAACAGCCTGAGTTATTTTATGTGGTGTGTTATACATGCTTGCTATGTTTTGGTTGGTTGGTTGGTTGGTTGGTTTTTTTGTTCTATAGGATATATTTGGACTTCAGATGGTTTTAGCAGTTGTAGGCCAAATGGAATGGGCAACAATGTATGTGCAAGGTTCTGTGGCATGCATACCAAGCTTATGCACAGAGAACCCTGTGCATACCTTTTTGGATTATTATGGATAGTTGCCCAAATCATCTTATAGAATTATTATGGATGACTGCCCAAATCACCTCAAATCCAGTCCCCACCCACTCTCTCTGTGCTGCTGCTGCTGCTGTCTCTATTGCAGTAGCTGCCTCCTTCCCCTCCTTGCAAAGCCTGAGGATATTTACATGGGGACCTGAGAAAAGAGCCCCCAGGCTCACCTTGCTGCTTCCAGGGAAAGAAGAACCCCAAGTTCTGTCCTGAGATTGCTTTCTTATGCAAGGAAAGGACTCTGGAGTCTAATTCACCCAAGGCAAATATTTGTGTACATTAATATATATTCTGGCAGCTGCTGGAAGTCCAGCCATCCCTGATGGAATCAGAATCCAATGCTTCCAAAGGAAATGTACAAAAAATGCAACATCTTGCAAGTCTTGTGCAGAAAAACGTCTGTGCTGGAAACAGGAGAAATAAAAAAAGGAAGTATTTAATCTGTGGGGATTTGCGGACAGCAGCAATCTATATCTAGATTGAAGACAAGCCTTTTCATTATTATTTTGGTTAAAGGTTGAGCACAACTAGTACAAGGAGCTGAAAAGTCACTTCTGAGCATACTCAATGGGTATCTGCTAATTCTTAGCAACCTTTTATTTTACGATTAGGGACACAGGGTGTCTTTAGACATAACGTCAACAGGTGTCTGCATGTGTGTTTTGACCTTGATATGAACACCAGTTTGGCCCTGTGTTCACCACGTGTCACTGCTTAGACACACATCCTATCTTGGGGCAAATCGGTGTGGTGTTTTGCTTGCCACCCAATCTCAGCATGCAAGCACTGCTTCCTAGTTCTCTGTGGTGTACCTGCTAACACACCATGCGATATTATTAGACACAACATTGACCACATGTTCAGCTGAAACACGCAAATTGTCCTTGTGTGCAATGGTGTTCACATCCCATGTTCGGGTATTTTCAGACGTTACGAGATCACGCTCAACCACAGTCAATACCCTGTGGTGGGGAATGGCCCCGTAACGTCTGTTGGGGAACCGGAAGTTCCCCCCCCAGATGTTTGCCACGCTCAATCCCCGCCAGGAATCACATTCAGCACGCGATCGGCTGAATCCGTGGGAACGGCGCCGATCGCGTGGTGAAGGAGATTCCTGGCAGGGATGAAGGGGCCCATCACGTCTGGATGGCGAACACGGCCCGGAATCCCCGCCGGGATTCCGACCCGTGGTCATTTCAGGCGGGCGCTGCGGCCGCATTGGCCGTGGCACCCGCCTGTCTCCCCAGAGGGCAGGCAGTGAGGGAGCGTGCACCGTGCCATCCCGCCCCCTCCCCGATTCCCCACCGGGATCCCCCGGCACGTCTGTTGGCCATGCCAGAGTGATCCCGGCGGGGAATCAGAGGGTTGTTTCCGTGACGGGGCGAAGTAGCCCCGTCACGTCTGAAAACACCCTTCAATGGGTGGCCAAATTGGTGTTGGGATTGTTATGGTGCTTACACACAACGGCCAAACATGTGCTTGGGGTTTTGACACATGATCTTTGTTATGTCTAAAGACGCCCACAGTCTCCCAGTTTGGTGCAACAAACACATGTTTGTTCAGTGACTTGTACTGGATCATGGACTTAGTTGAATAAAGGAAACTGAAAATGTCTCAGTGAAACACACATAGGAAACCCTTTTAATCCTGATACATTGCCTTGAAAAAACTGAAGTTAATTGTGTCTTGGGGTGTTTTTTCTACCTCTGTCATCAGCACTGACACTTCTGGAATGTGTAAACTAACATGAAATGTGATTGGGTAGTTTTTTAACCCCAGGTGGAAAACCTGGGGTTCAAAAAATACCCCAGGGCAAAATATATTGGGGTAGTTCTTTGCAGCAGGGTTTTTTGTTCACAAAAAAAAAAAAGGTTAATGGTAACCAAATTTCCTTTTAGTATATTGTGTACCTGAGTCCAGGTGACAGTGTCCTAAAAGGGCAGAGTTGGAGAGCCACTAATTTGCAAGTTTTTGTGAGAAATGCGCACCTGAGGTAAGAACATGAAGACATAATTATCAAAGAAAGGACCGAGTATAATGTGGAGCCTAAAGCTGTAACTAATGGGAAAACTGGGCATGTCTGTAGTTTTTTCCATCAAGTTCTCATAAATATACTTTTTCTCCATCTTACCACTAAAGAAATTAGCATATTTATTTATTTATATTTCTTAGCCGCCCCCTCATGCCCACGGCATCTCGTATGGTGTTAGTATTTGATGATCCATTGAGCATAGCCCTCTTCTGTGTGAACAGGTTCATGGAAGGAATTTGCTGTCCATCGATTATGACCGGAACATACGTACAGAGAAGATATATGATGATCATCGGAAGTTTACATTGCGAATAATTTATGATCAACTGGGGCGTCCTTTTCTGTGGCTGCCTAGCAGTGGACTTGCTGCTGTCAATGTTTCTTATTTTGCCAATGGACGATTGGCTGGACTTCAGCGTGGTGCCATGAGTGAAAGAACAGATATAGATAAGCAAGGCAGGATTATATCCCGCATGTTTGCGGATGGGAAAGTGTGGAGTTACACATACCTGGAAAAAGTAAGTCATTTTTAATGCATTCTACAGCATTAGCTATGAAGAGGCTGTATATTCTGATGGTCACAGATAGATATAGAATAATATTTTTTTTTTTTTTATTTACAAAAAAATTCTCAACTGTTAAGGATTCCTAATCCTTTGTATATGTACATATATTACCAAGCAGGTATATGGCAACGCAGGACCATCCATGCATCTATGGCCCTTTTCAAATTAGCCGGCAGTGCGGGGGGAATGGGTGGAGGCTGCATCAAGCGAGTACCGCGTGGGCATCCCGTTGCACAGACACCCACCCACCTCCACCCATCTCCATGGATGAAGCGCCCACCATTGGCGCCCGTTGCTCTCTGCGGGGGCGATGGGTGGAGGTGGGTGGAGCGCACACATATCCCCACCCACCCACAGCAGCACTCTCACGAATACCCACTGTCCACACATCTGCACACATGGGCAAGGGTGTGGGCACCCGTGCAAAAGGGGCCTATGTATGTGTGTCCAGTTGCAGGATCTAGAATGCCTAGTATTTCAACAGTTAAAAACCTTTTTGTATCTTTGTGAGTTTTAGTTTTTCAGTTAATCAAAGGAAATACTTTGTTCATGCTTCAGCACTTCCGCTATTTCCATAAAAATAGAATAGGCCACCATATAATAGCATAAGATAACAAGATGAATTGTACTATTTTAATACCAGAAATGAATGACTAAACCTGACAGACTATCCCAGTTGCGGCAGATAGCTCATCTCTGATCATTATTTATTAAATCGAAACATGGCAATTTAGCTCTAATTTAAGTCAGTTTGATCTTGAAATTTGTCTAATACTTTAAAACACTGTATGTCATGTTCCTCTAAAGTCTATTGTTTTAAGTATGCTATAGCTGTCCTCTTTGCTAACTTCCCCATACATGTTTTATGGTTCTCACTGTGAATTACAACTGCCAAAGGAGTCATAAATTAAGGCATTAACCTCATGTCTCCTCAAAAAACACTAGAGAAAGGTGTCTGAAATTTTGATACAATGTTCTCTAGTTTGTCATGTTTCCCTCCCAGAATTCATGGCTTTTTTCAACATAGAAAATTTACTTATCAAACTGTGTTAGAAACATACTCATACTGCTGGGCAGAATTGTATGCTCAGACATATTTGTATCCTATTTATTTGTTCTTATTATTGTAACTCTGTATCCTATTCATTACATTCTTTGGGTGTTTTTTTTTAAATGTCTTCACCCTATAAGGTTAGATTATTGACAGTGAAAATACATAATCTTTGTTTTTCTGTTGTTTTCCCAATAGTCCATGGTACTACTACTTCAGAGCCAGCGGCAGTACATCTTTGAGTACGATTCTTCAGACCGGCTTCATGCTGTCACCATGCCTAGCGTTGCTCGGCACAGCATGGCCACTCACACCTCAATTGGCTACATTAGGAATATCTATAACCCTCCTGAGAGTAATGCTTCAGTGATTTTTGATTACAGCGATGATGGAAGGATTTTGAAAACATCTTTTTTAGGAACTGGTCGACAAGTCTTCTACAAGTATGGGAAACTATCCAAGTTATCTGAAATTGTATATGACAGCACGGCTGTGACTTTTGGATATGATGAAACCACTGGAGTCCTGAAAATGGTTAACTTGCAGAGTGGCGGCTTTTCTTGTACAATACGCTATCGTAAAATTGGCCCTCTGGTTGACAAACAGATCTACAGGTTCTCAGAAGAAGGCATGGTTAATGCAAGGTTTGATTACACCTATCATGATAATAGCTTTCGCATTGCTAGCATTAAACCTATAATAAGTGAGACACCTCTCCCAGTTGACCTTTACCGGTACGATGAGATCTCTGGCAAAGTAGAACATTTTGGCAAATTTGGGGTAATCTATTATGATATCAATAAAATAATCACTACAGCAGTGATGACACTGAGTAAACATTTTGATACCCATGGGCGCATTAAAGAAGTTCAGTATCAAATGTTCAGATCACTCATGTATTGGATGACAGTCCAGTATGACAGTATGGGAAGAGTAACAAAGAGAGAACTGAAACTTGGTCCTTACGCCAACACAACCAAGTACACCTATGATTATGATGGAGATGGGCAGCTCCAAAGTGTGGCAGTAAATGACAGGCAAACCTGGCGTTATAGTTATGATCTGAATGGGAATCTGCATCTCTTGAATCCTGGAAACAGCATCCGGTTGATGCCGCTACGCTATGATCTAAGAGACAGGATCACTCGTCTGGGTGACATGCAGTACAAAATTGATGATGATGGCTTACTGTGTCAACGAGGGTCAGATATATTTGAATACAACTCCAAAGGCCTCTTAACAAGAGCTTACAACAAAGCAAATGGGTGGAGTATTCAGTATCGTTACGATGGAGTAGGGAGAAGGGCTTCTTACAAAACTAACCTAGGACACCATCTTCAGTACTTTTATGCTGATCTTCACAACCCAACCAGAATAACCCACGTCTATAACCATTCTAATTCAGAAATCACCTCTTTGTACTATGATTTACAAGGCCATCTCTTTGCAATGGAAAGCAGCAGTGGAGAAGAATACTATGTTGCCTCTGATAACACAGGTACACCACTGGCAGTGTTCAGTATCAATGGTCTCATGATCAAGCAACTTCAGTACACTGCCTATGGGGAGATATATTATGATTCCAATCCTGACTTCCAGTTGGTCATTGGATTTCATGGGGGGCTGTATGATCCCCTGACCAAACTCGTTCATTTTACTCAAAGAGACTATGATGTTCTGGCGGGGCGTTGGACATCTCCTGATTACACAATGTGGAAAAATATTGGCAAGGAACCTGCTCCATTCAACTTATACATGTTCAAGAGTAACAACCCGCTCAGCAATGAACTGGATTTAAAGAATTATGTAACAGGTGAGAAATCAGAATTTTGTGGGAAAGTTTAAAAGCTCGTATTAAAAATGTGTCAGTCCTTCTCAACATTCCCCATAACAGGACATCTTGGGTATCCTTCTTCCACTACCATTTAGCAGTATAGAAGCAGGGTTCCAGCTGCCGAGTCATGACCCCTAGTTAAAAGAATCCACTATAGATAATCATAGAGGCATGGGATCACCTCTATAGTTAAGGCAAGTTGCACTCTTTTGTTAAAACCACAAAAAGTCTACTTGTTATAAAAGCAAGATGAGTTACCCTATCAGTCTGGAATTTTATAGGGAGGATCACTTGGGTGAGCTGTAGAATCTATCCAAATTTCATGCGAATCAGATGGCCAACGTAAATGTTATGGACATTTTAAAAAGCAGACCGAGATGTGCTTTTTCTTCCTTGATTGGAAAAAGTGTGTTTTTAGTTGATCATTTGCAGGTGTATACATCTTAGAAAATTTGTGCTTTCTAGTCTGGATTGTTTAAAATGCATGCTGTACTTTTAAAGTTATGTGGTTTGAAAGTTTTGATATTTATTTAGATTTATGTTATCTGTAATAAAATAAAGAGGTAATTACCACTCAAGCTCATAATTAATAGAAAGCAAATAATTAATATTTATTATTAATTATTAGTAATTAATGCTAACAAGCTAATAATTAATAAGCAACTAATTAATAGAGCTCAGGCTAGCAAAGCACTAAAAGTTAAGCACATGTTCCACTTTAAGCATCTGAAAAGCCCCAGTGAAGTCAAAAGGCCAGCTCATATACATACCACTAAGCACATGACTGAATTATTACATGGACTGAGGCAAGTGTGCTCCACACATCACAGGTTAAGGCCTGCATATCATTTCATATGTCAACCACGTGCAGCCCCTCCTCTCCTCTCTTCACTGGCTCCCCCTTCCTGAACGAATCCTGCACAAGCTCCTAGTCTTCACCTATAAAGCTCTTCACAACCTTGCTCCCCCCACCTCTCTGCGCTACTTTCCCTTTGTACTCCAGTCCGTGAACTCCGCTCCTCCTCTGTCCCCTCTCTCGCCCTCCCGCGCCTCCCCTGCTCCCCTAACTGCCTTCGTCCCTTCTCCCTAGCTGCCCCCCATGCCTGGAACTCTCTCCCTGCCCACATCCACCTCGCCCCCTCCCTTCGTACCTTCAAATCCCTCCTCAAGACCACCTCTTCCGCTCTGCCCTCCCCGACTTCTTGCTCCCCTCACCTAACTCCTGCTGATACCCTCCATCCAGTACAATCTGTTACCTAAGGTTTGTGTACTCATATCCTCACCACATGGACCAACCAGCCATCGTTCTTGATGTAACTAAGATAAGTGTGTGCACCTGGGACCTCGCATCCTCGTGAATGTTACATTCCTTGTCTCTCCCTCTGTTCCCCTTCCTTCGTCTCCCGCCCCCTCCCCCCCATCTCTCAGATTGTAAGCCCTAAGGCAGGGACCGTGTCTATTCAATTACTTTGTAAAGCACCAGGTACATTGCTGGCGTTATATAAATGCTTGTTAATAAAATAAAATAAATAATAATAATAGATCTCACATTGATTTACAAAGGTAAAACATTATTATTTCCCTTTTACGGATAGGGACAGTGAGGCAAAGGACACCCATCAGGGTCAGTGACAGAGCCAGGGATTCATTCAGAGCCATTCAGGGGTGATTTCAGACGTGCCACAGCAGCTCCCTGCCACGGCACGGAATCATGAAATCATCCCCCGCCGGAATCGCACCGGCCGGTCAACAGACATGCCGGCGGATTCCGGAGGGGAATCGAGGGAGGGGGCAGGATTGCGCGGCGCAACGTTCAGCCACACAGCCCCAGCCCCCCTGCACGCTCCCCAGGCCGCCATCCGGGAGACGGGCAGAAACAGCGGCCAATTTGGCCGCTGCGCCCACCCAACTCCCGAGGTATTGGCTACGGCCCAAAATCGGCGACATTACCGCCGCCGATTCCGGGCTCTGGGGCGGTAACAGACGTGATGTTACCACAGTCAACCATGGTGAACCACCCGTGGTTGACCATGGTAATGTCATGTCTCTTGGGCCGAAAAGTGATTCCCGCCAGGAGTTCACCCCCAGCGGGAATCGCTTTGACCATGCTTCCGGAGCTCCGGGCGGCCGGAGGGGTGGAAGCGTGGTCAAAGTGATTCCCGCCAGGGGTGAACATCTGGCGGGAATCTCTTTTTGGCCCAACAGATATTACGCCACCACGATCACCGCGGGGGGATTAACCGTGGTTGACCGTGGTGGCGTAACGTCTGTAATTACCCCAGATCTCCTGATACCCGCTGCAGTGTACATGCCCCTCAATAATATCTCCAGAACCGTCTGCAGGCTGGGCTCCATGGGTTTGATCTAAATCTCACTGCAGTCAGCTCCTTTTAAATTCTATGATATGGGATCAAGACCAGTATGAATTACTACCAAGAGTACAACAGAGTAGACATTTGCTTCTCCCCCCAGAAACCAATGGGCCTTAAGTCCCAGGACGTTGTTAGCTTTGGCTTAAAATTAACTAATGTTTAAATTTTGGAGGGTTTGGGGGGTGGGGAGGTTGTATTTTGTTTTTATGGATTTTTATGTTTTTATATCTGTTGTAGCTGCCATGAGTCTTTAGGGAACAGCGTGCTAAAAATTTAATTGAATAAATATATTTTTAAAGTATTTCTTCCTGATGTCTAAGAAGTTTAGAGAGTCATCTACAATGTGGATGTGGAGACAATAAAATCAACATTAATTGCAGGGGTCGTCGTGAAAATTCTAACTGCCTATCAATTAGTACTAATTTGCCACTTAATAGGATCATATAGTATTTGAGCTAGTTGCTAACAATTTTTTTAAATAAAGGTAACTTGCTCAGAATAGAATCTAAAGTATGCTATAATTAAAGCAGCAGTACTTTGTTTGAAAATAGCTACCCTAGTTTTGGAGGCAGTTAAAACTTCAAGAAAAGCATGAATTATCTTCCAGGGAAATCATGACTGAGTTTTTTGTGACTATGAATGCACTGCATGTATAATGTTCATTAAATTGCTCTTTGGCATTTGGGATTTTAATTATACAGGGATTTGCACTTGAAAAAAAGGCACGAATTGATCAGTGGCCAAAATGTCTTTTAAAAGTTTGGAGACCTCTGGTTCTTAATTAAACAAAACAGCTATCTGTTAAAACTGTAGTTCAATATTGGCTGCAAAGCCCCAAAAGCAGAGGTTGGGGGGTATCCTGTTTTAATGTTAGAGGCGTTATTGCGCTTACTGGCGGATATATGAATTTTCATTCGGACATCCACAGAAGAAATTCTGCCAAGATTCACTAATTACTTGTACAGTATGTACCCTAAATTATTGGCAATGCAGTTACTAAATGCTGCTTTCCCACTAAGAGTTCCCATAGGATTCCACAGGCTAAAGGAATGTTCTTGGAAATGAAACCATTACATTCAGACCCTTATTTTCATAAGTGAGAAATAAAAATGACCCCCTTGGTGCATAGCTCTCTATACACATTTACAGTTAATACCAAATGCTGACTTATTGACAGGTTTTTGCAGCGGGAGAGAATTTCTTCCGTTGTGTAATGACATGCTGAAGAACATTAGAAAAAGAAAGTTATGAACAGTTAAACTGAGATAGTTCCTCCTCTTTACTGCTAAATGAGGATGGGTGAAGTAAAGCATTTGGGAACTAATGTTATCCCATACGATGTAACTAAAGCAAGCTGTTTTAAAAAAACACCCAAAAAAACCAGGCCCCGCCCTATTTATTTATTCATTCAGATATAGGCACCGCCTTCCTGGGCTCAGGGCGGCTTACAACAATAAAACAATAATAAAAATCTATACAGTAAAACCGTAAAACACTCCCATCTCTCAAAATTCCCATCCTCCCTACAGCCCTACCCAGTAACCCAACCAACCTTCATCCCTCCCCGCCAAATGCTCTTCCAAATAAAAAGGTTTTGCACCACCTCCAGAAGATGCTCAGGTTCAGGCTCCCTTCCCTCCTGGGGAAGGGAGTTCAATAAACCTGGGGCAGTAACCTAGAACGCCCACCTGCGCACCCCTGTCCTACGGACAAGGGTAACAGATGGCACCTGCAGGAGGATGCTCCTATCCAACCATAGGGGCCGTGGTAGGACAGGCAATCTCTTAGATATGTGAGACCAAGATTGTGTAGGGCTTTAAAGGTCAAAACCAGCACTTTGAATTTAATTTAATTTATTTATTTATTTAATAAATTTTATACCCCGCCCCTCCTGCCAAGGCAGCTCGGAGCAGCTAACAAAACATTAAAAATACAATAAATACAATAATAAATATAAATGTAAATATATCATAAAAACATAATGGAGGGTGTCAGAATCCCATAAAAACCACCCTAGCCCATTCCCCCTCACCCATCTCCCTCGCCAAAAGCCTTGTGGAACAGCCAGGTCTTGCATTGTCTCCAAAAGGAGGAGATGTCTGTGGCCATACAGGCCTCTGCCAGGAGGGAGTTCCACAGCCTTGGCACAGCCACCGAAAACACCCTCTCCATAGTTGCCCCCTCCCCTTGAGGAAGGCGTTCTTGGCCAACCACAGGAGCCGATTCAGAGCTTGGGGTGTGAGGCGGTCCCACAGATAGGGAGGGCCTAGGCTGTATAGGACTTCATAGGTAAACACCACCACCGTGAATCAGGCCCGGAAGACTATAGGCAGCCAGTACAGAGAATGGAGCACTGGTGTAATGTGCTCCCGATGGCCTGTTCCCGTAAGGAGGTGGGCCACTGCATTCTGCGCCAACTGCAGTCTCCAGAGTGTCACCATGGCTGAATTGTGCCCAGAAAGCTATAGGGAGCCAGCACAGACTTCAGAGCACTCATGTATTGTGCTCCTGACAACCTGTGCCCAAAAGGAGCCAAGCCGCTGCATTCTGCACCAGCTGCAGCCTCCCAACAGTCATCAAGGGCAGCCCCACGTAGGGTGCATTGCAGTCGTCTAGCCTCGAGGTGATGAAAGCACGGATGACAGTGGCCAGATCAGAGTCCGAAAGAAAAGGCCGCAGCCTTCACACAAGATGGAAATGGTTAAAAACGCTCCTGGCCGCCACCACAACCGAACAATTTAGGCTCAGCAAGGGGTTCAGAAGCATTCCAAGGCTGTGAACCTGACTGACCAGAGGGGGCTGGACTCCATCAGTGATAGGCTGTATAAAGCCTAGGAAAGCAAATCGGAGCCCTAGGCTTTATAAAGCCAAGAAAGCAATTCTGCTATGTAATAGGCGATTTGTACAATTACCTCTAATAGGTCTAGTGTCTGAAATTTTGTCCAGTATTGCTTACTCTTTCTAGGAGTACATGAAGGTTAAGAATGTGATTGTGTTCAAAATGAGATCTGTATAATTATTGTTACTTATATTTATTGCTGCAGTCTCTAAGAGTCCTCATTATAGAGTAGGGTCCTTTGTGCTGGGCACTATACAAACAAAGATGGCACTCCCTGACCCAAGGAGTGGGTAATATTAATCATAACAACTCATCCATCCACAAAAAGCACTTGAAAGTAGGCTTTACATCATGTTCTAGGGCCAGATTTCCAAAGCAACTCAGTTCTGCCTTACCAATCATGCTAAACTCTTCTGAAAGTCTCTCCATACAGGTCACTGGGTGACAATAAATGTGCAGCCAGCAATGATGCCAGCTACACACTCAGAAAGTGGGGGCAGCTTAGATAAGCCCTGCCCCACCCCCTGGCGGGGAAACAGAACAAACACGCAGCCACACTAGCACACCCCCAGCACCTCGCCATGACGGGCAGCCAGGGTGGCCCCCAATCCCCAACAGAGCATGAGGCCACAAATAGACGTCCAGGCCCACTATGGGCAGCGTTTGGCCTGGGCTATTGTGGGGACCACATCTGGACCAGCCATCTACCCAAGCCAGGGCAGCAGCAGGCCAACATCTGGCGGGCTTGTAATAAATGTGACGGGGAGTCTCTGGGCCAGGTAGACCATACCAGGCCTCCGTCACGTTTATTATCACCCTCAGTTGAAGCAGCCTTATTGAAACTTAACCTTCCTTTTGGTGTCTAACTGCAGAATTGAGCTCTTTGGATAATGTAGTCCTGATTGTAGGTTCTGGGCACTTTAAAATATGGCCCTGAACTGTTTTGAAAATCTGGCTCCACTTGACCCCAGGCTTAGGCCGTTTTTAGACGAGCACGCAGTGCGCTCGCGCGTGGTTTCCAAAATCCCGCGCGACGGGATTACATGAGACGCTGCCGCCAATCACCCGCACAGGAGGCGTCCCCGTGCATTCTTTTCCAGCCACGATTTGACCTGGTCGGCGATCGAGGTGGTCAAATCGTGGCCGGAAAAGAATGCGCGTTCCCCCTCCTGTGCGGGTGATTCGCAGCAGCGTCTCCTGTAATCCTGTCTCGCAGGATTTTGGAAACCACGTGCGAGTGCACCGCGCGCTCATCTAAAAAGGGCCTTAGACTCTAATGGATGAAGTAAGGGAGTGTGTTTGAGATTCCCTGAAGCACTCACTAGGAATGCCCCCTCTCTTGATTAAATCTAGGGTTTGTTCTTATGGCTTCATTATGGTGGTTGATCTCAACAGCTCTGTATCACGTGAAGAGAGCAGGTACTGGAGGAATTTTTCAAATGGAACATTGTGTAAAAAAAAAAAAATAGCTTTTAAAACACAAAATTTCACCTCCAAAAATAGTTTTAAATGTTAAACACATGGAAGAAAGATGTTTACAGTTTCTCATGCAAAACCTTTACTTTTTTCACGCAGTTCTAGTATTCAGTTTCCAAAATCTGAAGAGCTTTAAAGGCTTTAAAAACGAATAAATGTCACAATACTCGTAAAGCACAGGTAGTAGTTTCCCTGAGAAACACTACTGATTCTACAAAGACTTACAGTGGTTTATTTGTACCCACTGCACATGGCCTCCACAATACTAACTTACAGAGCTTGAAAATAAGCATGTGCATCAGTCTTTGCACAGTCATGGCCTAAAGAGATGACCAATTTGAATAGAGAGAGTTCTCTACTGGTCTTCACAGAAAATAATCCAGTGAGACAAGCCCGTGTATTCCATTCCATTGCAGTAATCCAGATGGAAAGTGACAGCAGCCTGGAGAACTGCAGAGGGCTGGGGATAAGGTTTAGGGATGTAATGGTCAGATCATTCCTGTATTTATTGGATTGCTGTCCCATATGACAGCACAAAAAAAGTAACAGAGAAACAGTGATTCCTTGGTTAGCTTTTGTAATGAATTTTAAATGTTTGTACTTACACCAGTTGTGATTGTGAAGCATTGCAATGGTTCAAGCTGTTGAGAAATAACAGGTGAAAAACTTCCAAGGCTCAAACTCTGCTTCAAATCAAGAGGCTAGTTTTCCTGCCATACATTGTCTACACACGTTTAGGTCTTGACCACTTATTTACTTTTAATTCGTAGATGTGAAGAGCTGGCTGGTGATGTTTGGATTTCAGCTCAGCAATATTATTCCCGGTTTCCCCAGAGCAAAAATGTACTTTGTGCCACCTCCATATGAGCTGTCCGAGTCTCAGGCATGTGAAAATGGACAGGTAAGTAGTACTTCTTGTCAGATGTTGCATTTGGGTATCATTTTATGAATACAGGCCTAGCAGCATCCTTTGTAAATACAGTAAAGTGGGAAACATTTTTTGCAATTAAATTATATTCAGAAGAGTCGACATGTACAGTACTGTACTACTTTCTTCCCAAGCAAGATTATTGCCATAATTGCAGTATCATTGCTTCTTCATGTATATACCCTTGAGTTGTTGTTTGATTAATGATGGCAATGGGAAGTCTTGAGGTAACTTACCATCTGTTCTACTTATAATACCATAACCTTTATGCCTTTTATATAAGGGAGTAAAACTATGGTGCATAGTTGCTGTAGTATTCAAGAACAATTTTGCACACAGCATGAAATCTCAGGATTGAATAGGCAAACTTTCATTGTCTGAGGATTTGATTTTGACAACCTTTTCATTGTCTGAGGATTTGATTTGTGCCAAGGGGAGGGAGAAGGGGAGGTTGGGACTGTAATTTTTGCTTCTGCAGGTAAAGTAATCTGCATGGATTATATAGCTTCAGCAAATTAGAAAAGGCAGATGTTTCTCAGAAAAAAAACACCTGAAATTATTTGTAATAGTGGAGCAATTTCTGATCTCATAAGCCAATGAGATACTCTTTGACAGCAGTATAATATAAGTTTGCCTACAGCCTTAGGGCGGTTTTAGACGAGATGCAAATGGCGGCTGAGCCATTTATCAGCTGCCATTGTTGCCGCTCGTCTAAAACCCCGGCGCGCGCGAACGCCGGATCTCTGCCGCATGAAGCCGGCCCGGCGATCCTGCCCCTGTCAAGGCAGATCGCCGCTGTGCCGGCTTCACGCCGCACTTCCGGGTTCTTTGCCCGAGTGCGCACGCGCAGAAGGGTGCGCATGCTCACAAACACTCCACGCAGTGTCTGATGCTCTTCTGAACATCAGACACAGCATTGAGAGAAAGGCGAGTGCCCGATGCCGGCACGGAACAATCCCGCTTGTGAGCGGGATCGTCTAAAACCGCCCTTAGAGTAAAGTAAAAAGCAATGCATATAGATTCTGTATAATCTCTTAGGAACCTGTATCCATTTTGACACCTCAAAAGTTTTAGATGGTTGGCTCCTACATATGCCGTTGTGATGGCCATGCTGTAAGTACTGAGCTAAGTACATACACACACTGAAAATATTGTTCCAGTGATAGCACATGCACAAACCTTTACATGACATTAATGAGCTAAAGTGTTAATTATTTGACTCTGCAGCTACATGCTCATGCACTGCTTTCTAAGTTGATTAGCTACAGATTTGTTATTAAAGAAAAAATATAGCAAGCTTGATCATTGCCTGGTATAATGTGCATGTTTGCCTAGCACCTTTTCTCGGTGATTTTTTAATAAGATTAAAAATAGTATCTGGAGTCAGCACTTTCCAATGGTCTGTATCTTCTTTGTTTATTTTTGCAGTTAATTACAGGAGTCCAGCAGACGACAGAAAGACACAATCAAGCATTCATGGCCCTCGAGGGGCAAGTCATCTCGAAAAGATTGCATGCCAATATTAGAGAGAAAGCAGGGCATTGGTTTGCAACCACCACCCCCATTATTGGCAAAGGGATCATGTTTGCTGTAAAGGAAGGCAGAGTAACCACCGGCATCTCAAGTATAGCCACAGAAGACAGCAGAAAAATCGCCTCTGTGCTTAACATCGCATACTACCTGGAAAAGATGCACTACAGCATTGAGGGAAAAGATACTCATTACTTTGTCAAGATCGGCTCCTCCGACAGCGATCTTGTCACCCTGGCAATGACCAGTGGGCGTAAGGTACTGGACAGCGGAGTAAATGTCACTGTTTCCCAGCCAACCCTCCTTATCAATGGAAGGACTCGAAGGTTTACAAATATCGAATTCCAGTATTCTACCCTGCTGCTTAACATACGCTATGGCCTGACCCCCGACACACTGGACGAAGAAAAGGCAAGAGTTTTAGACCAAGCTCGCCAGCGAGCCTTGGGATCAGCATGGGCCAAAGAGCAGCAGAAGGCACGGGATGGAAAAGAAGGCAGCCGCTTATGGACTGATGGAGAGAGGCAGCAGCTTTTGACCACAGGAAGGGTGCAGGGTTACGAAGGATATTATGTACTTCCAGTGGAGCAGTACCCAGAGCTAGCAGACAGTAGCAGCAACATCCAGTTTTTAAGACAGAATGAAATGGGAAAGAGGTAACAAATTAACCTGCTGTCATCCTTGGCTGGATGTATCAGTAGTTACAACTGTTATCTCCTCTCCTAAGGAGATGAAGACCTACACGGGGGCACTTGGCTGAGCTACTTTGGGATAGTAAGTGGCAAGAAAGCTCACATTTTTTGAGTTAAATGCTACTGTTCAAGTGAATAAAAACCACATCCTGAAGTGGACTAAAGCCAGACTGAAAACTTTAAACCACACCAATTAAAAAGTACCCCATAAATATTACCCACTTGTTCTGGGTCTAAAGAAAAATAAAATAAAAATTAAAAGAGAAGGCCTCATATTATATTACCTCACTCCATTCACACGTGAGCAACTTTAAAAGAAATCCAAGAGGGCCACCTTCACTAGACCAGCTGATGAGAGAAATTAATTCAGACTGCTTGTTTGATAAAACATACAAGAGGTTTTCATTTAAAGCAAACAACAGGTGCATTTAAAACATGACTTTGGGGTGATTTGTGTGTAGCAACTGGAAGCAACAGAGAGAGCGGAGAGTATGCGAACACTGGAAATAGCAAAGAACAAAAATATATGAAATACAAAGCTGCACTTGCACTCAGGCCCTGCGTCTGTCTGGCCTGAAATTAATTTATTCCAGCGGGCAGAGTGTCAAGTTCAATTCAGAATGGTGGATATAAATCACTACAAATAAATTTCATACTCTGTTTGTCTTTGAAGATTCCATTGTGGACAGTCTAACACAGTTACAGGGTGTAGTTTGTTTAGATTCAGTAGTTCGTTGGTATCAGTTCCAGTAGAGCTGTGGGCATTGTGTTAACACTATTGCAAATGGGCACTACTTCAGATCACCCTGTACATACATCAGCCAGAAGGCACAATCACTGTTTCAGATTTAAAAAAAAAATAAAAAAAAATTATTAGTGTGTTTGTTTGGTCGAGAAACTGAGACAATCACATTACGGTCACCACGGAAAAAAAAAAACTTAAAAGAAAAAAACAAGTCTAATAAGAACTTTGGTACAGAACTTTTTTGTAATATACATGTATGAATTGTTCATTGAGTTTTTATATTAATTTTAATTTGCTGCTAAGCAAAGAATAGAGACAGGCAAAGATAATTTATGGCAAAGTGTTTAAATTGTTTATACATAAATAAAGTCTCTAAAACTCCTGTGAAATATTTGTCTTCTCTTGTGGAAATGCCTGAAGAGAAAGAAGGTGAAAAGTGTTTAGCAGTAGAGGAAAGTGTGTGTAGTGGGCGTGTCTGGAATCTAGCACCTGCAGCAATTTATATTCTGTGGAGATGAGATGATGGCATTGTGCACGCTCAAGGGTTTAGCATTAAACCAAATGAGAAAATCAGAGGAATGTAACCTCTGACTATCAGGAGCTGGGAGTAAGTGGAGGGCACTGGATCTCTTCTTTATCACCTGTTGTCTTCTTCTCTGAAGAAGGTGGCCACCAGTGCCAGGGACAGGATGCTGGGCTTGATGGACCATTGGTCTGAGTCTGACCCAGTATGGTAGTACTTATGTTCCTAAAAAGAGAAGCATAAATAAATAAACAAATAAATATCCCGCAATTATACTGGTATAAATACACCCTTATAACCACACAATCACAAACAGTCTATGGGCCTCAACCCAGGTTCATGCGTCCATTTCCACATTTCCAAATGCCAAACTGTGGCCACAGTCACTTAATTGCATTCTACCTTTACCAAGTATCCAGTAGTTTTTAAGTCTATAATTGTAAAAGTAGTGGGTCAAGTTCTGCTCCCATTTTCAGTGGCCTTTTCATTGGTATGCTTGACTTTCCTTTAGATTTGTTCTGATTGCAATGAGTTTATAAAGAGCACTCAAGAGGACACTGATGGTACCTTAATCAAGGCATTCAGTCAGAGAGCTGGAAAAGGGTCAAGTTTCCGGAAGCTTTCATTTAGCTCCCCCGGCTACTGCTTCAGAGTTATCATTTCAACTCCAAACAACAAACATACTTCACCAGCCTTTTATTTTATAATGTATCAAAATTATATACACTGACCTCTCTTCATGTGGAAAGATTTTCATATTAGAAAAGAAATATTGAAGTGTGTCTGAGCAATCCTGAAAAGGAAACTTTAGTTTTATTCTAGATTTTCACTGTATACCCACCCAGGCTTAATTATAAGTTTAATTGTGGCTTTGTCAGTGGCTATCCAGAATATTCTGCTAATTTGCCTCAGATAATTAATTAATGTAATTCACTCCTGTGCTTCTGGTTCATCTACCAAAGAAGTTAATGCATGGCAGGTCACATTTAAGACTAACCTTCAGTTAATTTTAGATCCAGTTTTGGTCTGAATGCACCTATTGGCAAGTAGGTACTTCTGCTACTACTACTAGGGATGTCAAATGCAGGTATGGATTAATCCACAAAGGGCTGTTACACCGTAGTCTGTACCAGTCTGTTAAAGCAGTCTGCAAATTGCTGATCCAGTTACAGACCCGGGTTTCCCACTCCATACCCTCTGGGGCCCTGCTGTGGTATTACTGGCCTCGGAGGATTTGACTGAAGATCCAGGGGGCTCCTCCTGTGTGGCAGGCTCCTTCACTGCAGCGCCCTGTGAAGGTCCCTGCTGCACAGTGCACATGTGCAAAATGGTCACTGGGGCCGTTTTGCATATGTGCAACCCTTTTCCAAGATGGCATCAACAGCGCCAGCAGTGTCAGCACCATTTTGGAAAAGCGCAAACGTTCTTCTCATTTGTGAAAATCAGTTGGTTGGTTTGTTTGGATTTTATTATGGGTCCGTACCTGAACCCGTAATTAAATTTTTTTTTAAAAAATAAACCAGGGGCCAAATGGGCATGCGCAGGCTGTAGGTCATGTGTGGCTGTCCTCCCGTGGACCCGCTATATTAAATCAGCAATCCTGAGCTCAGAAATATTAAAAAAGAAGTTAAAGACTCAAGTTAAGTTGCAGAGGAATGAACCAAGCAAAAAAAAAAGAACCTGACTCTACAATTGACAGATACTGTCTCCCCTGATGTAGCACCAGAAAAACCGAGACCACTCAGCACAAAATGGCGGACATAACACCGCAAGAGGAGATGGGAGACCCAGATTCACTGCTGCAGGTACTGGACTTGTTTAAAGTAATTAAAGATGATTTGACCTTTAATAAAGAAAGCATAACAACAATTAAAGCCAATTTGATAGAAATGAAAGCTCAAATGGAAGGGATCAATAAAAGAATAGATGCCATGGAACAACGTAGTGGTGATCAGGAAGATCACAATAATATACAAGATCAAAAGATATCCTATGTGGATGAGAGCGTCACCATTCTAAAGGAAAAATTAGAAGACCTAGAAAACAGATCTAGGAGAAACAACTTAAGTTTTCTGGGAATCCCTGAAGGGATGGAAACAAATGGTGCCAGGGAACTTTTACTGAAAATCTTCAGAGCTATGTTTAATGATAAGCAAGAGCTTCATACAGTTGAAATAGAAAGGGCACATAGATCCCTCAGACCCAGTCCAAAGGATCAGGCCCCTCCATGTGCAATAATAGCACGATTTCTGTGCTATCAAGATAAGGAGAAAGTATTAAGAGCAGCTAGAACTACCAAAGACCTGTCCTGTGAAGGTAATAGAATTTCAATATTTCCAGACCTGGCCTACAATACTGTACAAAAAAGGAAAGCCTGGAAACCACAACTAGACAAGCTTAACCAAATGGGATTGAAAGCCCAGATTTTATATCCTGCCAAATTTTCATTTATTGACAAAGGAAAAAGAAGATATTTTAGTGACAAAACTGAACTGGAGAACTACCTGGCAAAAAACCCAAGGGGGAGCACAAGTAATTAAATGCAAAATGAACTGGCAGAATTGCAGAGTCAAAATATTGTATTTTGATGTAAATTATTTTCTGATATATAAGTTAAACGGATAGGGGTCAGCAGGCAGCAGAAAGCCCACGATACACGGCACTTCAAATTAGGGGGCCCCCCATTTTCTCTCTCATTTTGAGATTGGTTGATAATTAGGTAGAAATAGTTAGTATTGTGTTTATTGTAAAGCTGGTATTGGAGTGGGGGATTTACAACCTTAAATTGTTGATAAAGTGTATAAATTTAGAGTGATAAGATAGAAGATAAAAATTGTGACACAATGGATGATTTAAGCAGATGTGAAAGCATTGGTGAATCTATAAAAATTGCACTGAATACAAAGAGTGGAAAGGAACATCAGGTTAGCCCTCAACAAAAGAAAGGTAAAATTAGAGACCAAATACTTAAAAACCAGGGAGAAAATAACATGGCTAATTTAGATGTAATTTCATTTAATGTGTGTGGATTGAATAATCCAATGAAACGCAAGAGAGTCTGGCAACATATACACGCCTCTCATCCAAATATTCACAATTCAAGAGACGCATCTACTCAAACAGGACAGTTATAGATTTTGCAATAAACTATATAAGGTATACCATTCAAATGCAGGAAAAAAGAAAGCTGGAGTACTTATTGGAGTTCTCAAAACATTGAATTTTCAGATCCATAGCATAAATAAAGATACAGAAGGACGTCTCCTCACTTTAAAAGGAACTATTAACAATGAAAAATATACCATTACAACACTTTATGCCCCCAACAATAACACAGCTGCTTTTTTTTACAGAAATACTTCCCAACATGGCACAGGAAATAGAAGGAATGGTGCTAATTACTGGGAATTTCAATACCCCACTCTCCCCTCTTGATCTATTTACAAAAACTAGACGGAACAAACAGCAACATAGAATAATACAGTTAATAGAAAAATATGATTTGAAAGAAATGTTTGTTAATAATAATAATAATAATAATTTTAAAAAAATATATATGGAGAGTACGCCATCCAAATACACAAGAATTCACTTTCTATTCTAATCCCCATAAAGTATCTACTAAAACTGACCATATGCTAGTTAATCATGTTTTGTTGCAGAGGAGTGAGAAGGCTTATATACAAATAATCCCTTTTTCTGACCATAATTCTATGGTACTAGAAATAAATATAAAGATAAATAATAGGAAACAAAAAACACAATGGGGTTTTAAATTTTTTTATTTGAATAACAAATGGGTACAGGAATAAATACAGAAACAAATCACAGAGTTTATCCAACACAATTATACACCAGAAATTTCCCCATCAATTCTGTGGGGAACTGCTAAAGCAGTCCTCCGGGGACAATTTATTTCATTGGGNAAAAAAGAAGTTAAAGACTCAAGTTAAGTTGCAGAGGAATGAACCAAGCAAAAAAAAAAGAACCTGACTCTACAATTGACAGATACGGTCTCCCCTGATGTAGCACCAGAAAAACCGAGACCACTCAGCACAAAATGGCGGACATAACACCGCAAGAGGAGATGGGAGACCCAGATTCACTGCTGCAGGTACTGGACTTGTTTAAAGTAATTAAAGATGATTTGACCTTTAATAAAGAAAGCATAACAACAATTAAAGCCAATTTGATAGAAATGAAAGCTCAAATGGAAGGGATCAATAAAAGAATAGATGCCATGGAACAACGTAGTGGTGATCAGGAAGATCACAATAATATACAAGATCAAAAGATATCCTATGTGGATGAGAGCGTCACCATTCTAAAGGAAAAATTAGAAGACCTAGAAAACAGATCTAGGAGAAACAACTTAAGTTTTCTGGGAATCCCTGAAGGGATGGAAACAAATGGTGCCAGGGAACATTTACTGAAAATCTTCAGAGCTATGTTTAATGATAAGCAAGAGCTTCATACAGTTGAAATAGAAAGGGCACATAGATCCCTCAGACCCAGTCCAAAGGATCAGGCCCCTCCATGTGCAATAATAGCACGATTTCTGTGCTATCAAGATAAGGAGAAAGTATTAAGAGCAGCTAGAACTACCAAAGACCTGTCCTGTGAAGGTAATAGAATTTCAATATTTCCAGACCTGGCCTACAATACTGTACAAAAAAGGAAAGCCTGGAAACCACAACTAGACAAGCTTAACCAAATGGGATTGAAAGCCCAGATTTTATATCCTGCCAAATTTTCATTTATTGACAAAGGAAAAAGAAGATATTTTAGTGACAAAACTGAACTGGAGAACTACCTGGCAAAAAACCCAAGGGGGAGCACAAGTAATTAAATGCAAAATGAACTGGCAGAATTGCAGAGTCAAAATATTGTATTTTGATGTAAATTATTTTCTGATATATAAGTTAAACGGATAGGGGTCAGCAGGCAGCAGAAAGCCCACGATACACGGCACTCCAAATTAGGGGGCCCCCCATTTTCTCTCTCATTTTGAGATTGGTTGATAATTAGGTAGAAATAGTTAGTATTGTGTTTATTGTAAAGCTGGTATTGGAGTGGGGGATTTACAACCTTAAATTGTTGATAAAGTGTATAAATTTAGAGTGATAAGATAGAAGATAAAAATTGTGACACAATGGATGATTTAAGCAGATGTGAAAGCATTGGTGAATCTATAAAAATTGCACTGAATACAAAGAGTGGAAAGGAACATCAGGTTAGCCCTCAACAAAAGAAAGGTAAAATTAGAGACCAAATACTTAAAAACCAGGGAGAAAATAACATGGCTAATTTAGATGTAATTTCATTTAATGTGTGTGGATTGAATAATCCAATGAAACGCAAGAGAGTCTGGCAACATATACATGCCTCTCATCCAAATATTCACAATTCAAGAGACGCATCTACTCAAACAGGACAGTTATAGATTTTGCAATAAACTATATAAGGTATACCATTCAAATGCAGGAAAAAAGAAAGCTGGAGTACTTATTGGAGTTCTCAAAACATTGAATTTTCAGATCCATAGCATAAATAAAGATACAGAAGGACGTCTCCTCACTTTAAAAGGAACTATTAACAATGAAAAATATACCATTACAACACTTTATGCCCCCAACAATAACACAGCTGCTTTTTTTTACAGAAATACTTCCCAACATGGCACAGGAAATAGAAGGAATGGTGCTAATTACTGGGAATTTCAATACCCCACTCTCCCCTCTTGATCTATTTACAAAAACTAGACGGAACAAACAGCAACATAGAATAATACAGTTAATAGAAAAATATGATTTGAAAGAAATGTTTGATAATAATAATAATAATAATAATAAAATATATATGGAGAGTACGCCATCCAAATACACAAGAATTCACTTTCTATTCTAATCCCCATAAAGTATCTACTAAAACTGACCATATGCTAGTTAATCATGTTTTGTTGCAGAGGAGTGAGAAGGCTTATATACAAATAATCCCTTTTTCTGACCATAATTCTATGGTACTAGAAATAAATATAAAGATAAATAATAGGAAACAAAAAACACAATGGGGTTTTAAATTTTTTTATTTGAATAACAAATGGGTACAGGAAGAAATACAGAAACAAATCACAGAGTTTATCCAACACAATGATACACCAGAAATTTCCCCATCAATTCTGTGGGGAACTGCTAAAGCAGTCCTCCGGGGACAATTTATTTCATTGGGCGCACATCTCAAAAAGGAAAAAAATATACAAATTAATGAAATATATCTACAAATCAAACAACTGGCTAAACAGCCTAAATTAAATGCTGAAAAAATAGCTCTGTTAAAAACCCAAATAAATCTATTAGAAACGGAAACCACAATCAGCAAATTAAGATATACCAAGGCCTACTATTATGACAAAGTCAATAAAGCAGATAAAGTCTTCGCTTGGTTAGTTAAAAAAAAGGGCAAAAAAAAAGACATACCATACATACGGGAAACTCCCACATCAAACATTTTAAAAGGTAAAGAGAAGGAGAGATGCTTTTTTCAATTTTATGAGAAGCTCTACAAGACTGGAGACCCCACAAAAGATAACATAAATAAATTTTTGCAATCAATTAAACTGCCAAATAAATATGGATCAAAAAAAAATTCTCAATAGGACATTTGACAATAATGAAGTGCAAGAGATAATTAAGCACCTCCCAAAAAACAAAGCTGCCGGCCCAGATGGTTTTCCGACTGAATTTTATAAAATCTTTTCAACACAAATTAGCTCGATGCTAACCAAAATGTTTAATTCATTTCTTAAACAACAAGAAATGCCACATTCTTTCTATGAGGCTTATATAACTTTATGCCCAAAGCCGGAACAGAATTTAGAGATTTGTAGTGGATAACGGCCCATATCATTAATTAATACGGACGCAAAAATATTCACTAAAATATCGGCAAATCGACTTATGGAAGTGATGTCACATATAATAGCACCAGACCAAACTGGCTTTATACCTGGCAGGCTAGGTATAGATAATATACGTAAAGTAGTTGATATTATCCACCATATCAGGAGCAATCGGGCCTCAGCAGTAGTCATATTCCTGGATGCGGAGAAGGCCTTTGACATGGTGGAGCATCAATATCTATTTGAAACAATGAAAGGTATAGGAATAACAGGCCAATTTCTACAATGGGTAAAATTAATTTACAGAAATCCCAAAGCACAGATCATAATAGATGGGGAGCTTACGGTGGGGTTTGAGCTGACAAGGGGCACTAGACAGGGCTGTTCTGTGTCTCCATTATTGTTCAACATAGCAATTGAGCCTCTTGCCATTGCTATTAGAAACTTGCAGCAAATACAAGGATTAAAAGGTGGAATATAAATTGGCTATGTATGCTGACGACATGATGGTATTTTTGTCAGAACTGCCCCAATCCGTGCCAAATCTATCAATGTTATAAATCAATTTAGTGCTATATTTGGGTACAAAATCAATGTTGAAAAATCACAAATGCTGCTATTTAACTAAAGTAAGCTTTCAAGGGAGGACTATCAAAAATCGACTCCCTTTAATGTGCAAAAAGACACCATCAAATACTTGGGAATTAACATCACAAAGAACTGGAAAGAGTTGTATAAGACAAACTTTGTGCCATTGTTAGAAGAAATGAAATCCAAGGAAGAAGCATGGAAAATGCTACAGATATCATGGACAGGCCGTATAAATGTGGTTAAGATGGTAATACTGCCAAAACTCATGTATACATCCTTCGCTTTACCGATAAAAGTACCTAAAGAATACTTTGGAGTAGTCAACAAAGTCATTTCTTGAATAATTTGGAACAGGAAAAAATCCCTGATTAGGAGGTCAATCCTATATACTTTAAAGGAGAAAGGCGGGATGAATATGCCCGACATAAAGCTGTATCATTGGTCATCAGTTTTGAGAGGAGTCAAGGTTTGGTACCATGATACAGGCCTTCCTGATTGGATTGAGCTCGAAAAAGTACAGTCTAAGACTACAACCTTCAAGTATCAATTAACAGATGAGCAAAAAATCCAGCCACAAAGAGGACAGGACCATCCATTCATACATATGGCATTCCAAACCTGGGAGACAAGTTTTTAAAAGGCAGAAATAATAAAAAACAAAAACCCCTATACACCTTTATTTGGACAATGGACAAAACGGTCAGGTGTCTCGGAAGATACAAATAGAAATGGGAATCAAAAGGATTCAAATTTGCTCATCACTTATTTGCATATTGACAGTGGGAACAATAACACAAAAAATTGAAGTAGACCCAGGATTTCTGTTATACGCAAAAATCAAGAGTAAATTCAATAACAAAACAGATAAACAGAAATACACTAAAAAGATAAATGATCTAGAAAGAGTTCTGTATGGTGATTCCTCACAAAGACATATCCTCTCATGGATATATAAAGTTCTACACAGACTATTCAACTTACCTGGGATACTCGACAGCCTGGGAAGACGACCTGCAAATTGAAATAAAGAAAGAAAAAAGGAATTTTATTTATTTTATTTATTTATTTAAAACATTTGTACCCCGCCCCTCCTGTAAACAGCTCGGGGAGGCTTCCAACAATATAAAACAATATAAAACAGTTTAAAACAATCAATAGTTAAATATTTTTAAAACAGGGCCCCGGGAAACAATATCAACATTAAAACAATAGAACAGGGTAGGGGAGAAAAGCACAACCCTAACCCCCCCTCCCCCCC